>CAUYUJ010020057.1:0-165282 GCA_963575745.1 Prorocentrum cordatum | reverse complement strand
CCCCGCCCGGAGGGCGTTATTCTCGAAGTGCGGGAGACCTCCCAGGCGGGCTGGGGCTACTCGGCGCTCCTCATCAACCTGACCCTGCTGGACTGGCTGGCATACCTGGCCTTCGGCTCTTCCCGGGCGTCGGCCAAGGGCCCCGCCGCCCAGTTCTTCGCCTCCGCAGCCCTCTTCCTGCTTGTCGCCCTGGGGGGATGCCTCATCGTGCTCTGTTGCCGCTATGGTCGGGCCCGCAGAAACTCGCGCTTCCGCACTTGGGCCACGGTGGCGGAGGACGATCGGCGATTCCTCGTGGAGCTGGACTGGCGGGGTCAAGCGGGCGGCCCGTTGACGACGATTTCTACCGGGATGCGATGCAGGCCCGGGGGGCCAACCCGCCCGGCCGTGCACCCAACCGCTGGGTGGCCGAGATCGAAGCGGTTGGACCTTGCGCTGGGGTTCGGGTTAGTCGACGTCTTTTGGACGAGCGCGCCCTGGATTTTGACGGTCTTGTTTTCGAGGGATGTTTGCAGCGGTAGCTCGCGCCATTTTAATGATTGGGTTTTGTCATCTTCGCGATTGCCCCGACAGGCCAACCCGAGCCCCCCGAATTCGAGTCTCGCGTCTCCCCGAGAAGAGGCCGACAGCGACTTCTCCGGCCACGCCCAGCAGGAGATGTCGGCCGCGTAGCGCGAAGCCGAGGACCTGGCCCAGGAGCTCATTGACCCAGAGAGCGCCGGCAATCAGCAGCGCATCTCCGCTGCCATCGAACGCGCCGCGGCCGGCCATGGCCCCGCGCCGCGCGAGCGACCCCGGCACCTAGAGACGCAGCACCTGCGTCCGAGCACGCGCGATCAGTGCCACTACTACCTACGCGGCGGCTCCGCGGACGACTCCGCCGCGCTCGAGGAGGAGGATGAAGGGGCAGCTCAAACCCAAGATTCACCAACGATGGTGGAACAGACCCCCCTGTCAAGCTTTCTTTTCATGGGCCCCCACAAGGGTTCATTTCCATGGCGGGGGTGGCCTCATCGGGAGACAACCGTTTGAAGACCCTGAAGCACGCCGAAACAACGTTCTCTGGACTCCGTCGCGGATCAACCTGATTGTCGCGTCTTGCCGATCCTAAATTGCGCCGCCAGAACCAGTCCAAAACGCCAGGTCTGGAACGTTGACCATGGGGGCCCGTGGAACTCTTGGATATGGTGTGTATATATATATATACATATATATACAGCGTTAATGCGAGAGCCACATTGTGAAAACGAGCCGCCCTCAATCGGATGCGCGCGGCGCAATTCGAAGACGAACCGCCCTCAATCCGCGAGCCCCCTGCAAATGTGTTAAGAGGGGCGCGCGCGGCGCCGAAGCGAGAGCCATGTTTTGGAGACGGTCCGCCTTCGGCCACCGAGACTCTCGCTTGCAATATTTCCAACTTGACTGCGCGGAGCGCCAAGGCGAGGGCGACATTCTGAAATGCCCCCGCCCTCCATCCGCGAAGGTCTCGCCAACGCTTAAGCTCTGGGGCCATGAATGGCGAGGGGGTTCCAGGTGAAAACCCGGCTCGCCCCGTCGACTGGCCCGAGGCGCGACGGGGGGAAGGGGGGGGGGGGGCACTTTATGCGGGGGAGGCATGGGGGGCATATGGAGTTGCACTTGGGCCCAGAGGCGCGCGTAGGAAGGGGGGCCGCCCGGCGGCTACGTCGCCAGCGCTCCCGCGACGGCCGCGCCTGAGGCCGCGCCGCCGTCGAGACCGCGGTCGCCAGGCGCGGCGCCCACCTCCCGACCAAAGAGGAAGCGTCGAGGCTGTCGCCAGAAGTCGCCGCGGCAGTCTTCGAGGAGCTCACATTCTGGGCTGCGTGCGCGCGTTTCGAGAGGCGGTGCCGCGCGGCTCTGAGAGGCCCCCGCGACATGGGCGCCAGAGCCCTGGAGACGGTTGCCGGGGCGGCGCCGCGGGCGTCGCCGCGCAGACTGTCCTCCGAGGCGGCTCGTCGCCCGGACTGGGCGCGCATCGCCGCTGACATCGAGGGGGCGTTTCTACGGGGCGCGGCACGCGGCGAGATGCCAGCGCAGGGCGAGGCATCCCGCGAGGCGATCTTCGCCCTGCCGCCCGGCAGCGCAGCCACCCTCCAGCAAATGCCAGGCCGCGAGTCCTCCGGCGAGCGGGCCGAGCGCCTGCGCTGCGCCGAGCCGGGCGCGGGTTATAAGATCGCGCCCAGGGCCTCCTCCGCGAAGCTCGCCTGGGTCACGCGCTCGCCCGAGCGCGGCGCCAAACCGGCGAGGCGGGGCCTAGAGCTCGAGGTCAAGCGCGAGACGACCAGCGCCGATGTCGCCAGCGGCTCGGAGGTAGCGCCCGCGCTGTCCAGGCGCGTCGGCGAATGAAAGATCGCGGGTCACAAGGGGCACGTTGGCCGGCCGATCGGCCGCGTCGAGAGCACCTCTGGCAAGATGAAGCTACGACGACTACCGCAGCGCCAGCGGAACAGTTGTGCTCGACCAGGACGAGCACATCGACCAGGACGAGCACATCGAGCACGCCGGCCCTGCCAATCGAAGGCCGACGAGCCGGCTGGAGGTCAAATTCCAGACGTCCCACTCCTCGGAGCAGCAGCGCGCGGTTTGCTAGTGCGACGCCTTGTCGCCGCGTGCGTCGTCGCTCTGTAGAGGGCCGAGAAGTTTTTTATTCGTCGCGCGACGCAGCTCAATTCCGTGGTTCTGGCCACGCAGTAGATCAAGGCGCGCGTCGCCATCCCTTCCATGGAGCGCGCCAAGCGACTATGCGCACGCAGCGACTGGTCGTTCAAGCGGGAGGAGGAGACTTGTTACGGCACGAGAGGAACCGTATACATGCGCCTGGTCAAGTTCCGCAGCACCGGGTAAACAGGCATGCCATTTGATCGACGCTGTGAGCCGATCGCGCACGCGGGTGTGCCGATCATAATTTGGCCCAGAGCTGTTCGCAGCCTGCGGGGCGACCGACGGCCTACTGGCGCACCTCCTGGCGCTCCACAGCTGGTGCGCGGACCTGCCTCAGCCGAGGAGATCGGGGGGCCGGGGGGAAAGGAGGCTACGCTGAGACGGTCGAGCTGGTTGCGGACGGCGCGCCCGTCTTCGCCGCCTTGGCCATGGCGCTGGTTCGACCGCCCTCGGGGAACGGCGTGGCCGGCCATCTCTGGCGTCTATCAGACCAGCTCCGCACCGAGCAGGTCGACGACATGCTGTGGTGCGTCGCCATAGACAGAAGGCCGACCCCATGGCGAAGGAGAGCATCGGCCGGGAATTCATTCTCGCTATCATGGGCGAGGAGCTCAGCTACGACCGCGACGCCATCAGCCTGAACGGGGAGCGACAAGAATAAGAAGACCGTGCCGAGATCCTGCCACAGCACTCTCGCCCACGTGGACTAGGGCGACCAGAATGGCGAAGTCGCCGGTTCGCCCGACTCCACGGGCATGAGCTCGCATTGACTATGTCAGCGCAGCTCGCGGTCCCAACGATGGTAAGGGGCGAAACATGCGCTTGCATCTCGCGAACTACGTCCGCGAATGCGACGTAATGAAGCACGCATGGAAAGAGGTGCTTTCACGAGCGATGTTCGGGGAACAAGCAGACGATATGAAAGTTGAGCATGTAAGTGGGTGAGATCGTGCTCCATCAATTTGCATGATTCCTGGCAACTTGTTTATGACGGGGCGCGGTCAGCACGACGTCTTTTCTTTGGCTTACATGTTGCTTCATTGGTTCATGCACGGGTTGCGTGCGTGGGCCGACGAGGCGCGACAGCTTCTCTTGAGCACCATACTCGGAGAGCAGGTTGATCCTCAATCTGCTTGTTCTCCCGTTGCGCCGCTTGGGTCGCGTAGGCTGACCCCGCCGCGCCCGTTGTAGACGTGTGTCCTTGCCGTTTTTCACGCCGTGTTTGATATGGGAAACATTTATCAGTTCCACATCCCATATTGTTTAATTACGCTTCGCGAGCCCCCGCCAGCCCATCCAGAAACCTTGCCCACGAGAGCTGCCGGCAAATGTAAAGCGAGGCGCGTAGTAAAACAGAGCGGTCAACGAGAGGAGGGAAAGAGACGTGTTGAACCATGTCGGATGCTATCTTGGAGCGTCGGGGGCCTTCTTGGAGCTATGGTTTTTTTTTTGGGGGGTATTGAGGTCCGCATGGAGCTCTTTTGGGGCATCTTGGGCCCCTTTGTGGGCTCTTCAAGGGGGTTTTGGCGTCCTCTTGGGGCTCTTTTGGGGCGCGTCTGGGACCCGAGCGTGCCAGGCACGCCTGGTGCGCCAGATGCGCCACGTGCTCCGAGTGCGCCAGGTGTGCCGCACACTCCAGCAGCGCCAGGTGCGCAGCGTCTGGGGCACGTGCAGAGTGCGTCAGGTGCGCCTGCGCACGTGACAGCACACATCGGGAACCATGTCGGCCCCTGCCCTCCTTGCTGAAAATCGATTCCCCTCATTGTGTCTGGTGGGCCTGCGCACAGCAGGCCACGCGCCACCCCCCCCGCCGTCCCTGTCAAGAACAACTTGACAATGATCGCAGGTGGCCGCGCAAGATTCAGATTTAGCTGCGAGGTGCATATTGTATTGCTTCTGTTGTCAGGGATGGTAGCCCTGCGCACGGCAAGGAACATGCTGACACCCGGTCAACAACAATACAACATTTTCGCGGGCCTCACGAACATGACTCAATATTTTGTCTCAAAATATATGCTGCATTGTTTTTTGAAAGGGATGGTGGGGGGGCTGCCTCGGGTTGGCCACACATGCTCCAAATTTGGATGCTGAGTGCGGTGTGTATTGCTTTTTGACAGGGATGGTGGGGGGCGGGTCGGCATGGTGTCGGCATGGTGCCTGGTTGGCCCCCGGTCGCTTGGGGGAGGCGGGGTATTTCTATAAGGAACAGTGATCAAGACACCCTCCATATAGCAAGCTGTCTAGCTCATTCCCACCCGCCCTCCCAAAACATCAGTAACACCTGAGCCTCAGCATGTTCAGCGGTCGTCTTTGGATGGGCAGCTTCTGGGAACCAAAACCGAGCCCATGTGCGCGACGCTGGGGCGAGGTGCGCCACGCGTGCCAAGGGTGCCACGCGCGCCAGGCGCCCCTGGGGCCCGAGCGTGCCAGGCACGCCTGGTGCACCAGATGCGCCACGTGCCTCTGATTGCGCCATGTGCGCCATGTTCGGGGCACGTGCACAGTGTGTCAGGTGCGCCTGCGCACGTGACAGCACACATCGGGAATCATGTCGCACTGTCGGCCCCCATCATCTTTGTCGAAAGTCAACACATACCCAGCATTGTGTCTGGTGGGCCTGCGCACGGCAGGCCATACACCACCACCCCCGCCGTCCCTGTCAAAAATCACTTGACAATGATCGCTGGTGACCGCGCATGATCCAGATTTAGCCGCGAGGTGCATTTTGTGTTGTGCTTTGCCTGGAATGCCAGTCCTGCGCATAGCAGGCAATGTGCTGACACCCCCGCCGTCCCTGTCAACAAACCAAACGAAGTGCTCGCGGGCCTCACCGCGTCGGGTTGGCTGGGGGTGGTGGGGGGGGGCCGCATCGGGTTGACCGCGCATGCTCCAAATGTGGAGGCAAAGTGCGTTTTGTATTGTTTCTGACAAGGATGGTGGGGGGGAGCGCGGTTCCTGGTTGGCTGCCGGTCGTTTGGGAGAGGGGGTGTATATCAACTGTGAAGAATGTTAAACCCTTCCGCGAAGGGGAAGAGGGGCTCTTGGAAGAGGGAAGAATAACATCGTTAAACCGCCTGCGCCCAGAGGGCTGGCGGGATTCTTAGTTTCGGTTCCCCCCTTCGCCTTTCGCCTCCCTCTCGCTCCCGCTGGCCGCGCTCGCATTTGTTTCTGGTTTCGGTTCCTCTGTCTCTTCGGCCTTTTGCATTCGCCTACCGAATTACGTTGCTCGCTGGCTCGATTTAGCGTGGCCTTTTTCAAGGCATCCCGCCTGGCGCACGTCCCCACAGAAGGTGGCCAAGACATTGCTTACGCGGCCCGTAGCTTCAAATCCGTCGGCTGGAGTTCGTCGGCGCGTCGGAAGAGAGCGTGCGCGTGCGTTTGAGTGCGTGCGTGTGTGATCCAATCGTTTGGGACTCCACCGTGCCCTCAAGCTCAGGAGGGGAAAAAGCACAGACACAATTAATCGGCGGTTCCCAGGAAAATATGGGAAACATGGGAAGTGGGGGGGAGGACGAAAGCCCAGAAAATCTGGGAAAATATGGGTCATAGTTTTATTTGCGTGTGTATCTATTTGCGTGTCCTGGGGCCCCTTCACAAGCGCCCGCCCCGCGCATGGTCAGCAATTCGTGGCTGGCGCGCTCCGCTCGTGCTGCACCCGTGGGAGCCTTCCCACCGCGGCGTCGGAGGAAACGGAGCGTGTGCGCTCCCCTCCACCCCGCGGGGGCCTCTCGATGGACCGCCCCCGCGCCCCGTCCACCGTCTCGCTCGCCAGCACGTGTGCATACACACACGTATGTGTACTCCAGATTTCGTGATAAAGGGAGGGGGCTCTCATTTCGGGGGGGGGTCTCTTCCAGGCTATCTTGGAGGGCCTGGGGGGGTCTGGGGACGATGTCTTGGAGGGTTCTCCCACGGGGGAGGTCCGAAATGGCTTGTCTTGGAGGGTCCAGACCCCCTCCCTTTTATTACGAAATCTGGGGTAGACACTCTCTGTCGCCCTCTCAGTCTCTCTCTCTCTCGCGCAACTGCCGTCCCAGAGGAGCGTGTCTAAGAAGTTCAGGGATCGGACCGGTTGATTTTCTCAGCGATGTTCACTTTCGCGTTCGGCCGCCGTGAACGATTGAGTATCTTTCTAGACTCTGAGCCATTACTAGTTCCTCAGCGTTTGCTAAGTCTCACTTCCGCCCTGGTCAGTCGATTTTTGTGGACATTCAGGACTCCACTCTCTCCAGGTCTCCCGCTCTCCAGTGTGACATCTTCCAGCTCCTGTCTCTTAGCCTCAAGTATCAGATTCGCGACCTCGTGCTAATCATTACGGAGCGGCTTCCCGTTGGCCTCTTCACTCTGGTGGCAGGGCGAGAACCTTCGATGGGAGAGAGGAACAGGTCCCTCCCCTCGACTCTCTGTACAGACGCGCTGCACTTTCCAGGGTGAGCCCGAAGGGCTCCTTTGGACAACGTCCGCTCCCTGCGGGAGGATCGGGCCGCAAAATGGCGCGGACCCCCTCGCCCGCGCCTCCCGCGCGACCGCCTCGAGGTCGGCTCCTCTGCAGGGGGGGAGAGGGGCGCAGAGGGCGCGCGGGAGCGGGCCCGGCTCCCGGAGCTCGACGCGCGAGGCGAGGGGTGATCGCGGGCGGTGGTGGATGAAGCGCGCGGGGGTGACACGATCACAGGCGCCTGGCATCGCTCGGACGTGTGCATCTTTCCTTCGGCGAGGACCATCGAGGAGCACCCTTAATCATTCGGCGAAAAAACCACGCACGAAACCAGAAAAAAACACAGGAAATGGACGTCCGAGCGATGGCGAGGTGGTGGGTGAAGCGCGCGGGGGTGACACGCTCACAGGCGCAGGAGCCAGTGAGGCAGGACTCGTGGACAAAGTGTCAACCACGATGGTAAGACGCACGCGGCGATGGCCTCGTGTACAAGCCCAGCGATACAACTTCCAGCCGAAGACGTCAGAGTGAGGGGGCCGAACGGTCATTCACGGTCCCTGGGTGAATGGCTGAAGTGGGATTCCGGGATGCGAATTATTGAAAATATTCATTTCTAGGGAATAATTGTTGCTGATCTCCGGAAAAAGTTCCAAGCGCTCTCGCCTCGACGCTGGTTAGATTTCTCTGAAAACGAGGCTCCCGCTCGAGCGTTGGCTTGAGCCTAAATGTGGGCCCTTGGAGGCCCAGCTACGACAACAGCGGCCCCCGCTCGATACTTCATCACAATTTACCCCGAGACACCCTGGCCAGAGAGGCCCCCGAACTCAGGAACGGCACCCTCGCTCGAGACATCCTCGCAATGCAATTAAGTTGGCGGAGGCCCAGCCACGACGACAAGGGCTTCTGCTCGATACTACCTCGCGATTTACTCCGAGAGCCCCTGGCCAAGAAGGCCCCCAAACTCAGGAACGGCGCTCTCGCTCGGGGCTTTCCCATGGTTCGGGCGGGTTGATGGAGGCCCGGACATGGCGACAAGGTCTCCCTTTCGATATTTCGAAGGCCTGACGGCCGGTGCCGCCGACCTTGAAGAGGACCACGACGTCGGCGACGAAGTGGGCGGAGACGGAAGCCGTGGATGATAACGAGGAGGAGGAGGAGGAGGAGGAGGAGGAGGAGGCGAGGAGGAGGGGGAGGAGGATGAGGAGGAGGAGGAGGAGGGGGAGAGGGAGGAGGACAAGCTAGGTGCGCTCGCGTCAACATCTGACATCCTACCCCTCCCTCCCATCCCTTCCCATTGAGCTACTTCATTGTCCTCTCACCGAATCGGGCTTCGCATCTGACCCTGTTACCTAAGAGGGAAAGGAGGAGGACGACGGCGCGATGAAAACGAAAACGACGACGACGAAGACGACGACGACGACAACCACGACGACGACGACGACGGCGGCGACGACGACGACGACGATGAGGACGACCGGCGACGAAGACGACGACGACGACGACGACGACGCGACCGCGCCGGAGCGGCACCCGCGCCAGCTGCCCGCTGCCGTTATGCGCGTCCCCCACCCGGATCTCAAATTTCTGCAGGGGTGAAAGGAGAGTAGCATTCATATTGGGTAATGGTAGAGTGGGTCCGATGTCAGAGTTGTGCAAGTGCATTCATATTGAGTAATGGTAGAGGTAGAAATTGCCAATCGCGACAAAGACGCAGACGACGACGGCGGCGGCGGCGAGGGAAGCGCCCAAAAGGGGGGGGGGGGCTTTCTGCGGCCCCAAAAATCAACGAATCGACACCGGATGTGTAATCACCTCCAATGTTTTTGCCGGGGATCATTTTCTAGATTTGGGGCTTCTTAAAAAGAATCGAAAACGTCGGCGCTGCAGCGGGAGCACGTTTTGGAACAACGAGAGGCGCAGAAAGTGGGCCAGCGCTGCAGCGGGAGCACGATTCGGAACGAGGTGGGGGGGGGGGGAGCGTGCGGAAAGAGGCCAGCCGCTGCAACGGCAGCGGGAACACGATTCGGAAGGAGCGGGAGCCCGAAATTAAGGCCACAGCGCCTCAGCGGAGCAGATTTAGAAAAAAAACACCAAGCGACCAACCCAACTCCGGGAATCTTTGTGTAAAAAAACAGTACGCGGGGGGGTGTCGAACATCCTCCGGACCGCCATCATGGGAATGGAGAGTAGTATTCATTATTGTGTGGAATTGCGGTGGGAGGGAAGAGGAAGGAGGAAGGAGGAGGGAGGAGAAGGAAGGAAGGAGGTATGAGAGGAGGGAGGAGGGGGGAAGGGGGGGGAGGGGTAAGAAAAGGAGGAGGAGGAGGAGGAGGAGGAGGAATCTGCCGCCGCGTACACCCCGCACGGTTTTTGCGGCAGGGGTGGCAGAGGGCGGGTGGCCCTCGTCGGCCCTGCAGGTCGCCCGTCGGGCGGGGGGGGATGGGGCTCGGATCGGTGAGGAGCAGTGGGAAGCAGTCTTCCCCGAAGGGGAGGGGTCCAGCGCCGCTCTCTGCTCTCCCTCCCCTCTCGCTCGCTTGCCGGATCCTCTCCCTGCCGCTCTTGGCGCCTTCCTCTTTCCCCCGTCGCGGCCCGTTCCCTCTCCGCCTGTTCTTGCCGCCGCTGTCCGCGCGCAGCGCTCAGTTTGCTTTGGTTGGCCTGTTCGGCCTGTGAGTGTTGCTCACGGCGCCCGGGGTTTGGGCCTCGTTGCGGTGGTGCACCAAAAACCCGAAGGGGAAGGGAAGGTGGAAGAGGAACCGCGCTGAGGAAGGGAAGGGGAAGGGGAAGGGAAGGGAAGAGGAGGGGAGGGGAGGGGAAGGAGGGAGGACGAGGAGACGCGCTAGGGAAGGGAAGGGGAAGGGGATGCGGAAGGGAAGGGAAGGGAAGGGGAGGGGAAGGTGGAGGAGGAAACGCTCTGGACCACCTCCGCCCAGAGGGCTGGTCGGACTCCCTCCGCGCCCCGCGACCCTGGCGGCCCCTGCCGGCACGATGCCCCCCACCCCCCCTGACTCCTGGGGGCGGCGGCGCCCCGCTCTCCTCGGCGCTCCCTGTGGGGCTCCTCCTCCTCCTCCTCCTCCTCCTCCTCCGTAGCCATTTTGGCTCAAGGTCCCATGTTCCTCAGTGGAACAAGTGGACACCGCTAGTCCGCGGCGGGCAAGACCCTTGGGGTCTGGCAGTGTTTGTCATCGATCCGCGCTTGGGCTGGCGGGTAAACTGAGGCTTTTCCCGTTCCCGCCCGCCTGATCGCCCAGTGGTCCCTCCCATGGGCAGCAGCCGCCGCAAGGACAAGAAAGTTCGAAGGCAGGCGCAGCGCTCGGATGGCTCGGACAGATCATTCTCCTCTTCGGCGTCTCCCTCGGCTCGTGCTTCTCACCGTGATCGTCGCGGTGACCATCGGCCCCCGCCAAGCCGAGGCGCCGCCAGCCCCCAGCGTTCACGAAGCGCTGGTCGCAGCACGGCCCGCGGTGAGGCCCCCAGCGGACCGATGTCTCGGGAAGACGCCGACATGCTGGACCTGTGCCCCACTTTCCCGAATGACGAGCAGGCCGTCGTCGAGTCGGCCCAGACGCATCGCCCTGGCGCCCTTCCTGAACTTGCTGCTGGTCCATGGGCCCCTGGGACGCCCGTCGTCGGTCTCCCCACGCCGCCTCTCGAGCCTGGTGGCGCTTCGAGCTGGCCACCTGGCGCTGACCCTTGGGCTGCTCACCTCCGCAGTTCCCCTGGTCGCTCTGGTGCCCCTCCTCCACCTGCTCCTGGTGACGCCTCGGCTGCTGAGTGGCCTCTGGCAAGGCGGTCGCATCGGCGAGTGCTATCCCTGGCATGTCTGAGATGCTCGAACGCTTCAAGACGGACATCATCGCAGAGATGTCCCGCGCCTCCGCCGAGTCCATCGCCAATATGGTCCGCACAGAGCTCCCGCGAACCATCTCGAACGTGGTGCAGCCCCTCGACGCCCAGCTCGACTCAGCGATGCAAGCGAGGTTCAGAGCTCAGGAGCTTCGCATGGTCGAGGTTGAGAAGCGACTGGGCGCCGCCGAGTCCGCGCACGCCTCGCTCTCGGAGCGCTTCGCGAAGCTGGAGCAGGAGCTGGACCTCGCTCGCGCCGCCCCGCGCGAACCCATTGCTCGGACCGCGGAGTAGCAGCGCGCCACGGACCCTGGCGTCTTCGTCATCACTGCGAAGGAGGACATTGGCAAGAATATGGTCGTGGATGCGCTGGCGGGCTGGATGCAGGCCGCCAACTACGAGGTGAGCAAGAACTTCGAGCTGGAGGGCGACGAGTTGGGCCGCAGGTTCGTCCTTCGCTTCACGGGTCTCGCGGTCACGTGTGCTGCGCGGGTTCGCCAGGCTCATGCGCTCCTCCGAGACGCCCACGGAGTCTGGCGGCAGTTCTCCGCCCCGATGCCTGGTGGGCGGCGCATCCCGATCCATGTTAGCGTCGATCGCAACAGGTTCGAGATCTCTAGGGGGGCGCAGCACCAAGAGGCTGCGCGACAAGCTCCAGGACTTCATTGGGAGGAGGGTCTTCATGGACACAGACGCTGGCACGCTGTCCGTCGACTGGGGGGTCCTCGCTCGCGTCGTCGTCGACCCGTCCGCGCCCGCAAAGGTGCAATGGAATTTGGGCGCTCTATCTGATCTCCGTCTGGCACGCGCTGACCTGGACAAGCTCGCCAACGAGCTCTTCCTGCCCAAGAATATCGGGTGGAGCGGGCAAAACGTTCTGCCATTCTGACCAGCTGATCTTCAATAGCTGGAACTGCCGAGCTCTTCTTCATCACCAGTCCTCCGTCATGGCCCGCAAAGCCGACATCGTGCACTCCCTCCTCTCGCCCTTCTCCATCACGGCCCTCCAAGAAGTTCGTGGTCCTCCTGCTGCCGTCGAGGAGCTCCACTCGCGTCTTCGTGGAGGGGTCGCGGTCTTCGGCTCTGTGGGTCGTGGCGGCGTCTGCGCCCTCATTCCCTCCTCCCTCATGACGGACATCCAGGTCACGCCCCTTGAGATCGTAGAGGGGAGGGTGCTATGCCTCAGGCTCGCCCACAGGCGCTCTGGCTTCTGCTGGCACCATTGGAACGTTCGCAATCATGATCTTGAAGCGAAGGACTTCGGCGCCATTTGGCAGGCGCTTTCGCCCCAGCTGGAGGAGGTACGACACGACCCCCTGAAGTTCAGCATCCTCATGACCGGCGACTTCAACCTCGCCGACGAGGAGGTCGACTACTCCACTACGGAACTGGTCTACGTCCGCGGTCGCCCGCGGCGCCCTGCCCCTGGCCCCGTTGGCTCCGCCGCGGCGCGTGCCTCCGCTGGTCGCCAGTCTCATGCTGGTCGCACGAGGTGGGCGATGATCTTTAGGCATCTTACGGAGCTCGCGGCGCCTGGTCTCAGCCACGTCCACGTAGGCACGCGCACTGGCTCCCGCATCGACAGGTGCTTCACGGCGACGCCCCCCTGGCTTCTTTGCCAGCTCTGGCAATGCGCTCGGCACCGCGGTGAACCTCAAGAGTTCCATGATGCGCTCCTTTCCGACCACGTCCCGCTGGAGGTCTCATGGCAGTCGCGGCGCTGGGATCCCAATGGAGAGCCGCGCTCTCGGAGGATCCCTCGGAGCATCTTCAGCGATCCCTTCTACGTGCCGATCCTCGAGGAGTACGAGAAGATTGCTGGCATCGGCGAGTTCGACGCGTTCGCGTGCTCCTCTGCGGTGAATCTCCACCTCTCGGCGCCGGCGGAGCTGGAGATGGCGACCCGCTGCCGGCAGGCTGCTGCGCGGGCCGTCCGCGATCTGCAGCTGCGCGATCGCCCCAGGATTCGCGAGAGCCGCTCCATGCTCCTGCGCTCTCTTGCTCGGGCTGTCTGGCGTCAGGATTCTCGCTTGGGTAACGTCCTTTGGCAAAGGCATCCGTGGCTCCGCTCCTTCTTCTCGATGGGCCCGTCGTCCTCGTCTGTCGCCCTCACCTCCCCTGATGCCTCTGCCCGTGCGCATTCCGATTTGCAGCTCCAGGAGGCCCAGGCTGAGACTGAGCGGCCCCAACGGGCCGAAGGGGCTTCTAGGGCGCAAGGACGCCGAGCTCGTCTCCGATCCCAAGCGAGAGCCTTAAGACGTCGTGCCCAGATCTGGCCCCCATTCAATCGGAGGCGGTATTTGGCGGGAGTGGTGGGGGGGTGGTTTCGACGGGGCTGCCTCGACCGTTCGCGCTTCTGCTGAGGGCCAGACTGCGGCCCTCCGGGCCTACTGGGGCCCGATCTTTGAAAAGCAGCAAGAAGTCCCGCGCTGGGGCCAGCGCTATCTCTCTAAGTTTGCCTCTGAGCAGGACTTTTCCCAGCTCTGTCCTCCCTCGCTTGCCTCGATCCGACGTTTTATTCGACGTGTCTCGCGCGCGGGACCTGGCCCTGATGGGCTTGCGCACACCGCTTGGGGATTCGGACAAGGCCCCCAGGTCCTTTTAAACGCGTTCCATTGGTTGGCGAGCGGCCAACGCATGCATCTCGATTTCTATGCATGTCTGCAGGTGTTCATTCCGAAGGGGGCCCTCGATGGCGACGATGAGCGCTCTGGAGGGGTTGTTCGCCACGGGAAGGACACCCGCCCCATCGGTTTGAAAACCACGAGCAACAAAATCGTTGCTGGGGTCGCCAACTCGGGTCTGTCTGAGGTGGTGAAAAAGCTTGGCGCCCCCGCGCAGCGAGGCTTCATTCGAGGCCGCAACTTTTTTATCAAACGTGTATGAGCTCGATGCACACGCAAGACTCATCAGCGCGCGTGGGCTACCAGAGGGGGCCATCTTGGCCTTCGACTTTGCCCAAGCCTTTCCATCGGCCAGCCAGCCCTGGCTGATGCGAGCGCTGCGGCAGGTCAGACTTCCTCGCGGGTGCTCGCTCGCGATTCAAGGCTTCTATCATCTCAATCCCTGTCTCTTCTCTGTTCGAGGTCTCCTTCTTCCTCTCTTCTTCATGATCTCAGGCGTGCTGCAAGGTTGTCCTCTCAGCGGCAGCCTTTTTGTCATTGCGATTGATAGCTTTCTTTGGGACTTGCATCGCAGTGTGCAGAGACCAGGTCACGGCCAGATTCGGGCCTGCGCGGGCGACATCGGCGCCGTTCTCGCATCTCGGAAAGGCTATCGTGAGACCGCTCGAATCTTTCGTATTGCTGAACTTCTTGCGGGGCTCACGCTTAAAGCCGAGAAATGCCGAGCCGTCCCGCTAAGTGCTGCCCTCTCCGATAGTCTCGCCAGCGACTTTCGTCATCTCCTCCGCGAATGCACGTGCCCCCGTCCAGAAGCCACCATCCCGCCGAGCTCGGCCTGCTGGGAGGAATTCGAAATCGCTTATGAGGTTCTGTACTTGGGGTTCTGGCTGGGGCCTGGGGTCGACTATCTGCGCAACCTTCGAGCTCCTCTCAACAAGATGGCCACTCGGACTAGAGCGATCGCGGATGTGAGGCAGGATCTTTTGACGGGGGTTTCCCTTTACAGCCAGCGGGCGCTCAGTGTGCCCTCGTATGTTCTGCAGTTGGTCCCGATTCCCATGGGAGGTTGCAAAAATCGAGCGGCGGTTTCTGGCCCAGGCCTTCAAGTGGCCCAGACCAAGAGGCCCACAAGACAGCCTCAGCGAGGCCCAAGAGGGCCCGAGATGGCTTGAAGATGGCCGAAGAGGGCCCCAAGAGGGCTTTCAAAAGGCAAAATCAGCCAGCTCCCTACGTAAAACTTACATCTTCAGCATACTCGCTTGCTTCGTCTTCACAGTGCCCCAGACGCCCCGAGGAGCCCCAAGACAGCCAGACAGAGACCCAAGAGGGCCCAAGAGGGCCCGAAAGGGTCGTCCTGTGGGGCTAACGGAACCTCCCAAGACGGCCCAAGAGGCCCCAAAGCCGGCCCAGGAGGTCCCCAAGACGGCCTCAGGGAGGCCCAAGAGAGCCTCGTTCGAAATCATGTTCCCTGAAACCTCTCCGGGAACATGATTTCCGGATTCCCAGGACGCCAAAAGACAGCCCCCAGAGGCCCCGGACACGCCGAAGATGGCCTCAGGACGGCCGACGACGCCGCCAAAACGCCCCACGTGCGCCTCCAGAGGCCCCTCCAAAAGGCCCCAGAAGCTGAAAGTTATAGATTTTCCAATGGTTTTTGAAGCATTCTTGCGCTCTCCCATGCCTCCCCAAGGTCCCGGACCGCGTCAGAGGCCCTTCAGATCGCTCCAAGACGGCCGCAGAGGCTCCCAAGAACGCCCAGAGACGGCCCAGGAGGCTCCCCAGATAAGTCAAGAGGGCCCCCAGGAGGAGCCGAGTTTTCAAGCATTGTACAAGCACGCCAGGGGGTCAACGTTTTTTGTGTTTCGAGAGGGCACGGTTATCGATACGTTTTTCCCGGCCGCATGCCACCCCTGGAGCGCGCCGCCGCGGCTGGCGAGTTAGAGGCACCGATCGTATACGTTGGTTTTTACAGCCAATATCATCAGATGTTCGTGGGGCAGGATCTGGATTCAACTGTCCAGCCCGACTTGGCAGGTTTTGTAGTGATGTGTCCACGTTTTGCGACGGTGATCGTGCCTTCCCCTTTTGCAGACTCTGCCACGCCAGCCAATGCGATCAGCATTGCAGACGGGTCTGTCCATCGATGCTAGGTGAGATAATCCATGTATGGCTTTTGCAGGCCAGACGGTTAGCGTCTGTGGCCGCGCCTTGAAAATGCAGTTTTCGCATAGGACTTCCTCCCCAAAACGAGCTCGTCTGGATTTCGAAACCGTCGGTCTCGATTTCGAAATGTGGCTTTCGCCTAGGACTTACTCCCCAAAACAAGCTCGACTGGATTTCGAAACCCGCGGGCTCGATTTCGAAAGGGCGGTGCCACCCGAGACTGGAGCGAAAAATGCTTCAACCGAACATTGTACTGGGGCCCCGCGGCCTAACGGGCCCACTGCCAACGTTGTACTGGGGCCCCGTCGCCTAACGGGAGGCGTTGAATTTTGGCCGAACTTTCGTAGCGGCGAAGTATCCCCCATGGGCGCCCCCGCGGAACCTTTGGGGGTTCACAGACCCCTTGGGACTGCCCCGGGCCAGAGGGCCTTGAAGAGGCACAAATCCGCCCATTCCTTGTGTAAAACGTAAATTTTCAGCATGCTCGCTGGCTTCGTCTTCACAGTGCCCCAGACGCCCCCGCGGAGCCCCAACACAGCCCAAGAGAGACCCAAGAGTGCCCCAGACGGTCCCAAAAGGGTCGGCCTGTGGGGCTCACGGAACCCCACTGGACGGCCCAAGAAGCGCCAAAACGGCCCAGGAGGCCCCCAGGACGCCCTCAGGGAGAGGCCCAAGAGAGCCTCGTTCGAAATCGTGTTCCCGGAAGCCTCTCCAGGAACACGATTTCCGCGGTGCGGTCCTTTGTGCCAAATGTATCATCCGCGTTGTATTGCAAGAGAGCCTCTCCCGGCCCATCAAGCCTCTCCCAGATCATGTTCCCCGAAGCCTCTCCCGGAACATGACTTCCCGGCTCCCAGGACGCCCAAGAGGCCCATAAGACAGCCTCAGCGAGGCCCAAGAGGACCCGAGATGGCTTGAAGATGGCCGAAGAGGGCCCCAAGAGAGCTTTCAAGAGGCACACATCGGCCCATACCCTACGTAAAACGTACATGTTCAGCATACTCGCTTGCTTCGTCTTCAGAGTGCCCCAGACGCCCCCGCGGAGCCCCAAGACAGCCCAAGAGAGACCCAAGAGGTCCCAAGGCCCAAAAAGATCCTCCCGTGGGGCTCACAGAACCCCCCAAGACGGCCCAAGAGGCCCCGAAGCCGGCCCAGGAGGCCCCCAGGACGCCCCCAGGGAGGCCCAAGAGGGCCTCGTTCGAAATCATGTTCCCGGAAGCCTCTCCAGGAACATGATTTCCCGATTCCCAGGACGCCCAAGAGGCCCACAAGACAGCCTCAGCGAGGCCCAAGAGGGCCCGAGATGGCTTGAAGATGGCCGAAGAGGGCCCCAAGAGGGCTTTCAAAAGGCAAACATCAGCCAGCTCCCTACGTAAAACTTACATCTTCAGCATACTCGCTTGCTTCGTCTTCACAGTGCCCCAGACGCCCCCGAGGAGCCCCAAGACAGCCAGACAGAGACCCAAGAGGGCCCAAGAGGGCCCGAAGGGGCCCGAAAGGGTCGTCCTGTGGGGCTAACGGAACCTCCCAAGACGGCCCAAGAGGCCCCAAAGCCGGCCCAGGAGGTCCCCAAGACGGCCTCAGGGAGGCCCAAGAGAGCCTCGTTCGAAATCATGTTCCCTGAAGCCTCTCCGGGAACATGATTTCCGGATTCCCAGGACGCCCAAAGACAGCCCCCAGAGGCCCCGGACACGCCGAAGATGGCCTCAGGACGGCCGACGACGCCGCCAAAACGCCCCACGTGCGCCTCCAGAGGCCCCTCCAAAAGGCCCCAGAAGCTGAAAGTTATAGATTTTCCAATGGTTTTTGAAGCATTCTTGCGCTCTCCCATGCCTCCCCAAAGTCCCGGACCGCGTCAGAGGCCCTTCAGATCGCTCCAAGACGGCCGCAGAGGCTCCCAAGAAAGCCCAGAGACAGCCCAGGAGGCTCCCCAGATAAGTCAAGAGGGCCTCGAGAGCGCCCCAAGAGAGCCCCAAAAGCGACCCAAAGGGCCCGAAGAGCGCGACATTTCAAGGTCTCCGGCCTGAGAGGCTTTTAGGACGCCCCCAGAGGCCATCAAGAGGCTCCCAAGAAGCCCCGTGAGGCTCCCAAGAGGCCCCCGGGAAGCCATAATAGGCCCCCAAGAGCCCAAGAGGCCCCCAGGGAAGCCCACTGCGGGCCCCCAAGACATTTCGGTAAATCGGATTCCCCAGATAGCGCCGGGAACATGATTCCTTCTGCTTCCGCCCACCTCCCCGACCATGTTTCCAACAGGCTTGCCGACAAGGCCAAAAGGGGCCCCTGGTTAAGCCCCCAGAGGCCCCCCTCTTAAAGAGCCGAACAAATCATGCTCCCGGAAAGCTTCCCGGGAGCATGATTCTCTATCTCGGAGTAGGCCCAGGAGGGGGGCGGGCCGCTGCCTGTTCCTCCCAGCGGTGCCCACCGGGGGTTGCGGGGGGGGTCCAGAGCTCCCGAGGCGGCCGAGCCCGCGCCGAAGCAGGCCACGACAGGCTAAGGGGGTCCCGAGAGGGCCCAAGACGGTCCAGAGAGGCCCCGAAGACACCCGAGATGCCCTCAAGACAGCCGACGAGGATTCCAACACGCTCTAGGATGGACTCAAGAGGCTCCCCAAGAGGGCCCTGGAAGGCAAGATTCACTCGTTTCCGAGTGTTTTGGATTTTGGCGTTCTCGCTTTTTCCGCTTTCCAGCGCTCCCTTCACGGCCTCGGAGACCCTTCAGATCGCTCCAAGAAGGCCCACGAGGCCCCGACGAGGGCCCCAAGACGGCCCAGGATGCTCCCCAGACAACCCAAGTGTGCCCCAAGAGCGCGCCAAGAGAAGGCCCAGAGGGGTCCCGAGGCGGCCCGCCCCGAATCAGGCCACGACAGGCTAATGGAGGTCCCGAGAGGGCCCTAGACGGTCCCAAGAGGCTCCGAAGACGCCCAAGCTGCCCTCAAGACGGCCGACGAGGACTCCAACACGCTCCAGGACGGACTCAAGAGGCTCCGCAAGAGGGCCCAGGGAGGCAAGATTCACTAATTTTCCGATTCCGATGGTTTTTGAAGGATTAAGGCGTTCTCGCTTTCCCCGCTTCCCTGCGCTCCCTCACGGCCTCGCTCGGAGGCCCTTCAGATCGCTCCAAGACGGGCCACGAGGACCCGAAGAGGGCCCCAAGACGGCTCAGGAGGCTCCCCGGACAGCCCAAGTGTGCCCCAAGGGCTCCCCAAGAGAGGGCCCAGAGGGGACCGCCAACCGATATTTCGAGGTCTCTGGCCCTAGAGGCCGCTTGTAGGCCCCTGGAGGCCACCAAGAGGCTCCCACGAAGCCCCGTGAGGCGCCCAAGAGGCCGCCAGGAAGCCCCAAGAGACCCCCAAGGGACTCCCAGGGAACGCCCAAGAGGCCCCCCAATACACCCCAAGAAATCATGTCCCTAGAAAACCTTCCGGGGACATGGTTCATCATGGGCCCGAGAGTTCCCGGAGGCCCCCAAGGGGCCCCCAGGGAACGCCCAAGAGACCCCCCAACACACCCCAACAAACCATGTCCCCAGAAAGCCTTCCGGGGACATGGTTCATCATGGGCCCGCGAGTCTCCGGAGGTTTCGAAGTACCATCATGCTACAGGAGAGCTGTCTGGGAAGTTGATTGGGAACATGACTGATCGCCTTCTCGCGGCCCTCCGCAGATCGTTTCGCACAAAGTTGCCCCGAGTGCCATCTTGAAGCGACGACGACGACGAAACGACGACGACGACATTACGACGACGACGACGACGACGACGACGACGACGACGACGACATTCGACGACGACGACGACGACGACGACGACGACGACGACGACGACGACGACGACGACGACGACGACGACGACGACGACGACGACGGCGCGCCCCATAGGCGACCACGACATTACGACGACGACGACGACGACGACGACGACGACGACGACGACGACGACGACGACGACGACGACGACACGCCCCAACAGGCTCCCCAAGACGCCCCCAAACCCATGCTCCCAGAAGCCTTCTGGGAGCCCGATTCAAACGGCCTCCGCCCCCCTACACAACCATTTTCCTCGAAGGCCTTTCGGAAAGCAGATTGGCAAGCGTGTGCTGTGGTCAAGGCCTGGGGCCCTCTAGAACCTGAGCGCGCGCGAAGCGCGCGCGATGGTTCTAGTTCATATATTTCGCCAGTCGAATGCCCCCGTCCCTCTCCTTCCCTCCTTGTTCTTTCTCCTTTTTTTCCGCCGCATCCTGCGCACGAGGTAGATATGCAGCTGCCTTCGTGCCACCGCGCCCGCAAAACGGCGAAGTTGGGCTGGCCTGGCCGTTGCGTTTTTCGCCCACGTGTTTCGGCGTATGGCACGCACGAGCGAGCGAGCCAGGAACCTCCAGAAGCCTGCGGAGACGTCTGAATGCCAATGCAGTCTTCTGGAGTCTTCTGGAGACCTGGTGGCTTCTGGGGGTCAAGAGCAGCCCGAGCTTTGGAGGGGTACCCTAATCATGTACTTCGTGGTCGGGTTCTCCTATTGGATTTTCTCCGTCGGGCGTTCTAAGAAGGGGCTCGTGTTCTCGACGAGCGGCTTCTGCATTGCAAGACTGAAAGGCTCACGCGGTGTCAGAGGCCACAGCCGACGTCGTCACGGCAGGACCTTGCCACAGCGTAGCACAGGCCCGGTCGGACGCCCGAGAGCGTCGCGCCCCATTTGGTGGGGACTGGCGAGGTTAAAAGAGAGGCCCAACCACTCACAGGGCTCGCCGCACGTGTGATCTTGGGGCGACTCCGGTCCCGACCAGCAGGTTCTGTTGCCCCCCGCCCCCCGGAGGGGGCCCGCAATAGAGGCGGCCCGCGGCGGTCGACCCGTCCCGCGGGTCGTGGTGCACGGCGCACCCGTGCGATGGGCCCGTGCAAACCTCGACCGCGGCAGCACCTCGGACCTCCAGGGGGTTCCGCGAGCACGGAGCACGATGCAGGCCCGTCGTCCCGTGCCCGCGGTCTCGGCTTCCAGGCCCGGGGCCCGCAAAGGAGGACCCGTGGCGAGGACCCCTTCCCGGGGGCGCAGAGGTCGAGAAGCTCCTGGGGCCCGCGGGAACATGCGAAGACGCCTCGGGCGTTGCGTAACGGAGGGGGGGGGGCGGTGGTAAATGGGTGGGTGGGCGAAGAAAGGAGGTGCATCTTTGGCGCCCTCGCGGAGGCCCCAAAAAGGCCCCCCTGGGGCCCAAAAGAGGCACGAGCGGTGCACGTCACGTTTCTCTCCCCCGCCGCCCGCCCCCCCCTTGGTCGCCGCCCCCCCCCCCCAACTCCCCCCCCTAAAGCAACGCCCAAGCATCGCGGCGTCGGAGGTCCCGGGGTCGGCGCGCAGCCGCGTCGGCTCAAGGGCCGCTCGGGCGCCGGCTGCGGCTGTCCACGCGAGCGGTCGTGTTCGCCATGGGGAGAACGGGTCCTGAGTGTTTTCGCCGTCTGTAGCCTCCAACAAGGGCCCTCCGCGGGCCCAGGGACTGTCAGAGCAGAGCAGCTCAGGGCGAAGCGTCGGTCCCGGGGGAAGGTCCTTGGCATCGCTCGGACTAGTGCATTTTTCCTTCGGCGAGGACCATCGAGGAGCATCCTTGACCATTTGGCGAAAAAGACCACGCTCGAAACCGAACAAAAAAACACAGGGAATGGACGTCCGAGCGATGGCGAGTCCACGGGCCCAGGGACTGTCAGAGAAGAGTAGCTCGGGGCGAAGCGTCGGTCCTGGGGGAAGGCCCCGGGGTCCTGGATCCGCTCCCCTCAGGACGCTTTCTCTTCGTGCCAGGTCGGGTCTCTCGTAGCGTGCCAGCGCCCCGATCGCCGCGCGCAGTTGTCGCTTGGACCTTCGGTGGGCTGCGGAGCAAAATTCGGCGTTGAAGCGGCTGGTTTTCCAGAATGTTCCACCCGACGCAGAATGTGAGGGGCGAGGTCAGTGAGTTCTATTCCGGCCTGGACACACAGGAAATGAGGACCCGCCCAGAACTCAGCAGTTTGTTCGACACGTCCGAGAATGATGAGTTCCACCTGCTCCTAGGCATGACAAAGCAGAGCGTTCAGCTGGCAGCAGACATGATAGGTTTCAATCCGGAGAAATACAGCTGTAAGACTGTGTTTGAACAGCGCGGCAAGCTCGACTACATCACCGGGATGTGCGGCGATGAGTTGACCGGGTACGACTTTGCCGAGAATATCAAGTTATGGCTGAGACAGAATCAGAACGAAGAATGGTCTCTCGCAGAAGTTTGGCTTGCCGGTAAAGGCCCTGGTGTAGGAATGGCTACTTTGTTCGTGTCTCACATACAGGCGCAACCACTAGAGGCTACTTTACAGAATGTACCCGATGACGTTTATTTGTGGCTTGATTATCTGGCTGTCTTCGGCGAACCCCGCCACCGTGCCAGCGTGGCAGAGCAAAAAAGGGGAGGCCGAAGTTGAAAGTTGTTCCAATTCAGTGCCTTGTCTGACTTGGCGTGCGCCTTAAACCCCCCCTCGTGTCCTCAGCCTTGTTCTCTTCATACTCACCCCTCCTCAGAGTTTCTCGGCCCTGGGACGCGTCGACCACCGCCACTGCCGCTGTCGCCGTCACCCGAGTCGGTGCCAGGAGGAGGAGGAGGAGGAGGAGGGAGGAGGAGGAGGAGGAGGAGGAGGAGGAGGAGGGAGGAGGAGGAGGAGGAGGAGGAGGAGGAGGAGGAGGAGGAGGAGGGGCAGGAGAAGGAGGGGGAGGAGGAGGAGGAGGAGGAGGAGGAGGAGGAAGAGGAGGAGGAGGAGGAGGAGGAGGAGGAGGAGGAGGAGGAGGGGGTGGCGGCGGGAGTGGCAGTGCCGAAATGCGCCCAGAGTCCTGCAAGGCATGCGGGTGCAAACCCGACTTGTCTGGCGGATGCTCGGGGGGTGGGGGGCTGTGCTCAGAGGAGGCCGCAGCACCGCTCCACGATGTGTGGTGTTCCATCGATTCTGCAGGGCGGGCTCTGTCCCAAATCGGTGTCTCGGTGCGGATCGACTGCGCGCCTCGTCTCCGTCGTCGTCGGCGGTGTCGTCGTGGTCGTGGTGCTTGTTGCTCTGCTCGGGATTTGTTCCCCATATGCAGTGACCACGATCACCACCACCTCCCCCTCCATGGTCCCTCTGGAATTCATCGTGGAGGCTTCTCGAAGGGTTTTTTTTCTGGCCCATTGAAGGCGTTTCGGGGCCCTCCCTGGGGCCTCTTGGGTGTATGATGGGGGCGCGTCGGGAGTGTCGGGGCCGTTTTGAGCGCGATGGCTTTATCGAGCTCTCCCGAATACCCTCGATCCGATCGTATTTGGCACGTCTAGGCGGGCCATAGAGTCTTTTAGGGTGTTCCCGATGCGATCTTCAGCCGAACAGATAGGTAGCCAAGCAGCCTCGAAATGATTTCACATGTCGTTGCTCTGGGCCTCGTGCCATCTCGCTTGAGGCCCTCTGTGGGTGCCTCCTGGGGTTTCTGGGGGGCCTCTTGGGGCCTCTTGTGTACAGGTTGGGTCGTTGTCGGGCCGAAGAACCGTCGCGGGCTGGTCTGGGCAACTTGCGCTGTCTCGGAGCTACAGTTCGCCGCCCTGGAGTCTTCTAGAAGCCGAGAGGGTTGTGAGTAAACAATATTGGGAAGGCCAATTTTTGAAGGCTGATTGCTATGAAGGGGGTCTGCCCCTTGCAAACTGCAGAACTTCCTGGGGGCAGCTGACGCTCATTCTAACGCTCAACTCCGCTGTCGTGCAGGCACAGTGGCGGATATCACCCTTCGACAATGTCAGGATGACTTCGATCCAGAGAGAGTGTCGGGCGTCATACAGTATCTATCAAAGGCCCATGATGGCACTCGTGTAGTTTTAGATGAGCCCACACTGAGTTATTTGACGCGCTCTTTTTGCATATTTGAGGTTGCTTGCACGAAGCCCGGCAAGCTTTGCATCGATATGAGTGAAGACACCTCGAACATGTTCTTGCAGGGCGCCTTCTCCATCGATGCTAAGGCAGCCACATCGACAAGCGAGAAGCACAAGTACCTAGTGGATGGTTACATCCTTGGGCAGTTGGGATCTTACAGAAGATTCAACGAGAGCGTTTCAGCCGCGTTCCGGTCGGCCTACAGGTCCCAAGTGGAGGCCGAGGAAGAGGTCTCCATCGAAGTAACCGACAGGGAACAGAAAGAAGAGCTGAACCAAGAGCGCTTGAGGGCGCAGGAGGCAGCAAAGGTGGCAGAGGAGGCGAAGGACGAGGCGAGACGGTTGGCTGAGGACCATAAAGCCGAGGTACAGGCGGCAAAGCAAGAGACCACCAATCTGCGGCAAGCCAAGGAAGCCGCAGAGGAGAAGCTGCGGCTGCAGCAGGAGGAGATGTGGCAGGAGAATCGGAGGCGGCAGCAGGAAGAGCGAAGGCCGTTCAGGCGAGCCTCGTCCAACGAAGAGGCGAAGCAGGATGCGAACGGGGCTGGTGCAATGGCGACGGCAAGGGCGGTGGCCCGGGCGGTAATGGCGGCAAGGCCATCTGGTGGCGGCAAAGGCGGTGGGGGCTGCGGCGGCGGGGGCGGCGGCCACAGCAAGGGCGGCCACAAGGGCGTTTGCAGGATAGGTTGAGAGCAAGCAATCACAAGCAGGGCTCCAGATCGCATCACCGTCGTGACAGCGCGGGGCTGAGCGGGCAAGCTCCTCGTTCATAGTCCTCCTGAACAGAATGTGCGGCCGTCGGTCATAATTTCAATTTTCCGGCGAGCTCGATGAAGCAGGCCTCACTACACAGAGAGAGGCTGTCGTTCTCATATGTGCACCTACACATCTGTAGATGTATACAATTATCCCGGCAAAGCAACCTAACAGCGATGTGTAGAAGCATAGCTGGAAACATTGCTTGTGGTATTCATGTAAGAGTGCTGTTGTAGAATTCTGGTGTTCTCGCAGTCGCATTCGGATTCGCAGTGGCAGTCGCAGTGGCAACATCAGCGGCAGTCGCAGTGGCACTGCCAGTAGTTGCAGTAGCAATAGCTACACTAGCAGCAGCAACAGCAGCAGCAGCAGTAATAGTAACAGTAGTAGTAGCAGTAGAAGTAGTAGTGATGGTAGTAGTGGTAACAGTGAAGTAGTAGTTGCAGTGTGTGGAGTGAACGAAAAGGAGTGATGGGAGCAGTGGTAGTAGCAGTAGAAACACTGCTTTCGATAACGGTATCTCCAAATGATATCTTTGTATAAATGCACTGAGGTCTAAACAAGACACTGCTATCAACGGATGTGATTCCAAACGAGACATTGCTATCAACGGGTTGAGTCTCAAACGACACACTTGCATCAATGAGTGTAGCTCCAAAGCAGGCACTCCCATGAATGGATTTAGTGTGATGTCGTAGTAGTAGTACTCGTAGTAGTAGTAGTAGTAGTAGTAGTAGTAGTAGTAGTAGTAGTAGTAGTAGTAGTAGTAGTAGTAGTAGTAGTAGTAGTAGTAGTAGTAGTAGTAGTAGTAGTAGTAGTAGTAGTAGTAGTAGTAGTAGTAGTAGTAGTAGTAGTAGTAGTAGTAGTTAGTAGTAGTAGTAGTAGTAGTAGTAGTAGTAGTAGTAGTAGTAGTATTAGTTAGTAGTAGTCGTAGTAGTAGTAATAGTAGTAGTAGTAGTAGTAGTAGTAGTAGTAGTAGTAGTAGTAGTAGTAGTAGTAGTAGTAGTAGTAGTAGTAGTAGTAGTAGTAGTAGTAGTAGTAGTAGTAGTAGTAGTAGTAGTAGTAGTAGTAGTAGTAGTAGTAGTTAGTAGTAGTTAGTAGTAGTAGTAGTAGTAGTAGTAGTAGTAGTAGTAGTAGTAGTAGTAGTAGTAGTAGTAGTAGTAGTAGTAGTAGTAGTAGTAGTAGTAGTAGTAGTAGTAGGTCGTAGTAGTAGTAGTAGTAGTAGTAGTAGTAGTAGTCGTAGTAGTAGTAGTAGTAGTAGTAGTAGTAGTAGTAGTAGTAGTAGTAGTAGTAGTAGTAGTAGTAGTAGTAGTAGTAGTAGTAGTAGTAGTAGTAGTAGTAGTAGTAGTAGTAGTAGTAGTAGTAGTAGTAGTAGTAGTAGTAGTAGTAGTAGTAGTAGTAGTAGTAGTAGTAGTAGTAGTAGTAGTAGTAGTAGTAGTAGTAGTAGTAGTAGTAGTAGTAGTAGTAGTAGTATGGGCACGGACCTTTAAGACCTGAGTCTCCACCGGGGTGCTCGGCGAAGCCATTGATGATGATGATGATGTGATGATTGAGGAGGATGATGGGATGATGACCGCGCTACTTGGATTTGTTCTGTCCGTCTTTCTCGGCCTCCAACCAAATTTTGAAAGACATCTCGCAAACGGAAGAGGAGCGCACTGAGGAGCGGCGTGTGAAGCGGACAGTCGGCAAAACTTGCAGGCTGAGAAGCACCGCAGAAACTCGGAGGCTGAGAAGCACCGCGGCCGCGCGGTCCTACTATTGCTGGAACTAGGATTACAAGTACGCACGCCGAGAAACACCGTGGACACGCGGGCTCGGATACTTCACCTCTCCCGCTTGTATTGCAGGAAATCGCGCCAATCCGGCGGCTGGCAAGTACCGAGGAAGCGCAGGCTGAGAAGCACCGCGCGAGTGCAGGCTGAGAAGCACCACGCGAGTGCATGCCACGGCATTGCGTGTCACATGAACGCAGGCTGAGAAGCACCACATACTGTTTGCCAGAGATCATTCCCAGGTCACGGCGTAGCTGCCACAGGGGCCGCAGAGAGCAACGGCTCGGTCACCCAATTGGCTTGTCGGTGAATCACAATGCGCGTGTGGCTCCATGAGCCATTGTATCGCGCGTTGCGAGGCACCAGTGTGCTGCGCGTGTTGTTGCCTTAGCAGAAGACGGCCTCTGGGGCCCAGTGCGGATTCCAGCGGACAACGTAGACCCTGTGGACGCCATTCCGGATGACGTCGCGCGCACCCTCGATCTGTGCCACCCATCGAAGCCAGTCAAACGCTGAGCCATCGGTGATGTCAACAGCACCTGGGGCAGTCTCGCCATGGTGGTAGTGCAACAGCGTTTGGAGAGCGGCGCTCGCTTCGTCGCGGCCCGCAGTCTGGCGCGAGCGGGCGGCCTCTTGCAGGTGCTCCAGTGCGAAAAGCAGTGGGGCATCACCGCCAGGCACGGCAGGCTGAGCAGCGCCACCGCTAGGCATGGCAGGCTGAGCACTGCTAGGCATGGCATGGAGCAGCTGTGGCCCGGGAGTGGAGTTCTGGGAAGTGGAAGAGCACGAAGTGGCCTACAGTTGGCTCCGGGCATTCAAAATGTGGCCCGGGAATGATTTTCTGGAAAGTCCAAGAGTACGAAGTGGCCTACAGTTGGCTCCGGGCATCCAAAATGTGGCCCGGGAATGGAGTTCTGGGAAGTCCAAGAGCACGAAGTGGCCTACAGTTGGCTCCGGGCATCCAAAATGTGGCCCGGGAATGGAGTTTTGGGAAGTCGAAGAGCACGTGGCTTACAGTTGGCTCCGGGCATTCAAAATGTGGCCCGGGAATGGAGTTCTGGGAGGTCGAAGAGCACGAAGTGTGATTGTTTGCTTAAAACGAGCCCGGCCCTCGCCTGTCCGGCTCCCGCCCAGACCCCCCTGCGGAGTCATCAGATGTTTTTTTTGACCTCATTAGAAACCTATAAGTCTTCGCTGTTGAGTAAAAACAGCAAGCCTGGGGGACGGGGTCTGGGGCCCCGGAATGGGATCCGTGCCTCCCCATGGGAGTCCCGGGGCCCTCTGGCCTCTGGGGGCGCTTCCTGGACCATCTCGGGGAAGTTGCGAACTCCCCAAGGCGCTTCCCAGACAGCCACGACAGCCCCAGGATGGGCATCTATGATCCAGGGCTCCGCCCCCCACCCCTTCAAAGCTGATGGGATCGCCCCCCCCCCCCCGCCACCCACCACCACCACTCGCCCGCGCGATGGGCCCCCCCTTCCCCCCTGAGGTCGTGGCTCTGTCGGCGTGGCGTGGTCGTCGTCGTCGTCCTCGTCCTCGTCCTCGTCCTTTTCCGTCGTCGCCGACGTCGCCGTCGTCGTCATCGTCGTCGTCCCTCCAACCCATCAGATGGGGGGAGGGGGCCCTGTAAACCATGGGACCCATCCCATCTGGGGAGGGGGCGTGTGAACCCTCGACCCTGGGCCATGTATGGCCTAAAGGACGAGTGAAGATCAGAGGCCCAAGTGCCCCCGAACGGCTGCCCATGGTCGAACCAGAAGAACTCGTGGATCTTCCTTGGGGCATTGGAAAGAGCGCGTGCTGTGGGCGCCTGGAGGGGGGGGGGAGGGTCTGGAACCGGGCCCCCCCCCCCCGGGGGGGGGTTCGAACCCGCCCCCAGGCCTGCGCCGGCGTAGGCCTGGGCCTGGGCCTGGGAGTGGGCGCGGGCGTGGGCGTGGGCGCGGGCGTGGGCGGAGGCGTGGGCGTGGGCGTGGGCGCGGGCGTGGGCGTTGGCGTGGGCGTAGGTGTGGGTGTGGGGCCGTGGGCGTGGGCGTAGGTGTGGGTGTGGGCTCGGGCGTGAGCGTGTGCGTGGGCCTGGGCCTGGGCCTGGGCTTTGGCGTGGCCGCGGGAGTGGGCGTGGGCGCGGGCGCGGGCGCGGGCGTGGCGCGGGCGCGGGCGCGGGCGTGGGCGCGTTGGAAGCAGGGGAAGGGGGAAGGGAGAAGGGGGGGCGCGCGGGTGTGGGCGTGGGCGTGGGCGTGGGCGTGGGCGTGGGTGTGGGCGTGGGCGTGGGGGCGTGGGCGTCGGCGCTGCCAGCCGCCGGCGCCGGCGCTTGTCGATCCAGCGCCGCCGCTGGGGGGGGTTCGACCCCCACCCCTGCGCGGGGGGGGGAAGCTCGAACAGGAAATGGGAGAAATGACAACCAATTCGCTGGAATTCCAAGCATTTTCGTATTCATCTCAACCAAAATGGCTGTAATTCCAACCGCCGAAATACGTAAACGGAGGCTTCTCTTCTTTTGAAGCTTATGAGAGGCATTTGAGAAACTTATGAAATGTTTATGCATAGCATGTGAGCAGCGTCTGGGAAGTGTCTGAAGAGTTTACGAGAAGCTTATCAGATGCTTCTGCTCCGCTGGTTGAGAAGCTTATGAGAAGCTTCTTGAGAAGTCTATGATTAACTTATGAGAAGCTTCCCTGAGGTTCCGTAGCGGTTATTTTAACTGCCAGACCGCTGGCGGTTAAAAATAACCGCCAGCGGTTTTTCCTTAGTTCAACATAAACTAATCATGCATAAATATAAGAAAAACCGGGCGTTTTTTTTTGTTCTAGCACATGCGTATCGCTTCTCGTGGGAGCCACGTTGGCCCCATGTAAGCTTAGAAGCAAAACATATGCGTGTATTGTGTGTGTGCGTGTGCGTGCGTCGACGCGTTACAAATCCGAATCCTGTTATTATGTTATAATTGTGCCTCGTTCTAGGTAATGCGTCGATAATAATATTGCGTCCTCTGAGCTGACAAGCCATCGGCCTGATCCATCGATTGGCTAGCGGAGTGTAGGGATATCTTCGGCCGCTCTCATCCATACCAGCGCCCCCCCTCCCGTTGGGCAAACATGGGGTCGCAAGCAAAGGAGGGCGATCATAACGAGGAGGAGAATAGATCAAGTAAGGGAGGGGAGGAGGCGTATGATGGCACCGATGATGCCGATGACGGCTAAGCAATACCGATGATCCTGATGATTATGAAGATGACGATAATGATGCGATGGATGATCCAGAGCCATATGTCGATCGGGTGGGGCCAGGTGCCGAGCAGCCCTCTTCGGCGGACGCTCATCGGCCGAGCTTTCTCGAAAGCGCCCCAGAGCCTCGGGATGGGCGCCGAGACGCTGAGCGACGACTCGCAGCCGCCGACGCAGCTTGATCAGACTGTGGCCGCTGTCGGCGACGGCGCGGCCGTGGAGGACGGTGACGTGCTGATGGGCTGCCAAGATGACAGCAAGTTCGGGCATGAGCTGATGGGCACAATGCCGCCCGATCGCCAACCCCAGTTTGGGGAGGCAGGGTACAGCGGGCCTCTCGGCGCCACGGACGGCGACGCGGGCATCGGCGGCTCCGACCCGTGCCGGGCCAGGCCCGAGCAGGACGCCGACGGCGTCGAGGAGAACGTCGATGGCGCCGAGGACAGCGACGACGTGCCGCTGATGATGCCTTCCAACACGGGCGTCGCTGCCCGCGTGACCGAGCCCGAGACGCATCGTGGAGATGAGGACGGCGCAGGTGGCGCGGCAAGCCAGGGCCCTGAAG
The DNA here is from genome assembly GCA_963575745.1 of Prorocentrum cordatum. Taxonomy (NCBI): domain Eukaryota; class Dinophyceae; order Prorocentrales; family Prorocentraceae; genus Prorocentrum; species Prorocentrum cordatum. The sequence goes on along the minus strand of CAUYUJ010020057.1, from coordinate 135,331 downwards.
AAGAAACGCTGCCCTACAACGTGCCGCAGACACCGATCTCGCAGAAGCAGCAGGCCTTGCTGGACCTGGCTGACATCTGCAAGAACATCAACGCGATGGCAACGACGCAGGACGAGACCAAGGTAGGAGACAAGCTCAAGGAGCTGTTCACCTCAAAGGCGCTGAAGACCGTGTTCGGCGAGAGGGAGGAGTCGGAGAAGAGCGCCTTCGAGGTGGGCGGCATGTCCGACAAGGACAAGGCCAAGGCCGCCATGTGGAAGAAGGTGAAGGCCCTACGGATGTGTCAGAAGCGGGGGGCCAACCCACCGTAGTTCACACGTTTGGGGGGCAATCGTGATCTCGAGTACGCAGTCGTCGGGGACTGCAACAGGTCCCGTCCTCCGCCGTTTGATGTTCGGACCATTGGTTGTCAATTCACGGCCACTCGCGTTGCATTGACCTCGGATTGACCTCGCATTGACCTACAGCTTACCTTGTGAGGTATCGCCGACGCCCACCCACCCCTGCAACCCACCCACTCGCACATACCAAATATAAAACAACGGTCTGAGACATACAAGTCCATCGAAAGTTGTTATATACGTGTCAACATATCAACGGACATATACATGCACTTCCACAGAGAGAGAGAGAGAGAAAGCGAGAGAGAGAGAGAGAGAGCGAGAGAGAGAGAGAGAGAAAGAGGGAAAGAGAGAGAGAGAGAGAGAGAGAAAGAGAGAGAGAGAGAGAGAGAGTGGGGGGAGGGAGGGGGGACAGCTCCGCCAGGCCAAGGGCTTCGATTTCAGCACGAAAGGCGTCGCGGGCAACGAGATCGCGGGCGTCTGGCAACGAGCCTTGACAGCTAACAAGGACGGGGTGGCCACCAAGTACAAGTTGGTGGGATCCAATCGGGACGCCCAGCAGAAGTTCAGGAAGGAGTGGGCGGAGTCCGAGTTCCAGGCCTTCACCAAGAAGCACAGCCACACGCAGAGCATCTCGCACGAGTGGGCGAAGGAGAGCAAGATGATGACACTAGGGCGGATGGCGTGGAAATACGGCGGCGGCGCTGAGGGCTGGAGGTCAGCCACCACGCACGCGAGCAAGTGCATCCGGCTCGGCAGCCCGTTCGCGCAGTGGGAGCCTTCCAGCGAGACCCTGACGTACGCGTTCGTGGAGCGCAGCATGACGGAGAAGTTCAGCGAGGCGTGGACGCGGCACGAGGAGTGGACGAGTACCATCGGCAAGAACGACGACGAGCTGGGGGGCATGACGGTGAAGAGGGCCACCGTGCCGGCAGGGGGTGCACGAATATGGGGTGTCAGTTATAGCTACCATCCTCCTCCCTTTTCCTCCTCCTTCTCGTCATCCTCCTCCTCCTGCCCTCGCAGCTCGAACCTGTTTCATCAGCTTACCCTCAGGCTCCACTTACCGCAATCCTGTCCCATGCTCCTCCTCTACGTTTACGTCACCCCTCATCGGTGAAGATAAATTGAACCCCTCATTTACGTCACCCCTCATTTTCGGTTCACGCCACCCCTCGTTCACTTCGCCTCCCAGAGGGGGGATGCCACACGCATTCGGTGAAAAGGATGACTGACGGGGGGTGGGGACACGAGGAAGGTGACGATGGGGAGGAAGAGAATGATGATGAGAGGGAGGAGGAAGAGGAGGATTGGGACGACGGAGCGGGAGGGGGAATAGGGATAGGACGGGGAGGTGGAGGAAAAGGATTATGAGGTGGAGGAGCATACGGATAGGAGGATGATTCTCAGAGGGGGGGCAAAAAACGACGAGGGAGGGGGCTTTCGAGCCCGAAGGCGGAGAAGGCCGAGTCGGCGATGGCGCAGGGCAAGATCGGCAGGGAGCTCATCGGGGGCGAGGTCGCGGTGAAGCTGGCCAACAAGGCCAGCGGCGACAAGGGGGAATAATGAGAGTAGGAGGAGGAGGAGGAGAAGGAGGAGGAGAATGAGGAGGAGAATGAGGAGGAAAAGGAAGATGAGGGGGAGCCAGATGAGGAGGAGGGAGGGGGAGGAGGGGGAGAAATGAAAGAGAGGTGGAGGAGAGGCCTAGTGCCAGGAGGATGGCGGTGGTAATAGGGGGGTGGTAAGGAAGAGGAGGGGCGAGGCGAGAGGGGAGGAGGGTGAGAGGGGCGGAGGATGAGCCGGAAGAGGAGGAGGAGGAGGGAGAGGCGTAACAAGAGAAAGGGGGAGTTGATCAGGATGAGGACGAGGAGGAGAATGATGAGGAGGAGGCGTAATGGCTTGGAAAACGAGGGGGAGGGAGGAGCGAGAGCGCGCCTCCGACAGGCAGCCGCGGCCGAGGCGGCGACGACGACCGTGGCCGAGGCGGTGCCGTCCCCGACGGCGGGGCGGGGGGGCAAGGGGACACGTCCGTATCGTCCTTCCCGTCCGTAAGCTCTCATCACTCATCCTTGCATTGACCTTGCATTGACCTTGCATTGACCTTGCATTGACCCTGCATTGACCCTGCATTGACTTTGCATTGACCTTGCATTGACCTTGCATTGACCTTGCATTGACCTTGCATTGACCTGGCATTGACCTGGCATTGACCTGGCATTGACCTTGCATTGACCTTGCGTTGACCTTGCATTGACCTTGCATTGACCTTGCATTGAGGTCGCACTCGTCACGCATATTATCTACACCATCGCTGGGCAATCGCGGCGTCATGGATATCACCCTCATCCTCGCAATTGCCAACAACACCGCCAGCTCATCACCACGTCGCCGTCATCATCGTGATCGTCATCATCGCCATCGTTCTCACATTCGCCTCATGGCGCGTACCATCATGCCATCGTCATGATCCATGATGCCATTCGCCATCACCGCGTGACCACAGCTGTTTGCACAGCATGCGCGGGCGCGGGTTTTGGCGGGCATAGCTGCGCCCGCATGGCCGAGAAGTCGCCGAAGAAGAGGCCCGCCGCTGCAGGCGGCAGGCCAGCTGGATCCGCGACGAGCGACCTGCCGCCAGAGGTGGAGAAGCTCGTCTACCAGGCGCTGGCGAACCACCTGGAGACGCCCGAGGCGTGCGACTACGGCCCCGCGCAAGATGATGCGATCCTTGTCAAGCACCAGTCCTTCCTGAAGTGCATCAGGGCTGCCACCAAGAACGTCAACCCCGCGAGGTCCATCTTCGCGAGGCTGTTGGAGACACTCGCGGACGAGCGGGAGGGGGAGTGGAAGCTTTGCGACCGGCAGACGTCGTGGGCGGAGAGCAAAGCCAAATCTATTGGGACAATGCTGTCGCATCTGGCGAACGCCTTGCGCAAGAAGGAACCGCCGAAGTGGGCCAAGCCGTTCCTCCCGCCAGCGACCCTGAGGTGTGCAGGAGATTCCGCAGCTGGCGAGCCGGATCAGGAGCAGGACAATGACGCGGCGCAGGCCGCGGCCGAGGATGAGGAAGACGAGGAAGAGGAGGAGGAACAGCAGGCCGAGGAGGAGGAGGAAGAGGAGGAGGAGGAGCCCGAGGAGGACAGTAAGCCTCGCGGTCGAAAACGGCCAGCCGCAGTGGACGACGCAGCCACGGTTGGCGCTGGCGAGGCGTCTGTGCCGCAGACGATCATGAAACAGGAGTGGAAGCTGAGCGAGGAGCAGGGCGGCTGGATTGTCGGCTACAACAAGGAGATAAAGGCTCCAATGACCACCAAACTGTCTATCCACCGATCGAACGACCTGCTGAGCCCATCGATCGATCTGCTGAACCTCGGGACTTCTGATCATCTGACCTACTGTTCTGTGTACAATTTAATGTATGGTCTCGCGATCTCCTAATATATGTACGGTCTACCGATATATGCTCTCGGGATCTACGCTTCGTCCGATCTACTGCCTCCCAGGCGGCGTGGAGGATGAAGCCAGGCGAGGTGGTGCCAGAGTACGGCGTGACCGCTGCGAAAGACGGCTCGCACTTCGTCGCAGAGTGGCCCGACGGCTTGCTGATCGAGATTCCTGGTGTAGTTGGCGCTGTGGGGCCCCCCGCGGGGAAGTTGAAGTATGCGCCAGTCTGGGCAGGCGTGCTGGATGGCGCCAAGTTGGAGGTCAAGTGGACCAAGAAGCACGAGTTGGAGTGGCTCACCCTCTGGAGTACGAAGGACAAGAAGCTGAGCCAGATTTGCGCCCTTTCAAACTACAGCAGCAAAGACGAGGGCGCCAAGTTCATGATCAAGCTAGCCGAGATGTACAAGAACGGCGCAGATCGAGCTGCCCTGGAGGCCGAGAAGAGCAAGTCCGGGTACGGCAGGAAGAAGGCCTTCAAGAAACCAGCGGCAGATGTGCTCAAAGGGCCCGCGGCAACGGATCTAGCTGGCGAGTCGCAGGACGGGGTCGACAGGGGGCAGGCCCGCGTAGATCCAGTCGCGACGGGATCGAATGCGTCGACCTCGGCCGCGGGCCCCTCCAGTTCAAAGCAGCCCGTGTTGACGAACGTCATCGAGGGCTCCACCCTCACGGCGCCGACGGCCGTGAAGACCAACCCCGCTCGCCCGAAGGCCATGACGGCGGAGATCGTGCGCTCTGAGATTCCTGCAGCGCCGCCAATTCCATATATCCCAGATATGGATGACTAATTGCAGATGCCACGTTGCCTGTGCGGCGGTGCGGACGTACAACGCGTGGCTGAGCGCCCCTGCGCGATGGCCACATCATCATTGGATCATCATATCATCATTATGATGTCGGTTCCTCCTGATGCTCCCCTCATCCACCTCCTTATCCGTATGCTCCCCCCTCCTTCTACTCCTGATCATCATACTAGCAGTTCTTACACTCCTGAAGGTCATGTATAATACCATTCTCCCTCCGCCAACCTCCGTGGGCTTCAATGGTGCAAGAGAGGGCCGCCTGGGGCGTTGACATCACATTGACGTTACATTGACTCTGCATTGACTTGGCATCGGCACGTTCTCATTGCATTGACTTTGCATTGCCAGCACACTGAGCTCGCATTGACCGTGAACTGTCTACGTTACATTGACCTTGCATTGACCTCGCACTCACGCTAAATTGACGTTGCATTGACCTTGCATTGACCATGCATTGACCTTGTATTGACCTTGCAATGACCTTGCAGTGGCGGCGCATCGCATTGACTTAGCGCTGACGCATCCAGATATGCACGCAGCTTCGGTAGCAGCAGAGGGGAAGCACGAGGAGGGATGAGGGATGATGCAGAGTTGGAGGGAGGGGGGAATGGAGGGCCAGCGTCAGGGAGGGACGGCTGGAGGGAGAGCAGTAGGAACGACAGGACGGAAGGCAGGAGGGCATGATGGGCAATGAGGCAAGTGCGAGAGGAGAGCAGGAGAGAGACCATGAATAAGGGGAGGCCGCGGGCAGCGCAGCTGGCGCAGCGGACGCGGAGCAGGACGCGGACCCATGCGCGTGCCCCGCTCTCTCCGAATAGGAGGGGGATGATGAGGAGGAGGACGGGGAGGACGGGACGGAGGAGGAGGAGGAGGAGGATATGAGGCGGATAGGGTGAGGGGAAGGAATGGTGAGGAGGAGGGGGATGAGGCCGCATGCGTGTTCACACACACACGCACGTATGCCCATGCCATTTCCTGCCCTGTACACACACTTCAAGCATTCACACGCTGTATACATACATGTGCATGTATAGCAACATGCTACAAACATAGACATGTGTAATTATATGCATGTATATGTTACCCATGTGTGCGTGTGCATAGGTGTACCTAACGTATCTACGCATGCTCCGTCACCACACGCGGCCCTGGACAGGAGCCAGTCGAGCCGTCCGCCGCCAAGCGCAGGCGAGTGGCGACGGCGGCCGCTGGCGCGGCGGCCATGACCACGGCGGCCGCGCACTTGCCCAAGACGGGGGCGCCAGTCGTGGCCAAGGGTCCTGGCGGAGTTCAGCCATCGATCCAGAAGGTATCAGGTGCCGTGCCCAAGGTCTTGGCCGCGGCCAAGCCGAAGAGTCGCGGGAAGGCGGGGGGCGCCAAGGAGACCAAGGAGCTGGATCCTGTCAAGAACGCGAAGAGTATAGCCTTGCGCTTCTCGTCTGTGACGAGCCAGGCCGACGCGATCCTGCGCCAGATCTCTCAGGATGGGTCCTGGGACTTCGCCAACAAGGCCGAGTTCAAGGGTGACCTCGAGCAGTGCCTCGCGAATTTGCGCTGCAAGGTTGCCAAGAGTTCCACGCTCCCCGAGCTCTTCAGCATCGGCTTCAAACAGTTCCAGGACAAGATGACCGAACTCAGCTTCCAGCAGGCCGTGGAGGATCTGCACAGCCTCGCAGAGGACCTTGACGAGGTCACCCAGGAGATGGCCTACCTACTGAACACGAAGGACTTGCGGCAGCAGCGCAAGGGCGCTGCTTCGAGCCAGGCTTCGTGAGGCTCGTTTTTTTGATTGCCGCTCGCTGACAAGTGTGCGCAGGGGTTTCAGTGCAGCACGTGTACGCTGCCATCGGGTTGTATGCTAGGGTCTGCTTGATCAGGGTATGATACATAGGAGGGAAGGTGGCGTTGACCCTGGTGGGATTTTTTTGGAGCAACCCCGATGGCTCAGCACGCTCGGAGTTATAGGCACGTGCATGCGGAGGGCTGGAGCCCGTCGCATGCGGCCTCGGGGAACGCCGACGCCAAGCTGCTACACTGTGTGCTGCACCGTGCGCTCGTGGCGCGATGTGGTGTTTCGAACTCCTGGATGTGGTTCGGTGGTCTGGAGGGGTGCTCCCGAACAAAGAATTCTATGTGAAAATGCCTGCGGGTCCTGTGTCGGCCATCTGAAACTCACCGTTGACCTACCGTTGACCGACCGTTGACCTCCGAAATGCACCGTTGACCTACCGTTGACCGACCGTTGACCTCGAAAAACGACCGTTGACCTACCGTTGACCTGGGACCGTTGACCTGGCCGTTGACCTACCGTTGACCTAACCCTCAAAGTATGTGTTTTTACAGGTTTGGTGCGTTGACCTACCGTTGACCTGGGACCGTTGACCTACCGTTGACCTACCGTTGACCTACCGTTGACCTACCGTTGACCTCCTGGGACCGACCGTTGACCTACCGTTGACCTACCATTGACCTCCTGGGACCGACCGTTGACCTACCGTTGACCTACCGTTGACCTCCTGGGACCTACCGATGACCTACTATCAACCAACTTTTAGCATGCGTTTCCCAATGTGATGAGCAACGCTAGGACACACATGCAAGGGTTCCGTCGAGCCCGTCCCGCTCGTCAAAGGAGATGGGGGGGGGTGATGTGCACGAGGAGGCCACGAGCCCGCGGGTGCCATGCTTGCAGGCGGCGCCGAACGCAGACAGTTCGGCACATTCAATACTTGTCCGCTTCAATGCGGCTCGCATTTGCTCGATGTGACAGTTCTCTGCGTCTGATGGGTACGATTGCGTGCGGTGCGTGCGCATCATGCGACATTGAGTCCAGCTGCTCTCATACCTTTTAGCTCTCATCTCCTACCGTTTCTCCTCACTACCTCTCCTACACCCCCGCCCTCCGCCCTTCTTGGTTGGGAGGGCGGGGTGGGGTTGCACGGCAGTTGCAAACACATGCTCGCTATGAGGTCAGCACGCGCTGTAGCCGAGTTTGCTCTAGCCGTTTCAAGGGATGGCGCCAAAGAGACCTCGCACACTTTTGAAACGGAAGCGCAATGCTGTTCCATGGGTTCCTGGGGGCAATTCGCAAAAACAACAAACACGGCGCGACGCTGGTTCCGGGGTCCTGAAGCATATACTGAGCCTCTATGCATCTGCGAAGGTGACAGCTTATGACGTGTGTGTATTATGTTACCACCTCCAGCTGGCTGAAGTGCCAGGTGGCGCGTTCAGTCTCTACAGTCAGGCTCCTGGCAAACAGAGTGGATCGTACCAGCGTCTTTTAGATTCGGTGCTCCCAGGCGCAGGCGATCTGTATTTCGTGCCGACGCCGTGTAATGTGAGGCGGGCAGCTACGCGGACAATACGAGACATACCCTTCCGACCAGTTTGGCAATCAATTGCAGAAGAGATCGAGACGGACCCCCTTAGCTTAGAATTCGTTCGGGCAGACCCGTCCACCAGAGAGGAATGCATATTAGACCTACCTTGCTACAAGACACATCCCGACGTGATTAGGGCAGTTGAAAACAACGAGGACAGACCAGTTCCCTTGGGGCTGTACGTAGACGGGGTCAGGTACACTTCTGGGGTGGGGGGGCGATCTGACAATATTCTTGGATTCTGGGTGATAAATCTCCTGACGGGGAAACGTCATGTGACAGCCGTTCTCTTGGGGTCCGACAAGTGCCTCTGCGGCTGTAGGGGCTGGTGCTCAGTGTGGCCAGCATTGCAGTCGATAAGTTGGATGCTTCGAGCGCTGGTCGCAGGACAATCTCCACCTCGGCGACACGACGATACCGATTGGCACCCAGACGACCCCTTGGCGGAACAAAAAACTGTCCCGAAATGCTGTCTCCTCTGGATACCGCGAGCTGCCGCTCGACCCGCACACCCCATCCCCCAGGGGTAGCTGGACGGTAGCTGGACGGTAGCCGGTCGATAATTGGATCAGGCGTTGGGTTCCTAGGCGCCGTGAATGTGATCACGTGGCAACGGTGATACGCGCGTGTACGTTGATGGGGTCGTGGGCGGGTTGCGGGCAGGTCGCAAAGCGTCTAAAATGGGCGATGCGTGGCACAATCATGCACGATGGTGCGCCGCGTGACCCACTCGCGCAGATGGGCCTGATACGCTTCTTGCCCCATCTGGCGGCAGGCGGATCAAAGGGGATTGGGCGGAGCACAGCAAAACGTTAGGGCTGGCATCGTGGGCGAGCAAGTTCTCGCCGTGCCAGTACTGTAGCTTGTGCCAAGATGATCTGCATCGTTTCAACTGTGCCGTATGCGGGGACGAGCTACCATGGCCATTGAGGGAAGAAACCGATTATGAGAACTCTTGCGTGATGTGCGAACGACTCGTGCGAGTCGATAGCGAGGCTGATCGGGTAGCTGCGCTCGGACTCATTGGGTGGACAAAGCCATCCAAAAAACGATCGGGGGGAGAATTGTGACGAGAGCAGGGACGGTATCAGGCGTAGATTTGCTACCTGGGGACCGCGTGGAGCCTTCGTGCAGTTTGCCCGACATCGGAGCTATAGAGTCGGCCCGCACACCCTTCATCATAACATTCTGGAGGCCTCGGAAAGCAGGGCAAGCAACTATAGATCCAGTGGCGCACAGGTGCCCGCTCTTTCACCGTGCCTTATCAAGCAACCCGAGACGAACGCTCGCTGTAGACTCGCTCCATACTGTATACTACGGCCCTGTTCAGAGGTGGACGTGCGCTGCTTTCTGGAGGCTGGTTTTGAAAAATCCGTGGAGGTGCCCTGGGAATTTCGAGGCGCAGAAAGAGTTGGGTCTACGTCGGCTAGTTGCCGACCTGAAGCGCTGGGAGGTGGATACTAACGTTCCTAGTAATCGGTGTGTGTCGCAGCTTACGTGGGGCATGTTGGGGAGCGTTGAGGAGTGCACGCAGCACAACACAAACCATCCTGGTGGAACCTTGAAAGCTAAGGCTGGGGAGATGGGGATATTGTTGTCGTTCGCTGTTTTTGAATTACACAAGTACGGTGGTGCTGCTGTGTTTACAGAAGCATTTATGACAGCTGGTACCGCCATGCAGCAATATCTCAACACGATTAGACATATGGGTGTCGTGGTGAAACAACACGAACGTGACACGCTCGTGTCGTTATCTGGTATATTCCTGCGTGCATGTGACGCGAGTGGTGTGGATCACGTACCAAAGCATCATCTTTGTGTTCACCTCGCAGACAGGATGCTGGGATATTAAATAATCAGTGTAGGGAGCCGGCGCGCCACTGGCTACGGGCATAATTGGATTGGGGGATGGGGCAAGGGGCACGCGCATCAATGTTAAAGTATGTGGGTGCGTACGTGTATGAACATATGTCTGTACATGCATGTGTGTGTGTGCATGTGCATGTACGTGGGCACGTACATATGTGTATGAAGTTGTACAGGGCTGTGTACGCACGCGTACGATACGTGTCTTGTCATTGACCTTACATCGACTTTGCATTGACCTTGCATTGGCCTGTCAAGGATCATGCATTGACGTTGCATCGACGTTGCATTGCTCATCTGCACAACCCTCACACATGCACGCGCTCCCTCTGACACGCACGCACACTCAGTAGCTGTGCTGCTTACATGAGAGGCGGCTTGTAGCAATTGATGTGGGGAATGTTGCTTTGGTCACCCCATCCCTCTCCCCGCGGGCCCCCGACACGTTCAGTGGACGTATCCGAGGACCATGTTCCATGGATCACCCAAACTATATACTACATTTACGGATGAAGGATTGAATGTGATTCTCCGTGGTCTTGCGCAGTTCGCCCATCGCATGACACTCGAGCGACGCATATTTTCGATGTTCAACATTTTGGGCAGGCTCAATTGTAGTGATTACATATTTGGCGCTTCAGCTGGATCCCTACCGCTCTTGCCAAACTCTTCATGAATTGCTGATGGCCGAACGTGGAAGGCCGCCAGGGCCAACCGCGCAGCGTACCCAATGAGTGAGGATGATATTAGACGAGCAGATGCCGCCTGCAAAATGGAGAATGAGATCCATTGTGAAGTTGGGCGCTCTGCATTGGTCAACGAAAACGGTATCGATGACGGTGTGTTCCACGCCATTGTCCAGAGGGTGAATGCTGCCTCTTCAGCTGTTGCTCGTTCCTTGGACTTCGTGGAGACGTTCTGTGGTTCGGCACGTGCGTCCAGGCAAGTAGCAGCATCTGGCTATAAGGCGACAGCAATTGATACATCCTCGGGACGGAAGTGGGACAATGTGGCGACGGCGGTTGGCCTCATCTACGTCTCCTTGACGTTGCTGGCCCTCAAAGTCGGTGGCACTGGATGGTTCGCACCGCAATGTTCGACATGGGTGAACTGCGCCCGTGGACATACCCGCCGAAGAAAGGAAGAGGCCATCGGAGATATGATCAGGGAGGACGCGCGCGAGGCGAACTGCATTGGAGTTGCATTGTCCGAGGGAGGGTGTGCTGCATCGAATGAGAAAGTGACATTGTGTCCATGCGGTATCATCGGGGAGAGCACGGAACCCCTTGATTCGAATCATGTGTTCTTGTATAGCCATGTTGAAGCACGGCCATCGGTAGCAGAATGCTCGTGAGAGACGTGCGATCCAGGTCGCCTGAAGGCGATGTCGCGTGCTGCCACGTTGAGCGCAGGGGGCGCAGTGGATGCCCCATCCGAACGCATATGCATGGTCATGCCTGGCGCGCTGGTGCACGGCTGCATGCAAGCACGCGCGCATGAGTGGCAGTTCGCAGGGTAGGGAGGTCGTGGCTGCTGACGCTCTGCACCTTGAAGGGTGCCTTCTTCTGCGTTGAGCAGCCGCTCTCGTCGATGCTCTTCGACTTCTGCGGGCTGTCCGACGCGCTCCTCCTGAACAGATCGATTCGGAGGGTCACGTGCATGGGATGTTTCGGAGCGCGCAGCAGGAAACCGTTGGAGGTGTATTCTACTTGGCCAGAACATCTGTGGAACTTCGTGGCTGGGACTAGGAACGCTGCCGACGCTGCCGTCCATCAGGACGTCGGGTTTGCATACCGCCTCGCCCATTACAACAATTACAAAACAAGTCCCGTGCAAATTGTTTCGACAGTGTTTTTGTTCGGGCCCGAACGGGTCCACTGATTCGACAGGACGTGCTAGCTGTGGTTTGAACAGTGTTCGCAGTTTCCTCCCCGTGGCGCCTCTCCAGAGGAGGGCCGCGGGGTCAAGCGCTTGCACAGGGTGACGCCCAAGTCCGAGGTGAAGCTCGAGGAGACCGCTGACAAGAAGGGATGGTCGAGTACGGGCTGGGTCACTGGCACTGGCTCCCACATGAAGGCTTCCGAGGAGTACACCGTGGAGTTCGCCGCTGCGATCGCAGAGGCAGTCGTAGCTGGATTGAGCTACGTGCATGTCGACGCCGACTGATAGCGGTTGTAAGCTCAAAGTAGTATGAACACGCACACGCATGTCTGCACATACCACACTGCACGAGCACATGACACGTTCGCACGCATGCTACAATAAAACACACACACCACAAGCAACACAAGGAGTTGCACGTGCTTGCATATGCACACCACACACACAATTCAATGAGCAACAACCCCTGTCTGGGCGCGTGGCTGCTCGCCACTTGTTTAAATGCTAACGGAGGCCGGTATACTCGTATGTTGGATCTTTGCACGCATTAACGCGGGCATTGGCAGTGGCTTGACATATTGCCTTAGTATTCGCATTGACGTTGCATTGACAGTGAATCGACCTTGCATTGACCTTGCGTTGACCTCGCATTGACCTCGCATTGACCTTGCATTGCCCTTGCATTGACCTTGCATTGACCTTTTTAATGATCATACATTGGCGTTGTATTGATATTGCGTTGACCTTACGTTGACATTACATGACCATTTCAAGGGTCTTGCATCGACGTTGCATTGACCTGGCGTTGGCCTTGCACTGTTCTCGATCGTACTCACGCATAAAACGGGATGTCATCCTTACTGGTAACTTGTCGATTGGCTACTCGTCTCGACTCACCCATCTGTCTAATGGTGGACGGGGCGGGGGGGGGGTCGCTCGCCGCATCCCCGCGGCTGGGCACCAGCTACCAGCCGAGCGGTCTTCGGCAGTCTTCCTCCGCTTTAAACAATGACTCTTCATTTTCCTCGGGTCATATCGCCCTTATGTGTCATCCACCTGCACTTCGGCTACACACTCCTTTTCTGTGTTCTAATCTCCCTCAAATTCCTCGTCGTCGTCGTCGTCGGAATCCCCACCGTCTCTAATCATCGCATCCTATCTACTCGGTGCCCTCGTACTTCGCTTATTCCCCGCTTATCTCATCGCCTTGCCCCTCGCCATATTCCTCCATCCTACACCGCACTAATCACCCCACTCACCCTCTGCATTCCCGTCCTGGCAGTACTCGTGTTCGACGCCCCCCTCAGGCTCGAAATATTTCTCGAATGGCTTTCGTTTCAACTAGGTCCCGAGGCCAAATGGCCCAGCCACTCACAAAGACCGAAGCGGCCCAGATGCTAGCGGAAGGGATGGATCCTGAACTCGTGGCGCTGCTATCCAGGCTAGACTGCGACGTCAATCGCGTCCCCACTGCCCCCATTAATTATACGTCCCCCTTTGCCCACTCCTTCTCAATGCTTCCCGTGTTTTCGTTTTGTTTCAGCCTGGATAGCGCGACCAACCTTGCATAGGCCAATCCCGAACACACTTGAGCAGGGGCCGAAGCAGCAGGAGACCGAGACTGAGAAACGAGCCAAGTTCGAGCAGGAACAGGAACAGCACCAAAAGCGAGTCGACAATGCCCTGAAGAGGCTGCAGGATGAGAGGGCACGGTTGGCTGCTGAGTAGCGTGAGGTGTATCGCAAGTAAGGCGCGGGCGGGTTCTTACAAGCTCGGCTGAGGAAGTCCACGAGGGCGGGGGAGCTCAGGGAGGGGGGGGGGGGGAGGAAGACGACGAGGTCGGAATGATCAGGGGATGCGAGTGGACGGTGAACAGGGGGGGAATCGGCTGGGCAAAGGAACTTATGTAGATTCCATCGGCTTCGTCTTTAAGAATTTGCCCGACATGCAGATTCGAGCTCGGTTGGAGGAAACCCGAAGTTCGCGACGTGGTCGAGGGTCGGGGTAGCTACGCGCGGCCGTCTTCCTAAAGCGGACCTCGAGGCCGCGCGAGCCTAGCCCTGATCCGCCGCCCGCGCCAGAGCCCGAGTCGGAATCCGAGGGCGATGGCTCTTCTCTTGATGACGTGTGACCCGTTGCCTCAGTGACCTCGCACGGCGGACAGTCGAACGAGAGCGACTGGAAATAGGAAGGCTTATGGAGCCGAGGAGGGTTATGATGCGATTGGGGGAAGTTGGGGGCGCCAATGCCAATGCTCAGCCTCACTCACACTCAGACCCAGATCATTCCTATTTACTCGCGCTCAGCCCGCTCATACTCAGACTCGCTCGCACTCAGAGCCACAAGCTCAGAGTCATGTGTATCCTGAGCCACGCGCATTCAGGCTCATTCGCTCACGTGCTCAACTCATTCAGACTCACGTTGGTCGCACTCAGACTCATGAGCACTCGTCGTCCTACACTCAGACTCGACATACCTCAGAGACACGGCGATGCCAAGAGGAGCCCCCCCGCTTCCTTCCTCCCCGCTTTCGCTCTCTCTCTCTCTCTCTCTCTCTCTCTCTCTCTCTCGTTCGCTCCCTCTTTCTCTCTTTCTATCTCCCTCCACCATGTGTATCTAGGCATACATATACATACACGGATCGCACTCTTGTTGTTTGTGATCCTTCTCTCTCTCTCACTCTCTCTACCCCTCTCTCTCTATGTCTCCTTCTCTTCCCCATGCTCCTCCCGCTTGTCCGTTCCCCTCCCAACCTCCTCGCCCGCGCCTTCTCCCGCCCTCACCCTCTATGGTAGCCTTCCACGCGCGGGCTCAAGTGATTTAAGACCGTGTAACATAACATGGTCTATGTTAACGACGTGGTGGCCGAACACAACAGCATGATGTCATATGTATAATTGGGCCCGCACATGGAATAACACGTCAGGCTTGCGTTTTTACACATGACACACGCCCAACGTACAGGGGCCTTGCGATAATACCCACTCACGTTGGACACCAGGGCAAGATTCGAGTTTGAAGATGCGGTTCCAAAGAAACGTGGTCGTCGAATTGCCTTGGTTGTTGCCTTGCGTTTCCACCCGCGCGCGTCGCAACGCGCTTTCATTGGTGGCATGTATGTGTTGCGCTGGAAGAATGATTGTTTTTGATGATTTTGTTATTGGTTTTGTTGCCTGGCGGTTTTTAGGCTGGCGGTTTTTTTAACTGCCAAAACCTGGCGGTTAAAACAACCGCCCTGGTACCTCAGGGTTATGAGGTTTATGATAAGTTTCTCGGAAGCCTCGCGGAAGTTTCTGAGATGCTTCTGAGATCTTCTGAGAGGCTTTTGAGAGGCCTCTGAGAGGTTGACGAGAGGCTTTTGAGAGGCTTCTGGGGGCTTTTGGGAGACTTCTGAGAGGCTTCTGAGAGGCTTCTGGTAGGTTTCTGAGAGGCTGCTGAAGGGGGTCCTGAATGGCTTCTGAGAGGTGTTCGAGAGGTTTCTGATGGGGTTGCCGGGATACTTCTGAGGGGCTCCTGAGAGGCTTCTGAGAGGTTTCTGAACGGGTTCCGGGGGGCTCCTGAGAGGCTTCTGAGGGGCTCCCGAGAGGTTTCTAAGAGGCTTCTGGGGGGCTCCTGGGAGGCTTCTGAGGCTCCTGAGAGGCTTCTGATGGGGCTCGTGACAGGCTTATGAGGGGCTCCTGAGACGCTTCTGAAGGGTTCCTGTGAAGCTTCTGGGGGGCTTCTGGGAGGCTTCAGGGAGGAGGAGGAGGAGGAGGAGGAGGAGGAGGAGGAGGAGGAGGAGAAGACGGAAGAAGCAGGAGTAAGAGGAGGGGGAGGAGGGGGAGGAGGAGGGGGAGGAGGAGGAGGAGGAGGAGGAGGAAAAAGAGCAGGAGGAGGAGGAGGCGGAGGAGGAGGAGGAGGAGGACGAGGAGGGGAGGAGGAGGAGGAGGAGGAGGAGGAGGAGGAGGAGGAGGAGGAGGAGGCGCACCTGGGACCGTTCCTCGTCGTTCCTCGTCGTCGTCGTCGTTGTCGTTGGAGGTGGGGAGTGGAGGACGTTCGAGTATGGCGCGTGGCGTGCGTTGGTGGCCCTGCGCCATCTCTGCGTGCTTCAGGATTGGAGGAGATATGGAAGACCCCCCTCGTCACAGTCTATGTTCCAGGATGGCCCCCTCGGTCCTCCCAGGAGTCGAAAAAGACCCCTCCAACGACCCGCGGGACGCCTTCCAGGCCCAGGGGGAGGGGGTAGGGGGAGGGGTAAACCCCTCCCCGAAAGGGAAAAATGGGGTTGAGAACAGAGCGGGCTCTCTAAACCACTCACGCCCAAAGGGCTGGTGGGATTCATGTTCCCAGAATTTTCTCCGGGAACATGATTTCCGGGTTCCCGGGACGCCCAAGAGGGCCCCAGGACGGCCCCAAAAGGGCCTAAAATGACATTCAATTATTCACTGCGTGGGGATCCCCATATGTGCATCTCCTTGCTGGCGCTCCCTTGGTGGTGGGACTCGGTGAGGACGAATCTGGATTTAAGTGTGACTGAGCTGCCTCTCTCTCTCTCTGCTCTCTCTGTCTCTCTCTCTCTCTGCCTTCTCTCTGTCTCTGCCTCTCTTTCCCTGCCTCTCTCTCTCTCTGCCTCTCTCTCTGCCTCTCTCTCTCTCTGCCTCTCTCTCTGTGCCTCTCTCTCTCTCTGCCTCTATATCTGCCTATCTCTCTCTCTCTCTCTCCTCTCTCTCTTCTCTCTATTATCTCTCTGCTCTCTCCTCTCTCTCTCACTCTCCCTCTCTCTCTCTCGCTCTCGCTCTCTCTCTTCTCTTCTCTTCTCTTATCTTCTCTTCTCTTCTCTTCTCTTCTCTCTCTATATATATCTCTTTCTCTCTCTATCTCTCTCTCTCTCTCTTCCCTCGCTCTCTCTCTCTCTCCTTCTCTCTCTCTCTCTTTCGCTCTCTCGCTCTCTCTTGCTCTCTCTCGCTCTCTCTCGCTCTCTGTCTCTCTCTCTCTCTCTCTCTCTCGCTCTCACTCGCTCTCTCTCGCTCTCTCTCGCTCTCCCTCGCTCTCTCCCGCTCTCTCTCTCTCTCTGCTCTCTCTCTCTCTCTCGTCTCTCGCTCTCTCTCTCTCTCTCTATCTCTCTCTTCTCTTCTCTTCGCTTCTCTTCTCTCTCTCTCTCTCTCTCTCTCTCTTCTCTCTCTCTCTCTCTCTCTCTCTCTCTCTCTCTCTCTCTCTCTCTCTCTCTCTCTCTCCCCCCCCCTCTCTCTCCACTCTCTCTCTCTCTCTCTCTCTCTCTCTCTCTCTCTCTCTCTCTCTTCTATCTCTATCTCTCTCTCTCTCTCTCTCTTCTCTCTTCTCTCTTCTCTCTTCTCTCTCTCTCTCTTCTCTCTTCTCTCTTTCTCTCGCCTGTCTCCTCTCTCAACTCCCCCTCTCTCTCTCTCTCCGCTCTCTCTCTCTCTCTCTCTCTCCTCTCTCTCTCTCTCTCTTGCTCTCTCTCTCTCTCTCTCTCTTTCTCTCCTCTCTCTCTCTCTCTCTATCTTCTCTCTCTCTCTCTCTCTCTCTTCCTCGCTCTCTCTCTCTCTCTCTCGCTCGCTCGCTCGCTCGCTCGCTCTCTCTCTCTCTCTCTCTCGCTCGCTCGCTCGCTCTCTCTCTCTCTCGCTCGCGCTCGCGCTCGCGCTCGCTCGCTCGCGCGCGTCTCTCTCTCTCTCTCTCTCTCTCGCTCTCTCCCGCTCTCTCTCTCTCTCTCTCTCTCTCTCTCTCTCTCTCTCTCTCTCTCTCTCTCTCTCTCTCTCTCTCTCTCTCTCTCTCTCTCTCTCCTCTCTGCTCTCTTCGCTACTGGCTTCTGACGGAGTCTGGGTTAGGTGAGCCTGAGTGTGGGTGAGTCTGAGTATGGGTACGTCTGTGTGTGCCTGACTCTGAAGAAATGAATCTGAGTGTGAGTGAGCTTGTGTATGAGTGAGTCTGGGTGCGAGTCTGAATCCCAATGGTGCCCCTGGCAGTGTCTGGCGACTAGGAGGCCCGGGTCGACTCCTCTTTGGGAAGCCAAAATGCTGCCCCTGGCAGCGTTTGGTGACTATGAAGCCCCTGGTGGACCCCCCCTGGGGCTCCCAAATGATGCCCCTGGCAGCGTTTTGTGACCATGAGGCTCTCAAGAGATACATGTTGGGGACGCCAAACGGCAATTCTAGCTGAGGCGTCCCACCAAAATCGGCGCGAACGGGCTCGTGAGATCAGCCAGGGTGGCTCCCCCTTGGGGCTCCCAAATGATGCCCCTGGCAGCGTTTTGTGACCATGAGGCTCTCAAGAGATACATGTTGGGGAGGCCAAACGGCAATTCTAGCTGAGGCGTCCCACCAAAATCGGCGCGAACGGGCTCGTGAGATCAGCCAGGGTGGCTCCCCCTTGGGGCTCCCAAATGATGCCCCTGGCAGCGTTTTGTGACCATGAGGCTCTCAAGAGAGACATGTTGGGGAGGCCAAACGGCAATTTTAGCTGAGGCGTCCCACCAAAATCGGCGCGAACGGGCTCGTGAGATCAGCCAGGGTGGCTCCCCCTTGGGGCTCCCAAATGATGCCCCTGGCAGCGTTTTGTGACCATGAGGCTCTCAAGAGATACATGTTGGGGCGCCAAACGGCAATTCTAGCTGAGACGTCCCACCAAAATCGGCGCGAACGGGCTCGTGAGATCAGCCAGGGTGGCTCCCCCTTGGGGCTCCCAAATGATGCCCCTGGCAGCGTTTTGTGACCATGAGGCTCTCAAGAGAGACATGTTGGGGAGGCCAAACGGCAATTTTAGCTGAGACGTCCCACCAAAATCGGCGCGAACGGGCTCGTGAGATCAGCCAGGGTGGCTCCCCCTTGGGGCTCCCAAATGATGCCCCTGGCAGCGTTTTGTGACCATGAGGCTCTCAAGAGAGACATGTTGGGGAGGCCAAGCGGCAATTTTAGCTGAGACGTCCCACCAAAATCGGCGCGAGCGGGCTCGTGATATCAGCCAGGGTGGCTCCCCCTTGGGGCTCCCAAATGATGCCCCTGGCAGCGTTTTGTGACCATGAGGCTCTCAAGAGACATGTTGGGGAGGCCAAACGGCAATTTTAGCTGAGACGTCCCACCAAAATCGGCGCGAACGGGCTCGTGATATCAGCCAGGGTGGCTCCCCCTTGGGGCTCCCAAATGATGCCCCTGGCAGCGTTTTGTGATCATGAGAGAGTGTGAGTGTGAGTGAATGTGACTGTGCGTGAGTCTGAGCGAGAGTGAGTCTCATCTTATCTTATCGAGTCATATATTATCTTACCTTTATTACCCTCTATCTTATCTTATCTTGAAATCTCTTATCTTGTCTTAGCTTATCTTATATCAACTCATCTTATCGCATCATATCTTGTCTTATCTTATTACTCCATATGTTGTCTTATCTTATATATTATCCTACCTTGTCATATATCTTATCTTAGCTTATCATATCTTGTGCTATCTTATCTCATCTTGTAGTATCTTATCTTGTCCTGTCTGATCTGGTGATTATCATTGGGAGGAGGGAGGCGCGAGCGGGAGGAAGGAGGAGCAGTGGGAGGCATCAGAGTAATAAGAAGAACCCCAATCCTTAAGATATGGGGAAAAATTCCCAGAGGGCCACAGTTCGCAGATTTTCGCGAAATGTTGTTGGATTTCTTCCACGCGGAGGAGACGGAGAGGGCGAAGGAGGAGGAGGAAGAGGAGGAGGAGGGGGGGGAGGAAGAGGAAAAGGAGAAGGACGAGGCGGGGAGGAGGAGTGGAGGGGAGGCGGGGTCTGAGAGGAGGAGGAGGCTCGAGGGCGATCGACGATCGGAGACGACGACCAGCGACGGTGATTCACGACGACGACGACGACGACCACGACGACGACCGATGACGATCGACGACGATGACAACAGTCGACGCCGCCGATCGATGATCGACGGCGACGACGACGACGGCCACGCCGACGGCGGCGACGCTGTCCGACAGCCTCAGCGAGGCCCAAGAGGGCGCCAAGACGTCCAAGAGCGCCTCAAGAGGGTCCGAGATGGTTTGAAGCTGGCCGAATAGGGCCTTCAAGAGGCAAAAATCTGCCCACTCCCGTTGTACAACGTACGTTTTCAGCATACTTGCTTGCTTGGTCCTCACAGTGCCCCAGACGCCCCCGAACCCCAAGACAGCCCAAGAGAGACCCAAGAGGGCCCAAGACGGCCCAAGACGGCCCAAAGGGCCCAAGACAGCCCAAGAGAGACCCAAGGTTGCCCATCCTTCTTGGTGACGATCGAATCCAATCCGGCTTGCGCGTTGATTCCGAGGGGTTGGTCATGGCTAGCTTGAAGAACCTGCTTCGGGACAACATTCCGATTTGGCGCTCGGCAAATGACATCGTCATGACAGCGGGCCGTAACGGCAGGATTCTTCCGACCCACATCGCCCAGTTGATCGGGATTCTGCCCAGCCGCAGTTGTTTGCACAATCGTGTGGGACAGATATGGGTCAATCCCTAATACTTCCGGGACGCAATCAGCCGTATCTGGGTGGTAATAGTTCTATTGAAATGGTGTGCGAGTTTCGTAAGGACGCATCATCTCTGAAGGGCTGGTTCATCCCAAAGACCCCGTACAGCCTGAAGTGCCCCGATCCGCCTCCAGCTCAGGAGGTCGAGTTCTCAACCGTGCTCATGATGCAGGACGCGTATCACGCGGGGGGACCTGCAGGAGGATCTGATCGATCCTGGTTACAGGCTCAGAACGCGGATGTGACAGGCATTTCTTCAAGTGGCATCACACCCTCCGACACGCTGTGCGTTAACGATCCGTGGCGTGCTCATGTACAAACACTGCCAGTACCTGCAGGGCAGCCTGCTTCATTTGCTCCAATGAGCAGAGCTACTACACCATTTGGTACTCCACAGAGTGCTGGGAGCACTAACAGCCTGCAGGCGAGGCTCCAAAGCATTCGACTGGATCCGCAGCTCCACCAGGCCTTACAGGCGACATCGCCATTCGCATCGCCACGCCCACATGCGGGGCAACCTGCTTTTCCGACCAATATGCTGCACAGAGAACCGAGAGTTTGGTTGGTCAGCATGATTGGATTCACCGGCAGATGCGTGCAGCCGCTCAGAGTATGCTCAGAGATGGCATTGACCTCCCTAATGCCAACTGGACGCCGCCTTGGGAGTATGTTCCGGATCCAAATCCATCACCGGACAACCCCAATCAGTTTGGATACGTGCCAGCATTTTTCAGTCATCCGACGTGCGATCCAACGTCTGCTGACAGTCCAACAGCAGCACCAATGGATCACCCACTCTATCCTGGCAATGACGCTCAGGTGAGTGGTACTCCCCGAGCGGGAACACAGCCCGAGACCCATGTGTTCGGGCGACGGCCGACGACTTCTACCAGTCGCAGCTGACGCGTGGCTCAGGGCATGCATCAGGTGTGCCGGGCCAGATCCCTCACTATGGATATCTGGCCGCCCCCATGGATCAAGACGTGCAGCAACAGGCCCCAGGCCTGGTACTGCCATCGACCATGGGAGGGCTGCGCCCTGATATCCTAGCCTTACATGAGGCGCAGCAGGCCAACCTGGCGATGCAGTCTGCCCGCCAGCGTCGAAACCAGGAGCGTCAGGCCAATAGAATGCTGAGCCGCGCGGGGCAACCTGCCAATCCTAATGCAGCAGGGACACCTGCGATCAGTCCAGCCACGCTTGCAGCAATGCAGCTACCGACGGTATCCCCGATTCGGTACGAGGCTGGTGAGTCCACCCTTGAGCGCCAGACGCGTATCAGACCATCGGCAACACCAGCCATCATCAGCGACGGCGACTTCAACAAGTGTGCCATGTGCGTGGGCCACATCATGAACCGCCATCAAGTCTGGAGGCCCCAGTGCGGCCACATATTCCACGCACAGTGCTGGGATCGAGTGGCACATGCCCATGTGGATAGACAGTTGGCTGGGAACATGGAAGGTTCCGCGAGTGAGGCCCCCTGCGTTATCTGCAGGGGTGTTGACCTAATTACTGCCGAATTCCATTGCACCCTTGCCGGAGATCAGGAGTCACTCAATCGCCATGGAGATATATTCCGAGGGGCGAACGAGCTCAGGGACCTCCGTGAAGAGCTCATCCGCGTCACGGCGATGATGGCGGGCACCGCGGCAGTCTCGATGGCGACGCCAGCGGGGCAGCCTGCGTCATCGGCCAACGCGGGGCTAGCAATGGAGGCAACCACGCTTGCAGGGACACCTGCTATAAACGCGCCTATGCCATTGGTGGCAGAGACCGACAATAACGCAGGGACACCTGCTGCATCAGCACCACCTTCGGCGCCAGTGAACGATACGTGGCTGAGGCGCATGGAGAGGGCTACTGACAGGAGCGCGCAGTGGCCTCAGTCTCCACACACATACATGCCGCATGGACGAGACCTTCGTCCACGCAGTCAGCGCAGGACCGAGAGCCCTGCAAGCGTGCGTAGTATCAATAGTGTGATATCCGAACGCGATATGCTGCATACTGTGTTTATGGTAAATACGGATGGCCAAATGGGCATGCGCGCGGAGGAGGACACGTCCCTGAACTTGCCCACTACCTCCGCATCACACCCATATACATATGACGAATATCCCACAGCCTGGATCTTTGAAAGGAATCCTATTACGGAAGCAGAGGCTCGTGGATATAGGACTGTCTTTACATCTTTGTCACGAAACGACTGGGTGTTGGAGCAGAGGCGCCGCAAAGTCACGCGCGGCACGACATTGTCTGATGTGCCTGGATTATTGGGTGAACGCCACGAACTAGCCTCGGCAGCTAACAGTGGGACTATGATCAATGGCATGTTGATTATTATTCTGGATATCGGCAGTTATATTGATAGCATTGGTTTAAAGACGGCACAGACCTCTGAACAGGCATCTCGCTCCCACGGACACGCCATCAAGAGGCTGAACCTGACGAAGAGGCTTTACGTGTCAGGAGTGGGGCACGGCGCCGCGATGTGCGATGAGTCCCTGCACTGCAAGATTGCGCGCAAAGAAAGGGGGGATCCGGCGGGGGCACCAGCTGTGCCGAGACTTAATACTTACTCAGCACATGTAGCTGAGGGTTATGGAGAGAACTTCCCTGCTATCCTGCGTCTGAGGAGCACGTCCAACATGGGGGCCATCCTGATCCTGAAGCAGGGGCGCGAGAAGATGATCATCCCTGGCGTGGAGATGCACAGGGCCCCGCTTGGAAAGGGTGCTAGAGTATTAGATTTGATGAAGACACCTTCTGGACATCTGGCACTCAAGGCTGACGAGTACGTGGCGGCTACTGAGGATAAAGGGTCGATGTCGTTTACTATTACAGCCAACCCTCAGTGCGAAGATGATCCATTGCTCGTCAAAGAGGCATTTGATCCAGAGCTAACCGCAGGAACACCTGCTGTGAGCGATGCCCACGCATATATGATGTCACAAGATACAAAGGGCATCAGTTTCTCTATCAACGAGGAGACTTTCGTTTTCACGATCCAGTCTTTGGCGAATGACAGCTTGAAGACCTGGCGTCGCAGGAATACATCCTTCGGGACCAACCCTACCTCGGCCGACAAGGACTTCGCCTTACGCAGTTTGCAGGCGAAAGTATATCAGGCCATGCGCGAGGAAGGCGCGAAGTGGGCGCCGCCCGATGCGCGGGCAGGGGCACCCGCGGAAGGGGGTGATGCCGCTGAGAAGCTTAATATTTGAACTTCGAGCAGCGGTTCTGCAGCGCAGGATGGCACAGGCATTTGGGCGCCCCCATCGCCAAACGAGTGACGGGGGCAGGCGCGCGCCACTGCCACTCGCGCTTGCTCAGACAGGCCGAACACTCAGGTACTGTCAGCAAGCGCGGGGAAACCTGCGCTCTTTTCCCTGGCGCCGGCTGGGCGCGCCAGGGGCCGCGGCAAGCCCAGCTGCGCGGCTGCCGCGACCAGCGGTGGGCCCGGCTGTGTGGCCGCTGCAGAAAAAGAAGGATAGTCGCATTATTATCACTTTCGTGCGTTTTTTTTAGATATACGGACAGCTTGCGCTGAACTCCGAGCCCGTGGCTACATGTGTGACCGCATTACACATACAGAGGTAATGACCTCCACTGGTACACAGTATTTGGGCGCATTACTCTGGGGCGATTTCCAATTATTGTGGGTGGCAACACCTGCTCATTCGTATGTGAGGCTGCCTGGCAAGAGGGCGGGGCCACACTACCGGCGCATCCAAAATTTGATGTCCAAAGCTCGGGCTCTGCGTATGATTATTGTACTTGTGGGACCACCTGGATGCTTCTGGAAACACGGTGCCATAGAAGAAGTTATTGAAGATCTTGATTCACAAGTCATGCGTATGCGTTTCTGCCATTCCGGCCCCAAGTACGACCGCGCTAACGCTTGGCCCAGCGGATCAGATCTGCAAGCGGCGACGACTTGCACGCGCACCCCGACCAACCCATGGCGATGCGCGTGCAACATAGCAGGGAAACCTGCACAATCTACTGAGCACATCCTAGATTGGCACGGACAGGTGCTCAGAAGGCCGAATGGCGCAACAAGACGCTATCGATCATGACCGCAAGGTTAATTGATCAGATGGATCTACATAAAAGGCAGAGAAATCACATAAGTGCTGTACATCTTAGCATCCATACTCGAGTCGATAAGGGAGCTCGAACCCACGTTCAGTCTCCTAAGAATGGCCCCGAGTGGGACCATATTGTTAGACGGATGACGATGCACCTGGGCGACAACGCGATCATCCAAGACATCGCGATCCAGGGCCAACCTACCAGGTACAATTACAACGCACCATTACCCAATGATGTTACCAACATTCGTACCCGACTGCTGGGAGCAGCCGGAACCGATTGTCCTGGGAGATGGCAGCTCACGCCCACGCTCAGGGCGAGTGGCGATCATCGATGGCGATCGTCTCCCTCCCCCTTCGATTGAGCGCGGCCGCGTGCTCCCTTCTATTCCCGAATTCCCGACACTTAGCGCGCCTGAGACAGAACGACAGACAGCACTACCAACCGATGCCAGAATTAAGCAGAAAGAAAAACAGAAAGCAGACAAAGAAGCTGGCATCAAGCCGCGCAAGATACCCAAAATAGTCGAAGAAGGCAGCGACGACTCTGGAGATGACTTGGAAGGACTCGGATGTAGTGCGTACTACACCGACGTACCTCTTGACTCCGACACGGACAGTTACGATGGAGAGGAGACTTTCATCACGCTACCTGCTGGGCAACCTGTTGAATCCTATGCAGATGTATACACCATAATCCCTACCTTGTGTTACGGACGACACAACCAGGTATACATGTTGGAATTATGTGGAGGAGGTGGAGGCATGTCTCAACTAGAATTTAGCCGAGGTCTATCTTCAGGGGGAAGCCTCGACAAACGCACCTTTGTTGACCTTGGCAACAAGGAGGTCCAAGATGCAGCGATGCACGATCTAGACGTTTGCATCGTCAAGGTTGTCATGCTACAGCCCAGCTGCAGAACAATTTGTTTACCTTCCTACTTCAATGCGAAGGTTAACTGCGACACTTGGCATGAACATCGTAAATATGATTTGCCGCACTTTAAGTTATGTGGGAAGGTGGCTGTGCGTCAAAATGTCCTTCGACGACTCGACTTACGAGGACAAACAGCGGGGACTTGGGTAGATCAGATACCACCGTGGACTACGTTGGCCAAAAGCAAGGGCACTTGCAAGGTGAACGTGGATCAATGCACTACTGGCGCACGTGACTCCCATGGGGTACTGATACGAAAGCCGGCTGAGTTTATGGCCAACCATAGTTGTTTCCCATCCTTTTGGAACGAAAAAGATGTACTGGCTATCATCAACACGCGTCGGTATGTAACAAGGAACTGTCCGTGCCTGCACAATACTCAAAAGATGCAGTCACTTGTCGTCGAGGCTGTTCAGATCGCGCGCGATCTCGTCCAGGTAACTCGCGATCCTTTCCATGGCTACCCGTATTCGTCCACCGCGCTGGCTGCTAGCGTAAGGGGATGCGATTTGGATGACCCGAGTCTCCCTCGACAACCTGATGGCTCGATTGCGAGACCACCATCGGGAGGGCTCGGGCGTCCTGCATGCGCGGGCAACTTTAACGTGCATCCTCCCTCTCATGATACAGATCCGGGACATTGCAGGTGGTGCGATAAGGACGATGACCATTGGGAATGTCCGAGCTGTAAGAAGAACCATGGGAAGGACAAGCCCGGACACGTATTAACACCTGGCAAATGCAAGTTTCCCAAGCCTTGGAAGCCGCCCGGCAATCATGGACATATACCGCCGGTTCCTGCCGAACCGGCAGCAGGACCTGCACCGCCAGCTCCTGCTGAGTTAGCAGCACCACCACCCGAGGCGCCAGCCGCATCACCACTTACGCGGCTGAGAGCACCGAGACCCGGCCCCAGAGCCGGACCTACAGCGTGCTGCAGGGCAACCTGCCTCGAGCGGAGCTGGTAGTTCGGATGGCCATCTCCGACTACCACAGGTTAGAGTCAGACGTGGTCGACAACAAGGTGGAGAAGCACCTCCGCCACCGCCAGCGGGGAACCCTGCTGCACGACCACGACTACCAGACTGGTCACGGTTCGATGTACAAATCAGTCTACAACATTTACGGAGCCTTGACCCCAGCGTGGTAACGCGCGAGTTGCGGAAGCTACACTTGCGTTGGTTCCATGCGAAAGAGCCCAGGATGAGACTCATCTTAAGCAAGGTAGGTCTGGACAATGTCAGACTCAACCTGATTAAAGGTGTCTGCGACACATGCCGAGAGTGCAGAGCTTGGGACAAGCCTGGGTACACGGTTATGCCCTCTACTCTATCTGGTATAGTTAATGAGGAAATGGAATGTGATCTGATGTTCTACAAACAAGAACACAATTTTTTCCATATCATCGATCGTTGCATGCGATATGCTACTCGGATTGAGATACCAGACAAGACTACGACCAGCATCCTGGATACATATCATCAGTGCTGGATGCAGTTTGGACCGGCAAAGGTACTCTACTCTGACGGAGAGGGTGCCCTTAACAACGACACTGCGAAAGCTGTCCTCACGGCAAGAGGCGCTGAACTTAGGATACGTGCGCGTGGGCAGCACGCTGCAACGATCGAGGCCGGAAATGGCGTCCTACGCCATCTACTTCACGTCGTGGAGGCTAAACTCAATTGGCTAGATACACATCTTGTGTTCACCCGACTACTGCGCGAGGCCCTGTTCGCCGCCAACGCGTTCACCTTCTATAGCGAGGTGTCTCCATATAGCGCTCTGTTTGGACGGCAACCATCAATGCTCCCTGACCTACCTGTCTTGGACCACGAGCAGCCGACGGAAACGTCGGACCACTCTCGTGAACAGACGATACGCAGGGTATGTATTGAAGCTATCACACAGGCCACAACAGTAGCTAAGACCAATCGTGCCTTACGCACTAAAACGACTAATTTTGGTCAGCACGATTACGATGAAGGAGACTTGGTCGATTATCCTCGACCCACGACCACGAAGGATGACTGGGGAGGCTGGAATGGCCCGTCCCCAGTTGTAAAGAATGATCCCGAAGTGGGGTCAGGTCATCATCCGAGTGGGCACTCGAGACGTTCCAGTACAATACGGCGATGCAAGGCATTAGATGACGACTGAAAGCCGTCTATCTCCCCTGGCACACTTAGTATTGCAGTACCTTATCAGAAACACTGCTTTCGTATTGAGATTGTAGTTTCAGTCAGGTTATATAAGAGTATTTATGAGCTGCATCCGGTCACTTATGCCGACAGCTGCACGTTGGTCCACTACGACAACGACGTGTATCCAGGATCCCATTATTATGAATCAGAAGGTACTGCTCTGGATATACATGATATAACTGGATCAGCACATTCGAGAATTATTCAATGCCTGAAGTCCACTAAACCTCAAGCAGGTTTTGATCAGGATATGCCAAGATTTGACGAATTGGCAGATACACCGACACTAGAGGGAACCACAAGAGAAGCCTCAGAAGCCGAACGACCACATGATGATGGGCGGCTTTATACGATGTACGAAGAAGCAGAGGCTGATCTTGAGTCGCACGAAATGGAAGTGCGGCATGCAGAACTACAAGAGGAAAGGGAACTGTTGGAGGCAACTCCCTCAGAGGACCTCTTCGCCATACCTACACAGATGGTTCCAGATCAAAGTGCGCTGATCACTGCAGCTGATGAACAGCGGGAACACCTGCCGAAGTGGGGGCGCACTCACGACTCCGATGCCGAGGAGACGTACTACGTCCCAATGTGCACCATGGCCGTAGATGACAACTACGGACTGGACTCAGATGAAAATGGTCGACATGTCGAACTTTGCTTTACGACAGAACTGTCACATGCAGTCCTGTCCGAACAACAACATATGATACTAGATGCCGTCCAGGTGACCACTATGTGAGTATACGTAACCGCCGCTGCAAAGCGAGCTGCGGTCGTCAAGGAAGACGACCTCCTCGCCAAGGCTGACATTTAGGCGAATCCCGATAAAGTATCGCGAAGGCCCTCTGCACTGAACCCAAGACATGGTTCGAGAACAAGTGTTTTAAGGTGCAAGATATAGCTAAAGCGTCGAACATCATGACTTCGAGATACGTGTGCAAATAGAAGTTCGTGAAGAACGAAAAGGGCGAGATGGAACGCACCATCCGACTACGCCTGGTTCTCAGAGGTTTCATGGATCTTGAAGCCATCGACGTAGAAACATGTTTGGGAACAGTGCGACGGTCAAGCCAGGGGTTACTCGCTAGCACGGCAGCGTGCAAGAAGCAATGGATCATTGCTTCCTGCGACATCAACATGGCCTTCCTGAATGGACTGACCTATCATGAACTTGCCGAGGCTACCGGTGAGAAGGAACGCGTGGTGTGTTTTACTTTGCCGCCCGGATCGGCCACAGTGCTCCGAACTCTCCCAGGATTCGAGCACTATGACGAGTCAAAGCACTGCCTGCAGTGTTTGAAACCAGGCACAGGCGCCAAAGACGTTCCACGGGCTTTCTCACGGAAGCTCAGGAGGACCACCAGAGGCTTCGGTCTCCGACCCACGTCCTACGACGAGGAGTTCGAGACAAGCAACAACTTGCTCACGGCCAAACATGCTGATGACATAAATACGGCCGGCACTGAGGACACCATGGACAAGTATGTCAAATGCGTTGAAGATGCCTTTGGTAAGTGCAAACTGAATCAGCACACGTACATCATGTGATATACACCAAGGATGAGGACGGCAATGTCCCTTTGGACCGAGATGAATAGATCACAGAGTTCCGTCCTACACAGCATCCCGAATTGACCGGCTCCGACGCTGGCGCTCAGGCAACCAAGATGGTTGCAGACATTTTCGTCAGCCTCAGGGGGTGCGCTGGCGTATGCATTAATCACCCAGGCCCAGGTGTGGTTGCTGGTGTATGTTGTTTCTCTACAACGTGTCCAAGAACCGACCGACATCCAAGTGCGACGACTGAACGCGATCACCAGGAAGTTACAGGCCTGCCCGAAGAAGATCGTCTACCAGGCGATGAATCCTACGGGCGAGGTCGACCTGCATAGCGACTCAGGATACCGACGCCTGAGTGGAGACGCCGATGACGTCGTCGGGGCAAACCTGCTACGACGTGGAAACACGTCATCCGGTAAACCTGTCGTTCACTTGATCGATGCGCACTGCATGTCTCGCCGCTTGCAGGTCCGCTCGAGCTATTCAGCCGAGACACTAGCATCAGCCCATATTTTGGAGGACTGCTATCCCACGATTGTGACTCTGCACGAGCTCCACGCAGGGCCGCTCACGCCCACTCAGTGGAAAGATATACTGGAGCTGGGTGGCCTGAGCAACATGGCCACCTTGACCATCGATGCTGGGTATGTCTTTAAGTCCCTGTCAAGCAAAGATTTGAAGAAGCCGACTGAGCGTACCCTTTTAGGACACATCAGTTGGATGCGACAGATGATGGAGCGTGGACTCGTGCACAGCATCCAGCGGTGCGGCACCCGCGATATGACTGCGGATGGTCACACCAAGGGGGGCATCGACAGAGGCATGCTGTACAAAGGGAACGCCTGGGTCGTTGGATGGCCCCATCGCCCAAGTTTTCTCGCCTGTCGTCCTCCGCCCTCTTCGTCCTCGTCGTCGTGGGAGACAGCAGCGGCCCGCGGGCAGGACGGCGCACTGGGGGGGCCCAGGAGGAGGAGGAGGAACAGGAGGAGGAGGAGGAAGAAGAAGAGGACGAGGTGGCGGAGGAGGAGGAGGACCAGGAGGAGGAACAGGAGGAGGAGGACCAGGAGGAGGAACAGGAGGAGGAACAGGAGGAGGAACAGGAGGAGGACCAGGAGGAGGAGGAGGAGGAGGAGGAACAGGAGGAGGAGGAGGAGGAGGAGCAGGAGGAGGAAGAGGAGGCGGTGGAGGAGGAAGACCGATGACATTTTCTTGTTGAATCTGCGGTTTGCTAGGGGGTCGGGAAAACGGATGCCCAGCTGCTTGCGGCAAACCTCGCCAATGTGCCCGGGTTGCGGGTCAGAGTCTTCAGAGATGCTCCTTGACGAGGATTCAAGAAGGCAGGTTCACAGTGACTTTCTGGGTGCCCGCGGATCCCCCCTCCGCAACCCAGAAGGCCACGATGGGCCCATCGTAGCCTCAGATGGCCCCAGGAAGGCCGAAGAAACTCTCACGAGGCCCAGAGAGGGCCGGCCCGGAAGGGCCCCACGAGCGCCCCCCAGCGAGCCCACGAGGCGCCCAGGGAGGCTCCCGAGGGCAAGAAGGTAGTCCATCGCTGCCCCGAGATGGTCTCGGGGGGTTCCTCCTCCTCCTCCTCCTCCTCCTCCTCCTCCTCCTCCTCCTCCTCCCTCCTCCTCCTCCTCCTCCTCCTCCTCCCCCTCCTCCTCCTCCTCCTCCTCCTCCTCCTCCTCCTCCTCCTCCTCCTCCTCCCTCGCCTCCTCCTCCTCCTCCTCCTCCTCCTCCTCCTCCTCCTCCTCCTCCTCCTCCTCCTCCTCCTCCTCCTCCTCCTCCTCCTCCTCCGGGGCGACGGGGGGGCCGCGCCTCCAAGGCGGCCCCGATGGGCCCCCCCGCGCAGCCCGAGGCGGCCCCAGGAGGGCCGCCGAGGGCCCCGAGAGGCTCGCAGCCGGCCCGCGGCGGGCCCCCCCCGCGGGCTCTGGACGGCTCACAGCCGCTCGCTTCCCTTCGCTTGGCATCGTCTCCTCCTCCTCCTCCTCCTCCTCCTCCTCCTCCTCCTCCTCCTCCTCCTCCCCCTCCTCCCCCTCCTCCTCCTCCTCCTCCTCCTCCTCCTCCTCCTCCTCCTCCTCCTCCTCCTCCTCCTCCTCCTCCTCCTCCTCCTCCTCCTCCTCCTCCTCCTCCTCCTCCTCCTCCTCCTCCTCCTCCTCCCCCTCTCGTCCTCCTCGTCTCGCCCCCCCCCCACCTCGCCCCCTGCTCCTCGTCCTGGGGCGCGCGCTGGGCCCTCGGTGCCGGGCCCTCGGTGCCGTGCCTTCGCTCGGCGAGGACCATCGAGGAGCCGAGCAAAAAAAACACAGGAAATGGAGCCACGCACGCACGGAAGCCACGCACGGAGCCGAGCAAAAAAAACACAGGAAATGGACGTCCGAGCGATGGCCAGTCGCTTCCATTCGAAAGCAGGTCCCCGAGGAGCTGCCACCGCTCCCTTCCATGGTGCCTGACTCCGGGTCCGCCCTACTTTGGGGACACTCGTAAGTAGGGCTTGGAATTTCCGCCTCACGTTTCAAGCCCCGCTGATGCCAATCTCCGCCCTACTTTTCTGTTGCTGCTTCCGCCCTGCTCCTGGGGATTTCCGCCCTACTTTCTCTGTTGGGTGCAGAAATCTCCGCCCTCCTTTTTCGGCTTCTTATAGGTGGATTTCCGACACAATTTCAAGTTTGAAAAAAAGCCAAAGTAGGGCGGATCTGGAGCCAGGGCTCCCTTCGAAAGCAGGTTCCCGAGGAGCTGCCACTGCTCCTTCTCTTCCTCCTCCTCCTCCTCCTCCTCTTCCCCTCCTCGCCCTCCTCCTCCTCCTCCTCCTCCTCCTCCTCCTCCCTCCTCCTCCCTCCTCCTCCTCCTCCTCCGCCCAGGGCCTCCGCCCGCCCCTCCATAGTGCCCTGAGGGGCTCGGGGGGGGGTGGCCCTCCTGGGCGGGCCTCGGGGGCCTCCCGCCCCGCCGTGGTCGCCGTCGAGGCGGGGGGGGGGGGCGAGCGCGAGAACCATAAGGTGGGCCACCTGCGGACCCTGCCCTGACTCCAGATCCGCCCTACTTTGGCTTTTTCCCCAACTTAAGATTGCGTCGGAAATCCACCTATAAGAAGCCGAAAAAGTAGGGCGGAAATGTCAGCACCCAACAGAAACTAGGGCGGAAATCCAAAGGAGTAGGGCGGAAACAGCAACAGAAAAGTAGGGCGGAAATTGGCATCAGCGGGGCTTGAAAAGTAAGGCGGAAATTCCAAGCCCTACTTACGAATTTCCCCAAAGTAGGGCGGATCCGGAGTCAGGGTACCCCTGCCCCCCACGACTTCTGAGGGGGAGGGCGGGGTTCACTCCGTTCGGGAGCTCTCGAGCGAAGTGAACCCCACCCTACCCCCTCAGAGATCGTGGGGGGGTAGGGGTGGGGCTCGCATGTGGCCCCCTAAGCCATCTCAGAGCCTCAGGCCTTTCAGTCAGGTGTTTGAAGAGTTGGCCTCTCGGGTTAGCCCCCACGGCATCCAAGAAGGCCCGAGAGGCACCCGAGATAACCCAAGATATGCCAGAACGATCCAGGGGCTACAGAGGTCTCCTAAGCCTTTTTGAGCGTTTTTTGGAATGCTCTTGGGAGACGTTTCAATCGGTTTGGTCGGGCTTGTTTCCCGGAGTCCACCGCGGCAAGCGTCGGGGGACCCGAGAATGTTGGCAAATTGGTTGTGCGAGCTCTGAATGACCTTTACGCTCGGACACTCACATCTGTACGAGCCTTGGCGCAAATATATTACGTGCTTAAGGCACATTGGCTGATGAGATATGGACGACTGATATATCCTGACGCGCCTTTGCCATCTGCAACCGTGCGGCCGTACAGGGCAGCAAACGTGGTGGCGCGCGCGTGGGTGCACACATGCGTTTTTCTTCCCAAGGATCGCCACAGGGCGGCCTGAGCGCTGGTGCAGCACAATTGCTGGTGCGTGTGCGAATGGCCTGGAAAATGTGTTGTCCATGTGAAAAATCAGCCAGCAGATAACCTCGCTTGGTGACAATGGTGGATCACTTTGAAACTTGCGAAACGAGTATAATAACCTTGATAAGTTCATTCGAACAGCCAATGCATTGTGCCAGAAACTTGCATTGCCGACTCCTTGAAATGGAGTGGCCTTTGGCCCAATTCGCCACCATGACTGGGTCGTGGACCAGATGTCTCTGAGGGGTCTCTTGAGAGGCCTCTTTGGGGGCTTCTTGGAAGCCTCTTTGGAGCCTCTTGGGGGTGTTTGGGGGGCCTCTTGGCAACTTCCTGGCGGTTTCGGAGGCAATATTGGGGTTTAGGGCTCCAAGTCTCAGCTCGTGTTTCCTCGCTGCCTCTCTTGGGCGCTTGGTAGCCATCTTGCGGCGATGTTTGGGGCTTGGGGGCCTCTTGGGCCGTCTTGGACGCCATTTTGTCAAAGGACCTCAGGACGCCCACTCCATGCCCAGAGGCACGGCGGCATACACACACAAACACACGCACACATACACACACGTATGATTACACATACTCACAGCAATAAACTCTACACATATGTAGACATGTGTATGTGTATCCATATATATATATATATATATATATGTTTAGAATTTTAGGTAGGTGCACATGTGCTTACATCTCTCTCTCTTTCTATATGTTTTATCTCTCTCTCTCTTTCTCGTTTTCCTTGTGTGTGTCTTGGCTTCCTCTTTCAATGCTGTAGCAGTTCCCTCTATCTGGCGATGTATCACAGATCACAGGTCGCCTACCTCTCCCGCCGTGTATCTTTACATCGCACATATCTCTCTTCATCTCTCTCTCTCTCTCTCCCTTCGTATGTGTATAGTGCACACGTGCCCTGCCTTTCCTCCGCACGCTCGCTCGCTCCCGCGCCTGCCCCACGGCGCCGGAGGCTCTGCCCGAAGACGCGCGCTGGGCTCCTCGAGGGACGGCGGCATCGGGTCGCTCATGAGGCTGGCGGCGCTCAGGCAGCGCACGCCCCGCGCGGGGTGGGCGGGGAGGAGGAGGAGGGGGGAGGAGGAGGAGGAGGGAGGAGGAGGAGGAGGAGGAGGAGGAGGAGGAGGAGGAGGAGGAGGAGGAGGGGGAGGAGGAGGAGGAGGAGGAGGAGGCGGAGGCGGAGGCGGAGGAAGGAGTGGGAGGCCTGGCATCGCTCGGACGTGTGCATTTTTTCCTTCGGCGAGGGCCATCGGGGAACATCCTGGAGCATCGAGCGAAAAAAAAGCACGCGCGAAGCCAAAAAAACAGTGCACGGGAAACGGACGTGCGAGCGACGGCAAGAATGGGGGGGGGGGGGGGGCGATGCGGGGCTTTCCTTGATCCTGCCGGCAGGAGTGTCGGATGGGGGCGGGTTCTGGGGTGGAGGGGGGGAGGACGGGGGAGTGGGGAGGGCAAAGAGGGGAGCAGGAGGAGAGGAGGAGGAGGAGGAGGAGGAGGAGGAGGAGGAGGAGGAGGAGGAGGAGGAGGAGGAGGGAGGAGGAGGAGGAGGAGGAGGATGAGGAGGATGAGGGAGGGGGAGGAGGGGGAGGAGGAGGAGGAGGAGGAGGAGGAGAGGAGGAGGAGGAGGAGGAGGAGGAGGAGGAGGGAGGAGGAGGAGGAGGAGGAGGAGGAGGAGGAGGAGGAGGAGGAGGAGGAGGGAGGAGGAGGAGGAGGAGGGGGTAGGAGGAGGAGGAGGAGGAGGAGGAGGAGGAGGAGGAGGAGGAGGAGGAGGAGGAGGAGGAGGAGGAGGAGGAGGAGGAGGAGGAGGAGGAGGGAGGAGGAGGAGGAGGAGGAGGAGGAGGAGGAGGAGGGAGGAGGAGAGGAGGAGGAGGAGGAGGAGGAGAGAGAGGAGGAGGAGGAGGAGGAGGAGGAGGAGGAGGAGGAGGAGGAGGAGGAGGAGGAGGAGGAGGAGGAGGAGGAGGAGGAGGGAGGAGGAGGAGGCTCCGTAGCCATTTTGGCTCAAGTCCGGAGCTGTTTAGGCTCAGGACCTGACCTTACTGGCAAGGGGGAGTTGCGGCCCCCACTGTGCCCCTCGTGTGCCTGGTCAGACGAGGATTCTGGCGTTCTGTGAGCTCCTGTTGGAGCATTCTCTTTCGATTTCTCTCCCTGATGGTGCCAGGCCCTTTCCCTCATGCGCCCTGGGTCAAGGAGGGCGACGAGGGCTGGTCTTTTGCTAAAGGTCGCCGTGGCAAGGCTCAAGTCTCGAACTTCGCATGCCCGTCCTGTGGTTGCAAGAAGAGCAGCGTCAATGCCACGCATTGCAAGCACTGTGCGCACCCTCTTCCTCGGCTGCTTCCTGGTGCTGGGCTTCCTGCTGGTGGTCGCTGGGCTGCCTCTGGCCCCCCTGGTTACTGGCTTGAGAACGGCGTCAGTGGCAAGGGGGCGTCCTTCCAGTACGGCGGGGGCAAAGCTGGTGGTCGAGGGCTTTGTGGCAAAGGCAAGGGCAAAGGCTACTACGGCGGGGACAAGACGATGTGGGACGTGCTGGCTCGTCAAGGAGATTCGCATGCTGGAGGTCCCGCGGGCGGCCCCCCTCCTCTTCCCGTGGGACCAGTGCCTGCCATCTCAGCGTCTGAGGCTAAGGCCTTGGGCGAGTCGCTTCAGAAAGCGGGAGATGTTGCGACGGCCGCCAAGTACCTGGACATGGCAAAGCATCTGGAGGCGGCCGCGAAGCCCGCTGTTGTCTCGGACCACACGAAGATGCAGCAGGCTCATGCCTTGGTGCGCAAGTTGGAGAAGCAGATGGAGCACCAACTGGGCCGAGTCACGCGTCTTCGGGAACAACTCATCGAAGCGGAAGCTTCGCTACGTACTTCGCGGGCCCACCTTGACCAGGCAGACATGGACTACAAGGAGACGCTGGCTGCCCTGCAAGGGCCCCCTCAGCCTCTGGAGAAGGCGCATCCGATCTCTTTCAAGCTCGAGGATTTGGTTGCAGGCGACGTGGATTTCGCCAAAATCATCGATTGCAGTCATATGCTGGAGGATCTCACGACCGACAACGACGTGGATGCGGCCGACCTCGAACAGTTCCAGAAGAGGAAGGAGGACCTCTCATCGGGGGTCACCAAGCTGGCCAGGGACCTCTTCGCCCAGGTCGCGTCGCACGCCAAGGCCCTTCGTGAACAGCATGAGGCTCATCGGCTTCGAGTTGTGGCGAAAAAGCGCAAGACCACGGAGGGTGAAGTTGTCGGAGGTTCCCCTGACGAAGGTGCTGCCGCGGCTGGAGCTGGAGCAGGGGCGCCGTCTGAAGGTGCCAAGGGTGCAGCGTCTGGAGCGGGGTCGGCTGAGGCTGGTCAGGCCTCGGCCGCCCCGCAGGAGGACATTCGAGCCAAGGTCGACCAGGCTCTCAAGGACTCTGAGCCCCCTGCTGCTTCCTAGAGGCGGCGGGGGGCGGGAATCTGAGAGTGGGGACCCAGGCTTGAAACCTTCCTGGGACCTTTTCAATTTTTTAGCCTCGAGAGTGTCTGTGATAGGCTCCAGGTCTCAGGCCTCTGGGGTTAGACTCTCCAGGCGTTTGCGGTTTTTGTTTGGGAAATGTGACCTCGGGGTCTCGTTTGACGCCCCGCTCTCCTGTGCGGAAATTCGGGTGCCCCCAGATAGCCCAGGAGCCTCTCGCATCTCCTCTCTGCCTCTGCCTGGTGCTGTCGGGAAGCAGTATTGCGTGAAGGCTGGTGAAGCTCGAGGAGGTTCTCCAGTCGCACGGTTGCCGCAATCCGAAGCTCTTTTTCCTGGTGCTAGCTCCGCCAGGGCCTGGTCCAGCTGCGTGAGGCCCGCCCCAGTTGGCGAATGGCTTCCAGCGACCTCAGCCCCCACGCCAGCTGCCCAGGGTGCTGCCGATGGCTGCATCAGGTTAGATGAGGGTCTTCTGGTTACTACCGTGAACGCCAATTCCTGGGGTACTCTCAAGAACTTCCTTTCCTCGGCCAAGGCGCATGTGGTTATTGCCCAGGAACATCGGCTCAGAGATCCTGTCGCCCTGGACCATGCTTCGAAGTCGTCCAAGTTCCTGGGATGGAAAACGCTGTGGGCGTCGGGACTACCTGGTGAGGGAGGAGGTATCTCTTCGGGAGTTTGCGTATGTGTGCGTGATGGTTTAGGGCTGTTTGAAGCTGCAGGGAATCCTGTTCTTGTTCCTGGTCGAGCTGTGGCCACCATGGTTCATGTTCCTGGGTGCGCACCGTTCTGTGTCTGCAGCCTCTACCTCATCCACAGTGAAGGTCTCTCGGAATCCAATAAAGAAACCTTGAGGGTCGTTGGGGAATACTTAGATTCCTTGGGATGTGAGTTTATCGTGGGGGCCGACTGGAACATGGGTCCCGAGGTGATTGAAGCTTCCGACTTCGGCAAAAAGCTCAGGGCCAGTACGATTGTTCCTGAAGGTCACACCCACTTCCCCAGCCGGGGCCCTCCTGATCGTTTCGATTTTTTCGTGGTGTCGGAGGCGCTCAGCCTCTGCCTCAAGAGTGTTTACGTGGATGATGACTCCAGCATCACTCCACATCGCCCTGTGTCGCTCCGTTTTCACAGCTCCCTGGGCGATCTTAAGGCTCTTGCCTTCCGCCAGCCCCCTGTGTTGCCTGTCCTCCCTCCTGTGGGACCGTCGCCCGAGCCTGGGGATTGGAGTGCTGCGCTCGATTTGGCCGAAGAAGCCTTCGGGGCTGTTGCCAATGGAGATGCGGGCAAGGCTCGCAGGCTTTTGGGCATCGGGTACAAGTTCTGGGCTGACGCGGCCGAGAGAGATCTTGCCAACTCTCTTGGGGCTGATCTCAAGGTTTTCGGCACTCGGGGAAAGAGACCCCAGGTTTACTGGAAGTCCGTGCTGCGCCCTGCGGGGCGGGAAAAGAATCCAGGGTTAAGGTCTATTTCGTGGCTTTGCAATCAGCTACGTGCAGTTAGGTGCTACCTCTCGGGTTCGGCCTTGCAGGAGGCTGGTCGAACGGTGCTCAACTCGATCCTCCAGCCTCCGACGGCCGTGGCGGTGCAGGAGTGCTCTGAGTACCACTCGCTCTTCAAGGCCAGTGCGGCCTTAGCCAGATGCGCCTTTTCCCCTGTGCTGGATCCTGAGCTTGGCTCTGATCTGGATGACCTGATCGATCAGGTTGCTCAGGCCGTCGCTGCTGCTAAGGTCACCGCTGCGAATTCCTCGCGGCTCGAGTGGCAAGAGTGGGTGCGCACAGGTATTGATGCTGGCGGTCGCAACGCGCAGAGGGCTATCAAAGACCCTGTTCCCTGGAAACCCTCCACCACCTTAGCCAGATGTGGAACCATCGTTTGCGACCCAGTGTCTTTACTGCAGGCTGAAGGGGACAAGTTTGCTGCTATTTGGGGCTCTGGCAAAGGCACTGGTGTGAACCATGACCTTCTGCCCCACGGGCGAATTTTAGAGCCTGCCGAGCTCCGAGCTGTTTCCAAAAAGTATCGCACTTCCTCTGCTGTGAGTGTCGACGGCTTCCACTGCAGACATTTCAGCCTTCTCCCCGATGAGGCTTTGCATGCCCTGGCCCTGTGGTTCGCTGTTTGGGAAGCCACTGGAGACTTGCCCAAGCAACTCTCGTGGGTTCTTATGGCCTTGTTGGCCAAGCCGACGGGCGGGTTCAGGCCCATTGGGGTGTTCCCGAGCCTGTACCGTCTTTGGGGTCGCGCCCGTCGTCGGGAGGCCCTTCAGTGGGAGCTCAACTATCCCAGGAAGTACTGGGCTGCTGGAGCCAACAGGGGAGCTGGGGATGTTGTCTGGAGGCAGGCCTTCAGGGCCGAAGCGGGCACTCGCAAGAGAGAAGTGTCGGCGTCCATTTTCTGGGACCTCAGGAAGTACTATGAGCATATCGACCTGAGGTACCTCTGGCAGCAGTGCGAGCTTCTGCACTTCCCGCTGCCTCTTGCGAGACTGGCCATCAGGGCGTATGCGAGTGCGCGCTTCCTGGCCCTTGGGGGCATCATCCAGGGCCCGTTTTTTGTTTCCAAGGGTTTAGTGGCGGGCTGCTCCTTTGCGACCAGCCTCATTCGAGTTTTTGCTATGCGGGCCTTCGACGAGGCCCTCGTTTCTGTTCCCAGGGCCCCTGGAGCCACGACTGATTTCGATGCCTACGTTGATGACCTCAGTCTCAGCTGCACGGGAACAGCTAAGGTTGTAGTTGCCAGCCTCACGGCGGGAGCCAAGGCGCTCCACCGAGCCATCACGACGACGCTCGAGTGCAAGCTGGCCATGGACAAAGTGGGTATGATTAGCAACTCCCCTGAAGTTTCCAGGAAGCTTTCGGAGACCCTGGGACCTCTTGTTGGGCCAGCCTGCTCTCGGGTCACCAACTTGGGCTCTGATTTTACTGCGGGCAGGCCTTTTCGTTCTAAGGGGCGCTCGGCCAAATTGAAATCCAGAACGGCTGCTGCGTTGAGGAAGACCAACAAGCTCAAGGGCCTCCAGCAGGCCCTCGGTCGCAGGTGTCTGAAGGTCTTCGCGGCGGGCCCTCTGGCTGGAGCTGTGTACGGCTCCGACTTGTATGGGATTTCGGACAGGGAGCTGCTTAATCTCAGAAGGATGGCCATGTCCTCGGTTAGGCCTAGAGCGCAGGGCAGGTCCCTCAGCGTCTTGTGTCTTCTCTCGGATGATCCGACGTGGAGGGGTTGTTGTGCGCCGCTCATTCGCTGGGCTAAGGAGGTCTGGACCCTGCATACTCACGGGTTCCCCTGGACTTTGAGCTGGGCCGAACTTAGGGATGGCTGGAGCGCCGTCTTCAAGTCGGATGACCACTCGTGGTCCAAGGTGGCTGGGCCGATTTCTGCCCTGCGTATGTCCTTGTATAGGCTGGGCTGGACCATGCCCAATTTTTGCACCTTTGTGGACGATTTCGGCCGCGAAATCTCTTTGACCCTTTCTTCCCCCAAGCTTGTTAAGGTTTTCTGTAAGGAAGCTCTTTTACGGAGTCTTGAGAGGGAGTCTGGGGACAAGTATGGTTGCGGTTTTAGGCTGTGTTGGGACGTGGTCAAGCAGCTTTTGTCTTCTAAGAAGGTTCCTGGCTCCACAAAAGGTTGGATCCGT
The DNA here is from genome assembly GCA_963575745.1 of Prorocentrum cordatum. Lineage (NCBI taxonomy): Eukaryota > Dinophyceae > Prorocentrales > Prorocentraceae > Prorocentrum > Prorocentrum cordatum. Next base: position 95,342 of record CAUYUJ010020057.1, on the reverse strand, counting down.
GCCCAGGCCACGAGAGCTTGCTGGACGGCAAGCGACGTAGCAGCAGCAGGGTACGACTTTTCTGACAAGTGCGCGTTGTGCGGTAAGGACCGCGACACCCTCTTCCACAGGCTCTATGTGTGCCCTGCTGTGCAGTCTGAGAGGGATGCGGTGCTTGACAAAAGTATTCAGAATGAAGCGTTGGAGCTAGGGGCTGATCATCTCGACATGTGTCTGTACCTGTACGGTGCTTTTAAACATCCTGGAGACTATGCCCCTCCGCCACTGACTGAAGGAGGTACCAGTCTGGAATGGTTTGTCGATTTACTTCCTGACCCCGAAGATCCTGCTGCTGCTCCCTCCATCCCCCCCTCTTCAGGGCTCTGGGGGCACCTTTTTATGGATGGCTCGTGCCATCGTCATGTTGTGCGGGAACTTTCTAGGGCTGGTTGGGCCGTTGTCATGGTCTCGGGCTCTGGTGAGTGCCTTGGAGTTTTGAAGGGCCCCCTGTGGGCCCCGTGGCCTCAGACGCCCCAGGGTGCTGAGTTCGGAGCCCTGGCTTGGTCCGCTGTTCAAACGGAAGGCCCTGCTAAGTGTTACTCTGATTGTGCGAACGTGGTTCACTTAATGAATCTTGGTGCTGCGGACAGTGTCAGCGCCAGGCGTCAGTATGCGGGCCAGATTATTCAAGCTAGACATTTCTTTGGGCCCAACCTCGTGTCCTTAGAGAAGGTTGAGGCCCACAGAGACGCTGACGAGGAAGGGCTCTCCTCGCATGAGAGATTTGTGCGAAGAGGGAACTTCTTCGCTGACGTCTACGCGAAAGAAGGTGCCAGGCAGCACCCTGTTTTGAGTCCGTCTGAGCAGGAAGCCCTCGATCATCAGATTACAGTGTCTAGGGCGGTCCTGCTCGCGGGAGCGGAGCTCTTGCCACTTTGGCCAAAGTTGGAGTTTCGTGGTCTGACGCGGCGCGTTTCGTCGCCAGACCTGAAGGCCCCTCTTTTAGAGCTCGTCCACGACTGGTCCCAACAGGGTTCCTCCTGGCGGTGCCGTGTGTGTCTTCGCGGTTCCCGTGCCAAGACTCAGCCGCTGGGAGGTTCGTGCCCTGGGCAGTCCCGTTTGGACCAGGGTCTGTTGGAGAGACTAGGCCATCGAGTCATTGCGTTCCCTTGCAGTGACAAGGGCCACCTGTACTTGTGCATGTCGTGCAAGTTTTATTCTAGCGGTGAGCAGGTCCTGGGTTTGTCCCGTAAGTGCGGGCCACCCACGGTGACTGGTTTCAGAAACTTGAGACGGCTCCGTAAGGGACAGCACCCCGATAAGAGGGGTGTATCGGTCGACATCGACGAATTCATCCCGCTATTATAAATTACAGGTAATTTGCTTGGCCCTCAGTGCGCCTCTGGCTGTAGGGGCAGGCTGTCACTTCAGAGGCATGAATGTTGCATTCAAAAAAAGAGGAGGAGGAGGAGGAGGAGGAGGAGGAGGAGGAGGAGGAGGAGGAGGAGGGGGAGGAGGAGGAGGAGGAGGAGGAGGCGGAGGCGGAGGCGGAGGAGGGAGTGGGAGAGGGAGGCAGGGGCAGGGGACCTGTTCGGGGCGGGGCGGACCCAGGGGGGGGGGGACCCCACGGAAAGAGAGGGCCCGAGGGAAGACGGGATTCGATGGGGAGGAGATCCAGGGGAAGTGGTTCAGGGTTTACGAGGGGCGGCGGAGGGTGCCGGGGAGGGGCGGATCCAGGGCTCGTTGGGGGAGACATAGAGACAGCGAGAGAGAGAGAGAGAGAGGGAGAACAAAAAAACAACAGGAGAAGCGACAGCACCGTGACATGCTCATGGACAACAACAGGTCCGGGTGTACATAAAGATATACATATAGATATAGGGAGATGGATCGATCGGTTGAGAGAGAGAGAGAGGGAGAGAGAGAGCGAGAGAGCGAGAGAAGGAAGGCGATCCAGGATCCTGGGAAGTGGGACGGTGGGGGCATGATGACACTGTGAAGCTGTTCCAGGGGGGTCGCTGCCCCCCCACTTCGCGCAGCCCTGCCTCCTGTGCCCGACCTCTTCCTCGATCGATGGGCCCGCCCCGGCGAGGTGTCGGCCGTCATTGATGGAGGTGGCGGTGCAGGCGGCGTGCCCCGGGGGGGAGGGGCACCTGCTTCTTCTCCTCGTCCTGGCTTCCCTGGCCCCGCGCATTTGAGCACGATGGCCCGCTCGCCAGACACTATCCAGTGCGGACGGCGGCCATGGCGGTGGACCCCGCGTGTACCCTGTTTCTTCCTCCCTCCTTCCGTCTCCCCTGTCTGTCGGGGGCGGCAAAGAGGGGGGGGATGACTAGAGCGGGGTGGATATCATGGGGTGGGCCATGATATTTCCCCAGATTTCATGGTGCCTCTTCTTATTTCATTACGTCGCTGGCCCCTCCATGGGCCGCGCACATGCCGCCGTCCGTGATTTGCACCCCCCCCTTGTGGACTCCCCCCTCTTGGACGCCCCCGAGTCTAGATATTTGCTCCTCCCTTCCTCCTCCCGAACTTCCCAGCCGGAGATGGTTGCGGATTGCACGGGCCATCCCCTCTCACCATCTGGGTACGTACGCAGATTGGGGGGTATTTCCGTGGCAGGTGGTGCGGCGATAGCAGCCGCGCATTTTGGAGGGCATTCTGAGGAAGCGCCATTGGGAGCTTGTCCGCAGTCGAACATCGGATTCAGAAACCTCCTCCCGAAAAGCGAGGCCAGCGATTCTTAACCAAATTACTGGAAAGGTGGCCCAGTTTTTTGGTCGCGTTTGCCCTTCCAGCGATCACAACATGAATGGGTCCGGGCTTGGTTTAAGATGCTTCTGGGAAGTTGGCGCCCAGATTTCTTACATGATAAGTTGATTAATCGTAGCGAAGATGCCTACAGCGAGTCACCGCCGCCTTCTGCCTTTAGGATACGCCTATGTTGCCAAATGTTTGGGGCAAAGTTTGGCCTATGCCTTCCCCCAGCCATTGTGGAAGACGTTTGGGGAACACGTGGGAGAGGAAGAGGAGGATGCGGAGAAGGACGAGGAGACCCCAGTGTCTTCTTGTCATTCTTGGGGCCTCCTGGGACCTTCCTGGGGGCCTCTGCCTCTTGGGGGCCTTTCGGGGGCTTCTTGGGGGCCTCTTTGGCAGTTTTGCGGCGCCCCTGGCCCGTCTGACACCGTCGGGTGCTGTCTCAAGAGCCCCCCTGGCTGTTATCTTACTACCATTATCCTAGAGCACTGCCAGCAGGCGGGGGCCAGCGAAAGCTGTCTGGGTAAAAGAAGCACGAATGGGCACAGGAGACGATGAGGGCCTCATGCATCTCACAGCCACTTATCTCACAGCACCGAGCGGGCCCTGATGTGCCGAACGTATCTTAATGTTTCTGAGCAGGCTGTTTCTGCAAACTCACCTCGGGGGGAGTCTCCCTCAGATCCCCCCCCCCCGAGGTCCCGGTCGCACAAGAGCTCCATCTGAGACTGGAGCTCAAACTTCCATTCTCCGCACCATCTGCCTGACAACGCACGCGAGATGTGTGTCGCGGTCGGGCAGGGCGAGGCGGGAAGCTGCGGCAGCCAGGACAAAAACATTCCCCACCACGTGGCCATGCTCCAGATAGGAAATCCCGATCCATGGAAGCAGCACAAAAAGCCGGAGAAATCACAGGCAAGACCATACCACGACATCCAGTACACCACGACGCGACGGCACACCGGAGAAAGGCGTCAACGAAGCGCTGGAGCTGCCGACGAGGCATGTACATCTGGTCGGAGAGGTACTCATGTCGATACCAAACTCGCCAATGGAAGCAATCCAGCCACAGGAAGGAGGCGAAACCAAGCTTCAACATCTCCAAGGCGAGAGCCGCTGTGAAGTCAGGAGTTCGCATTACTAGGCTCACCCCTCGCACGGATCGACCCAAGCGTCAGCCAAAAGATGACGTCACACAAGCTGTCACGAGTAGCACATTCCAGGAAGCAAGTACGGGCATCATGTACCCGCGAAATCCATTCCATTTTGTCCACCAGCCTGTGTTCTCGCCGAAGGTCTCGTCCGAGAAGAGGCCGCCCAAGTCGTCGGAGTCGTTGTTCCTCGCAAGGCTCGAGCGTCGAGACCTCGGGGCCTTAGTCTTGAGCAGCTCGGCCGCGACGTCCTTGGCGAGGCTCTCCCTGACTGCGTCTTCGAGAAGCTTGGGCAGGCTGCCACGTGGAGCGGACCGGCATCGAATGGCCCGCAACACCTCTGCCTGCAGGTCCCGCGCAGCTTGACTGCCGGCCTCCAGCGCTACCTGCGGCATCCTCGCACGGAACTGCGCGAGGGCAAGGGTCTTGGAGTAGCGCTGGACGCTCGAGAGGGCCTCCCACCGCCCGCGACGCCCGACCTGCTCCAGCGTGGCGCGACCGCGGGCCACGTCCTCGCTGGGGCCCGAGTGGCGGATGCCGTGCGGCGGAAGAGCCCAAGGCATACCCAGCGCGCGGCAGGCCTGGTGCCATAGCTTTCTGAACCGAACCTGGTCGGTGCCGAAAAGCCTCTCTTCCTTGCCCGTCTGGAAGTCGCGCAGGCCCAACGCCAGGTTGGCGACGACACCTCGTCGAATCACGGCGCCCTGGTTGGTGCCTGTCTTGACCTCCTCGCCGCGACTGGACATACCAAAGGCCAGCGCAACGCATTGTCTGTCCCAAACGACGTCGGCAATCTTCAACAGCTCCATGTCCTGCTCCCGGCCGTAGACATCGTACTGCGTGAGCGTCCAGACCCCCTCGAGGTAATGCCCGTGCTCGAACATGTAGATGACGATCGCGTAGATGGCCTCCTCCGGCAAAGGGCCGCCCTCGCTCGTATCTGCCAACTTCTGCCATTTCTTGAGGCTCCTCAGTGCGAGCGGCAGCCTGTTGCGCAACTCGGGCCAGCTTACCAGCAGGCCGAAAAGCACCACCGACCTGAGGGTAGCCCGCTTGCGTTCCCCGTAGCACCGGATGTCCATGCAGTCGGCCAGCGCGCGGTCCACCTCGAGCTCGGACGTGAGCTGCCAGCCTCGCCTGATGCAGAACTCCAGGAACTGGTGCACCTTGGGGGCCCACTGAGCAGCCGTCGCATCGGCCACCGAGTGGGTCAGAAGGCGCGTGAAGCCCCCCGTCTCGAAGACCAGCATTCGGGTCCGTCGCGTAGTTGCCCCAGGCCGGCGGTTCCCTCTTGATCATCGGGGCCGAGCCCAACGGCGGCAGGGGCTCGCGACCAGCCGAAACGAGGTCGGACGAGGCCACGATGATCGCGATCAGCCACCAGCGCAGCCTGCGCATGCACAGCCCAGCGCCCGCAGCTCGCGCCCGAGGGACAGCCCCCCCACCGCGGGGAGCTCGGCCACCACGGCTCGGTCGCTGTGCGCCGGGACCGTCTTCGGCGCAGCCCGTGGGTGCCGCCCCGTTTTGGGAGGTTTCCTCCCTTCCCTGCCTTCACGGCCACGTCATTCGCATTCGCATTTGGCAGACTGGCACGGCAGACCGGCACGGCTCACAGACCAACGCGGCATACCAGCACATCCGACCAGCCGTGTTTTTTCGGCTCTCGTCGAAGCATTCCGTCAGGGTTCATAGACACAGAAACGCTTCCTGTTTTTGTCTGGCCCGGTTTCTGAACGATGGCCGTTTCGCTTGAGACATTTTCAGCAAACTCGGCCACAGAGGGGACTCCGAATCGACATCGTGTTAGAATCGCTCCGAGAGGCTTTCGAGCGGCCCGAAGGAGGCCCCAAAGACGCCATAGAGGGCCCCACGAGCGCCCCAAGAGGACCCCAAGAGACCCCCAAGAGCGCTCCAGGAGGCATCCACCAGACAGCTCACAAGAACCCCAAGACGGGCCAAGAGGGCCCCAAGAGACTCCCAGGAACGCCCCAGGAGGCCCCCAAACGGTCCAACAAAACCCCAAGACGGCCCAAGATGGCGCCGAGACTGCCCAAGAAAGTTCCCAAAGAACCCCACGACGCGTCCAGACAGCCCAAGAGGACCCCAGAAACCCACAAGAGGACCCAAGAGGCCCCCAGGAAGCCCCCAACAGACCCCAAGACAACCCCGCGCGGCGCCAGGACCCCTTAGGGTAGCCCGATAAGGTTACCAGGACCCTCTCCGGATTCAACATCCTTCTCCAATTGCCTCTTACTGTCCTCTGTCCGCATCGTCTCGTCGTCATCTTCCTCCGCATTAATTCTCGTATTCGCCCTCGTTCTCTTCGTTTTCATCTTTGTGTTCCTCGTCATCCTCGTTGTCCTCAGGCTCCCCCTCGCTATCCTCACGTTCTCCACGTCCTCGTCATCGCCTCCTTGTCGCCCTCGCATTCCTTTTCTTCTTTTTCGCCCAATGAGCCCATTTGGCTAAAGCGGCGCTTCCCGTTTTTGTCCGATCAGGTTTTTCGGTTGTATCAAAGCGAGTGTCCGAAACACAGTCTTGCGGCGCTCGGCCCTTAATTGCAACGTGCGCGCTCGAGGGGGACCAATCACGAGAGAGCAGACATTGCATGGAACGGTGATCCTTGCTTTCAAAACGTGTTCGTCAGTAGTCCTCCTCCCTCCCTTTCCCTCTGGGCGCTCTAGTGTTTGGCAGCGCGCGGTGCCGTCCGGTTCGTTATCATACAAGTGCTGTTCTGGCTTCTGCCGATCGCGCGCCATACGCGCGTTCTTTCGATCGTCAACGGCGCTGTTGGCGCTTGTATTCCCCCTCCTACGTACTCCTCCTCCTCCTCCTCCTCCTCCTCCTCCTCCTCCTCCTCCTCCTCCTCCTCCTCCCCCCCTTCCTCCTCCTCCTCCTCCTCGCCTTCTTCCTCCTCCTTCTCCTCTCCTCCCCCTCTTCTTCCTCCTCCTCCTCCTCCTCCTCCTCCTCCTTCTCCTCTCCTCCCCCTCTTCCTCCTCCTCCTCCTCCTCCTCCTCCTCCTCCTCCTCTTGCCCCGAGCTGCGTACTTGCAGCAGAGTGTCCGGCCGTTGTTCGCTGTCGTGTGGCAATCGGCGGCTTGCCAGTGGGGCTATCAGTGTGCACGTTTGTCCCCGGCGCTGCACATCACACAAAAGGCAGGACCTCCTTTCAGGCGTTGGCCCTGCATCGGGGGCGGCAAAGAGGGGGGTGATGACTAGGGGGGGTGGATATCATGGCGGGGGCCATGATATTTCCCCAGATTTCACGGCGCCTCTTCCTATTTCATTACGTCCCTGGCCCCCCGCTGGGCCGCGCACATGCCGCGGCCATGATTTGCACCCCCCCCCTCTTGGACACCCCCCTCTTGGCCGCCCCCGACCGTAGGGTAATCCATCGGTGCCGCCGCAGCTGTTCTTTTCGTCCTGCGCAAGGTCACTCAAGACAGTTGTTTCCTTTTCTTTTGTTTCCCTAGGCGCGCGCCGAGAACATGCTGCTCGAGACTGGTGTCCTCCCTGGATGTCCGCACTGGCGATGTTCGGGTGGACGAGCCGTTTTGACAGTTTTAGCGCCGGCTGGGCCTGCATCCAGAGTGGACAGCTAGGGGGCCACATGCGAACCCTACCCCTACCCCCTACGATTTCGGAGGACGAGGGTGGGGGTCACTTCGCTCGGGAGCTCCCGAGCGAAGTGAACCCCACCCTCCCCCTCCGAAATCGTGGGGGGTAGGGGTAGGGTGCGCATGTGGCCCCCTGACAGCACGAGAGGTCATTGATGCTACCCGCTCCGGCAAAACAGATCGTGTGGAGAGGTTCTGGCGTGCGTCGTGTGCGTTCGGGCCGGAGCGGCTCGGAGGTGGCCCCCCCGCGCTCGGGCGCTTTGGGGTCAGTGGGCGCGTCGCGAGTGGGGCCCAGGGCTACGCGGGTGCATCTTCGGCGTCCCCGATCCAGGGCAGCTTGGGATTTCATTCTCCATGGCAGCTGTCCTTCCCCTCTGTATGCTTCGCCCTATCTGTTCCCAGCGGCGCGTTGACATGATGTGCTCCTCCCTCTGGCCCTCGTCCTCCTCTTCCTCCGCTGCCCGCCCTCTACCTCGTCCCGCCCGTCATCCACAGAGTCTCCCGCCCCCCCCCCCTTCAGGAGGGGAAAAAACACACAGACACAATTCATCGTCGATCGCCCAGAAAGTAGGGGAAACTATGGGACGCGGGGGGGAAGACCAAAAACCCCGAAAATACAGGGAAAACATGCGCAATCTTCTTATTCGTGTGTGTTTGTTTGTGTGTCCTGGGGCCCCTCGTGTATCTTCTTGTGCATCTCTGTGCGTATTTGCCTGTGTGTATTTGTTTGTGTGTATCTATTTGTGTACCCATCCTTCTGCGGCGCCCGCCAGGGCGACGCCGGGCTCCGCGGGGCCGAGGCGGGGAGCCTCACCAGCCTGTGAGCTGCAACGGGCCGCTCGGGCCGCGGGCCCGCCCGCCCGGCCCGTCGCCGCCGCCTCCGCGGGGCAGCTCGGACGGCGGCGGGAACGGCGACGTGAGCTTCTCGGGCCGGGCGAAAGGGGGGGACTGGGAATCGGGAGCCTTGAGACGGGGGTCAGTGCAAACGGGGGTCAGCCAGGGCGCTGGAGCCTGCAGGATCCTGCGAAGACCCCCTCTGGCTGACCCGGGTTAGGGAGCCGCTCGTGGCCGCGAGGCGGCCGCGCCTATTGGCTGACCCGGGTCTGCGAAGATCTGAGTTGCAGTTTTTTTTTTCCTGCATTGCAGTTTTTGGTTTCTTGCTGACCCGGGTCTGGATTGACCCGGGTCAGAAGATCCCCGAGGGAAAAGGGGGGTTACGATATTTGCTGCATGCAGCTGGTTTCGGCCTCGCCGAGGGGCCTATTCCTCGATGCGCAGCCGCCTCCGGCGCCGGAAGGCGCCGGGAAAATCAGCTACGTGAGCTGATTCTCAAACCCGCGCGCAGAGGGCTTGGCATCGCTCGGGCGTGTGCATGTTTCCTTCGGCGAGGGCCATCGAGGAGCATCCTTGACCATTTGGCGAGAAAACCGCGCACGCGACCGAACAAAAAACGCAAAAAATATTGACGTCCGAGCGATGGCGAGGAGAGTTTCGACTGGTACGAGGACGGGTGAGGCGAGGAGGATCGGCAGGGCAAAGGAGTAGGGGGAACAAAGAGTGTCATAAGCATAAAAACTCGGAGGTCCGCGCGGGTTTCTCGGATCGGCGCTGGACCCCCCTCCCTGGCGCGCGGAGCGCGCCAGGGGCGGCGCCGGAGGCGCCGCCGTGGGGTCCCAGCGCCGATCCGAGAAATCCGCGCGAACCTCAGAGTTTTTATGTTTATGCCACTTTTTGTTCCCCTAGGGAGGGAAGGAGGAAAAGCATGAAGAGGACACGGAGGAAGATGAGGAGGGCAACGGCGACGAGGATTAGTGTAGACTTTATCCATTGTATTTCGGCCACATTTGCGGCGAGGACTGCGACAGTGGCTAAGGTGGCCATGATGATGGTACTGGTGACGATGGACGTGGTAGTAGTCGTGATTTAGTTTATAGCGACTGTGATGAGATTGACGATGCTTACGTATACACTGGCGGTGATGTGTTTGATGACTTCGATGATGGTGGTGATGGGGTTCGTGATGTTGGTGACGGCAATGGTGTTGATGATGGACGGCCCGTGCGGCATCGGTGATGACGAAGACGGTGAGCGTAAGTGCTGTCGGGATCACGGCAAAAGGTGGTGGTGCAGATGTGGAGGAGGAGGAGGAGCAGGCGTGCAGCGACGAGGACGTGACGAGGAGGGGGTGCGCTGACCTGCCCATGGCCCACACCCTCCAGCGGCGGCCACGAGCACAGGCCAAGGTTTCGCGCGTTGGCTCGCCTATTGCAGGTTGGCCCTCGCGTGATTCCCGGTTTGCCTCTTGCTTGCGGTCGGGCACCATTGGCATGTTGGTTTAATGGTGTACATATACAGTACATATACATATATATATATATATATATATATAGATATTCCTCTTCCTATATTTTTATAAGCCCGGGCGGGGGGAAAACCCGTCCCCCCCCCCCGTAAAACCGGACCCCCGAGATCTGGAGCTTTGGGACCCTCCGGACGGGCCTCGAAGCGGCCCCTGGACCTCGCAGGGCGTTTTGCCAAGCCTTCGCAGCACACCCAGGGCGATCAGGGAGGTCACCGGAGACGTCCCAAAGACCCCCAAGACAGCACAAGAGCGCTCCAAGAAGCCGTCATACCCCGAAAGATCGCTCCAAAACTTACCAAGAGGCCTCCAAGAGCACCCCCAAGAAGGCCCCCCAAGGGAAAAATCATTGATTATATGTATGTATATACATATCGGTTTTTGGTGCATTTGGGGTTCTCCTCTTTTCGGCTTCCCGATGCTCCAAGACGGCGGTCTCCTAGGCGTCCGAAGCCGCCTGGGATGCTCCAAAATCGCCCCACAACCATCCGAAATGGCTTCCAGGCAGTCCAAGAGAGCCCCAAAACGGCACAACAGGACTCCAAAATGGCCCTAAGAGAGCACCATGGCGGCCCAAGATGGCCCCAAGACACCCTCCGAAGCATTCCAAATCGTAACTGGGGCGTTCAGGGAGACCGCGGTTGGAGGCAGGTTGGCCTTAGGAAATCCCATGGCCCCCAGAACACACCCAGGAGGCCTCCAAAAGGCTTTAAAAAAGCCTGAGAACTTTGGCGAAGCCCCCAGAGGCTCTCCAAGGAGGAGCCTCCGCAAAAAGAGCTGAGGAGGATGGGGAGAATGCCCAGGGTATGGCGAGAATGAGGAAAACATAAGCATGGAGGAAGGATAACGAACAGCATTATTATAACGGCGATGCCAGAAAAGACAGCAAGGAGTGATCGCTAAATTGTCAGCTTGACCTTCCTGCCATTTCCGCCTGCATACCAAACTTCAAGGACCAAGGTGCATGGCGCGAAGCGCCACTGCAGTCTTGTATATATATATATATATATATATATAAACTGCTCTGAGCGCCGGCCCGCACGAGCCGGGCAGGCGAAGCCGTCGGGCCGTGCCTCCGCCGAGGGCCGCTCTTCTCTCCGCGCCTCGGTTTGTTGCGCTGGCCTGCGTCCCGCGCCTGGGCGGGCCCCGCGCGCGCCCTCTCGGCCCGCCCTTGGGCGGGGGAGGTTCCCGCTGCACCCGCCAGGCCTGGCACAGAGTCAAGCAGTGGCGAGGCGTCCTGGCTCGCCTGTAGCCCTACCAAGCCATGTTCGAAGAGCCTCATGTGGTTCCACGACATGCTCTTGGAACATTTCTGGCGGGGGCTGCCTTGGCTTAGCACATCGGGTTAATGTTCTAAGAACACTGTTTTTATTATTAGAACATTGTTGGGTTCGAAGAACACTTCGTGGTAGGACTACAGGAATACCGGGCCGGTCGGTCCGTGTTCAACAGAGAGGGAGGGGGAGGGAGGCGGGGCCACGGATCGGGAGGGGAAAAAAGCACGCAGACACAATTCGTCGTCGATTCCCCAGAGAGTAGGGGAAAACATAGGAAGTGTGTGGGGGAAACAGGAACCCAGAAACTATGGGAAGATCTGGGGAATTTGGTTACTTGTGTGTATTTAGTTGTGTGTCCCAGGTTCCCTTCAACGGAGGGAAGCGGGGGTGGGGAGGGAGAGAGGGAGGGAGGGGGCAGGAGCAGCATGGCGGGTGCAGCAGGATTCCCGCCCGCGCACGGCGAGTTCTGCTCGCGTCGTCAGCCCGCGTCCACGCGGGATGTGGACAGCGGCAGGCGTCAGCCCCCCTCCGAGGGGAAGGGATGGGAGGGATAAAGGGACGGAGGGGGAGGCGTGAGGACGCGGAGGAGGGCGAAGCAGCGGCGGACAAACAGGAGGAGGGGCCTTCAGAGTCACAGGCATGGAGGGACGGGAACAACCGGAGGGGGAGCACGAGAAACAGTGTTCGGAGGAGGGGCGGACGTGCTCCAGGGCAGAGGGCCGCAGGTGCGCGTGGCTGGCGGCACGGCTGCTGTACAGTGACTGCCAGCTGCCAGCCCCGCCGCAGAGTCTCCGTGCTCTTTTCACGGTTCCTGCCCCCCTCTCTCCCCGTCTTGGCGTCACAGTTTGGAGGTCTGCCGTCGCGGTGGATCAATCATTGTTCTCCTATCTCCCGGCCAGAGGTCCTCCATCGCCGTGGAGTAAGTACCGTTTCTTTCATCCTGCTCCTGTCCTTTCTCCTATCGCCCTCGTCTCCTTCCATGATGCGAACCTCCTCTCTCCCCCGACTCTATATCTGGAGGATGACCCGCCCTCTCTACGTATTGCCTTCAACAGGATTGGAGAACAATCCGATGGCTGTCTCCTACGCTGTGGAGGAGGAGTAGGAGGAGGAGGAGGAGGAGGAGGAGGAGGAGGAGGAGGGCGAGGAGGAGGAGGAGGAGGAGGAGGAGGAGGAGGAGGAGGAGGAGGAGGAGGAGGAGGATTGCCTCTCTACGTAGTGCTGTCTCCTACGCTGTAGAACAATCCGATGGCACTGCGCTTCGGAGCGGAGCTCTCCCGCTGCAGCTCGGGCCTGCCTGTCGGATCGGCGCCCGGCCCCCCGTCGCTCGGGATCGGGCGCCCTCGCCCCGGCGCGGCTGCCTTCTGCGGATGCGCGTCCTTCCTCTGGCCGCCGTCGCCCCCCTCCTCCTCCCTCCTCCGCCTTCCCTTGCTCCGCCCTTGGCATCGCTCGGACGTGTGCACTTTTTCTTCCGGCGAGGACCATCGAGGAGCATCCTTGATCATTCGGCGAAGAAGCCACGCACGAGACCGAAAAAAAACACAGGGAATGGACGTCCGAGCGATGGCCAGCGCCTGCTCCCCCCGCTCCCGCCGCGCCTGGGGCGCGCTGGCGGAGGGGTCGGCTCCGGCCGCTCTTTCGCCCCCCCTCCCCCTCGCCTCCGCGCCGCTGCCGCCCTCCCCCCCCTTTGCCCTGCCAGCTCCCCCTTCCCTTGCCGAGTGCCGCCTCCCGCCGTCCCCCCGGCTTCCCCCTGCCAGATCCCGCCCCCCGCCTTGCGCACCCCCACCACTGTGTGCGGTCTCTTTTGGGCACTCCTTTCCTCGCTCTCCTCCTCTGGCCTCATCCGCTCCGCCTTCCGCTCCGGGCTTCTTCTTCCCGCTTTCCCCCCTCCCCGTCATGCATTTTCCTCTGCCCGGCCTCAAACGTTCTCCACGGCGTTAGCCAGCTTGGACCAGCCGTTCGCGAATCCCTTTTGGCGGGGTGATGTCCACTCAGCCGGGAGCCCCGTTTGATCCTGGAGATACCCGACCCCTGAACATGTCTTTGGTATTGGGGCTCCTCCTTGAACAGCTTAATCTGGCCTTACGCCGTGCGCTCTCTCCCGCAGCCGTTGGCGTCAGCACGGCTGCGCTTCCCCTTTTTGCGGATGGGCGCACGCCCCTAATCTCGCTCGGGATTTACCAGGCCTGCGATGTTCTTCCTGGGGGGTTCCATTGCCGTTCCACTGGCCGCGGCGTTCGCCGCCCAGGCGGGTCTCGCCACGCCAGTGGGTTCGACCCCAGAAGCTGGACCTTCATCCCGCCCAGCGGCGGGAGCGGCGAGGGGGCCCGCCCTGGGGGGGCACTTTTCCCTGGGGATCCCGGTCGGGGCCCAGGCTCGTGGGAGACGAGGATGACGGAGGGACTCAGGACCCCCCCCATTCGAACCCGCACCATCCCCACGAGCGGGTCGGGAGGGAGGCGCCCCGCGCGGGGGGTCGGCCGTTTCCGCGCCGCCGGGGGGGGGGGCTCTGCACCCCAGGCTCCGCCGGGGGAAAGGACAGGAGGAGGCGCGGTGAAGGGCCCCCCCAGCCAAGGATGGGAAGGCCACCGCGCGGGCGCAAAACAATATCGAGCAGGCCCTGCGTCCCACCTCCGCGAGGAGCGCCGGGCCCGGAAGGGGGGGGGGGCCAGGGCCTGCACCGATGCGAGGGGCAAGCCCCAGACCGGGACCATGACCCCCCCCCCTGGGCTCCGCAGGCGGAGGAGGAGGAGGCGGAGGCGGAGGCGGAGGCGGAGGCGGAGGAGGAGGAGGAGGAGGAGGAGGAGGAGGAGGAGCAAGGGGGCGCCGCCTGCGGGAACTAGGGGGCCTTCGAGGAGCCCTCGCGCGCCCCGGGCGGTGGCAAGGGAGAGGCCCGGGACAGGCGGGCGTCAATTGCGTCTCGACTCGAAGCGCCCTTCCACCCGCGGCCAGGGCCGCAGGGCGCTCCCCGCGGATCGCTGGGGCGGGGGGGGGGCGGGGGGGCCCCGCGGGGCGAGGGCCTATCGCCAGCCCTTGCGCTTCGTAGTCTTCGGGGCACGCGGCCCCCGCGGGCGCCCGGGTCCAGGGAAACCTGAGGGAGCTGGTTGGGGGAGCAAGCCGAATGGGCACAATCCGCCGCCGGTCTGGTCTCGCCCCGCGGCAGGGCGGGCTAGGCCGAGGCGGGGCCCCGCCCGGAGGGCGTTATTCTCGAAGTGCGGGAGACCTCCCAGGCGGGCTGGGGCTACTCGGCGCTCCTCAACAACCTGACCCTGCTGGACTGGCTGGCATACCTGGCCTTCGGCTCTTCCCGGGCGTCGGCCAAGGGCCCCGCCGCCCAGTTCTTCGCCTCCGCAGCCCTCTTCCTGCTTGTCGCCCTGGGGGGATGCCTCATCGAGCTCTGTTGCCGCTATGGTCGGGCCCGCAGAAACTCGCGCTTCCGCACTTGGGCCACGGTGGCGGAGGACGATCGGCGATTCCTCGTGGAGCTGGACTGGCGGGGGTCAAGCGGGCGGCCCGTTGACGACGATTTCTACCGGGATGCGATGCAGGCCCGGGGGGCCAACCCGCCCGGCCGTGCACCCAACCGCTGGGTGGCCGAGATCGAAGCGGTTGGACCTTGCGCTGGGGTTCGGGTTAGTCGACGTCTTTTGGACGAGCGCGCCCTGGATTTTGACGGTCTTGTTTCCGAGGGATGTTTGCAGCGAGAGCTCGCGCCATTTTGATTGGGTTTTGTCATCTTCGCGATTGCCCCGACAGGCCAACCCGAGCCCCCCGAATTCGAGTCTCGCGTCTCCCCGAGAAGAGGCCGACAGCGACTTCTCCGGCCACGCCCAGCAGGAGATGTCGGCCGCGTAGCGCGAAGCCGAGGACCTGGCCCAGGAGCTCATTGACCTAGAGAGCGCCGGCAATCAGCAGCGCATCTCCGCTGCCATCGAACGCGCCGCGGCCGGCCATGGCCCCGCGCCGCGCGAGCGACCCCGGCACCTAGAGACGCAGCACCTGCGTCCGAGCACGCGCGATCAGTGCCACTACTACCTACGCGGCGGCTCCGCGGACGACTCCGCCGCGCTCGAGGAGGAGGATGAAGGGGCAGTTCAAACCCAAGATTCACCAACGATGGTGGAACAGACCCCCCTGTCAAGCTTTCTTTTCATGGGCCCCCACAAGGGTTCATTTCCATGGCGGGGGTGGCCTCATCGGGAGACAACCGTTTGAAGACCCTGGAGCACGCCGAAACAACGTTCTCCGGACTCCGTCGCGGATCAACCTGATTGTCGCGTCTTGCCGATCCTAAATTGCGCCGCCAGAACCAGTCCAAAACGCCAGGTCTGGAACGTTGACCATGGGGGCCCGTGGAACTCTTGGATATGGTGTGTATATATATATACCGCGTTAATGCGAGAGCCACATTGTGAAAACGAGCCGCCCTCAATCGGATGCGCGCGGCGCAATTCGAAGACGAACCGCCCTCAGTCCGCGAGCCCCCTGCAAATGTGTTAAGAGGGGCGCGCGCGGCGCCGAAGCGAGAGCCATGTTTTGGAGACGGTCCGCCTTCGGCCACCGAGACTCTCGCTTGCAATATTTCCAACTTGACTGCGCGGAGCGCCAAGGCGAGGGCGACATTCTGAAATGGCCCCCGCCCTCCATCCGCGAAGGTCTCGCCAACGCTTAAGCTCCGGGGCCATGAATGGCGAGGGGGTCCCAGGTGAAAGCCCGGCTCGCCCCGTCGACTGGCCCGAGGCGCGACGGGGGGAAGGGGGGGGGGGGGGCAGTTTATGCGGGGGAGGAATGGGGGGCATATGGAGTTGCACTTGGGCCCGGAGGCGCGCGTAGGAAGGGGGGCCGCCCGGCGGCTACGTCGCCAGCGCTCCCGCGACGGCCGCGCCTGAAGGCCGCGCCGCCGTCGAGACCGCGGTCGCCAGGCGCGACGCCCACCTCCCGACCAAAGAGGAAGCGTCGAGGCTGTCGCCAGAAGTCGCCGCGGCAGTCTTCGAGGAGCTCACATTCTGGGCTGCGTGCGCGCGTTTCGAGAGGCGGTGCCGCGCGGCTCTGAGAGGCCCCCGCGACATGGGCGCCAGAGCCCTGGAGACGGTTGCCGGGGCGGCGCCGCGGGCGTCGCCGCGCAGACTGTCCTCCGAGGCGGCTCGTCGCCCGGACTGGGCGCGCATCGCCGCTGACATCGAGGGGGCGTTTCTACGGGGCGCGGCATGCGGCGAGATGCCAGCGCAGGGCGAGGCATCCCGCGAGGCGATCTTCGCCCTGCCGCCCGGCAGCGCAGCCATCCCCCAGCAAATGCCAGGCCGCGAGTCCTCCGGCGAGCGGGCCGAGCGCCTGCGCTGCGCCGAGCCGGGCGCGGGTTATAAGATCGCGCCCAGGGCCTCCTCCGCGAAGCTCGCCCGGGTCACGCGCTCGCCCGAGCGCGGCGCCAAACCGGCGAGGTGGGGCCTAGAGCTCGAGGTCAAGCGCGAGACGACCAGCGCCGATGTCGCCAGCGGCTCGGAGGTAGCGCCCGCGCTGTCCAGGCGCGTCGGCGAATGAAAGATCGCGGGTCACAAGGGGCACGTTGGCCGGCCGATCGGCCGCGTCGAGAGCACCTCTGGCAAGATGAAGCTACGACGACTACCGCAGCGCCAGCGGAACAGTTGTGCTCGACCAGGACGAGCACATCGACCAGGACGAGCACATCGAGCACGCCGGCCCTGCCAATCGAAGGCCGACGAGCCGGCTGGAGGTCAAATTCCAGACGTCCCACTCCTCGGAGCAGCAGCGCGCGGTTTGCTAGTGCGACGCCATGTCGCCGCGTGCGTCGTCGCTCTGTAGAGGGCCGAGAAGTTTTTTATTCGTCGCGCGACGCAGCTCAATTCCGTGGTTCTGGCCACGCAGTAGATCAAGGCGCGCGTCGCCATCCCTGCCATGGAGCGCGCCAAGCGACTATGCGCACGCAGCGACTGGTCGTTCAAGCGGGAGGAGGAGACTTGTTACGGCACGAGAGGAACCGTATACATGCGCCTGGTCAAGTTCCGCAGCACCGGGTAAACAGGCATGCCACTTGATCGACGCTGTGAGCCGATCGCACACGCGGGTGTGCCGATCATAATTTGGCCCAGAGCTATTCGCAGCCTGCGGGGCGACCGACGGCCTACTGGCGCACCTCCTGGCGCTCCACAGCTGGTGCGCGGACCTGCCTCAGCCGAGGAGATCGGGGGGCCGGGGGGAAAGGAGGCTACGCTGAGACGGTCGAGCTGGTTGCGGACGGCGCGCCCGTCTTCGCCGCCTTGGCCATGGCGCTGGTTCGACCGCCCTCGGGGAACGGCGTGGCCGGCCATCTCTGGCGTCTATCAGACCAGCTCCGCACCGAGCAGGTCGACGACATGCTGTGGTGCGTCGCCATAGACAGAAGGCCGACCCCATGGCGAAGGAGAGCATCGGCCGGGAATTCATTCTCGCTATCATGGGCGAGGAGCTCAGCTACGACCGCGACGCCATCAGCCTGAACGGGGAGCGACAAGAATAAGAAGACCGTGCCGAGATCCTGCCACAGCACTCTCGCCCACGTGGACTAGGGCGACCAGAATGGCGAAGTCGCCGGTTCGCCCGACTCCACGGGCATGAGCTCGCATTGACTATGTCAGCGCAGCTCGCGGTCCCAACGATGGTAAGGGGCGAAACATGCGCTTGCATCTCGCGAACTACGTCCGCGAATGCGACGTAATGAAGCACGCATGGAAAGAGGTGCTTTCACGAGCGATGTTCGGGGAACAAGCAGACGATATGAAAGTTGAGCATGTAAGTGGGTGAGATCGTGCTCCATCAATTTGCATGATTCCTGGCAACTTGTTTATGACGGGGCGTGGTCAGCACGACGTCTTTTCTTTGGCTTACATGTTGCTTCATTGGTTCATGCACGGGTTGCGTGCGTGGGCCGACGAGGCGCGACAGCTTCTCTTGAGCACCATACTCGGAGAGTAGGTTGATCCTCAATCTGCTTGTTCTCCCGTTGCGCCGCTTGGGTCGCGTAGGCTGACCCCGCCGCGCCCGTTGTAGACGTGTGTCCTTGCCGTTTTTTCACGCCGTGTTTGATATGGGAAACATTTATCAGTTCCACATCCCATATTGTTTAATTACGCTTCGCGAGCCCCCGCCAGCCCATCCAGAAACCTTGCCCACGAGAGCTGCCGGCAAATGTAAAGCGAGGCGCGTAGTAAAACAGAGCGGTCAACGAGAGGAGGGAAAGAGACGTGTTGAACCATGTCGGATGCTATCTTGGAGCGTCGGGGGCCTTCTTGGAGCTATGGTTTTTTTTTGGGGGGGTATTGAGGTCCTCATGGAGCTCTTTTGGGGCATCTTGGGCCCCTTTGTGGGCTCTTCAAGGGGGTTTTGGCGTCCTCTTGGGGCTCTTTTGGGGCGTGTCTGGGACCCGAGCGTGCCAGGCACGCCTGGTGCGCCAGATGCGCCACGTGCTCCGAGTGCGCCAGGTGTGCCGCACACTCCAGCAGCGCCAGGTGCGCAGCGTCTGGGGCACGTGCAGAGTGCGTCAGGTGCGCCTGCGCACGTGACAGCACACATCGGGAACCATGTCGGCCCCTGCCCTCCTTGCTGAAAATCGATTCCCCTCATTGTGTCTGGTGGGCCTGCGCACAGCAGGCCACGCGCCACCCCCCCCGCCGTCCCTGTCAAGAACAACTTGACAATGATCGCAGGTGGCCGCGCAAGATTCAGATTTAGCCGCGAGGTGCATATTGTATTGCTTCTGTTGTCAGGGATGGTAGCCCTGCGCACGGCAAGGAACATGCTGACACCCGGTCAACAACAATACAACATTTTCGCGGGCCTCACGAACATGACTCAATATTTTGTCTCAAAATATATGCTGCATTGTTTTTTGAAAGGGATGGTGGGGGGGGCTGCCTCGGGTTGGCCACACATGCTCCAAATTTGGATGCTGAGTGCGGTGTGTATTGCTTTTTGACAGGGATGGTGGGGGGCGGGTCGGCATGGTGTCGGCATGGTGCCTGGTTGGCCCCCGGTCGCTTGGGGGAGGCGGGGTATTTCTATAAGGAACAGTGATCAAGACACCCTCCATATAGCAAGCTGTCTAGCTCATTCCCACCCGCCCTCCCAAAACATAAGTAACACCTGAGCCTCAGCATGTTCAGCGGTCGTCTTTGGATGGGCAGCTTCTGGGAACCAAAACCGAGCCCATGTGCGCGACGCTGGGGCGAGGTGCGCCACGCGTGCCAAGGGTGCCACGCGCGCCAGGCACCCCTGGGGCCCGAGCGTGCCAGGCACGCCTGGTGCACCAGATGCGCCACGTGCCTCTGATTGCGCCATGTGCGCCATGTTCGGGGCACGTGCACAGTGTGTCAGGTGCGCCTGCGCACGTGACAGCACACATCGGGAAACATGTCGCACTGTCGGCCCCCATCATCTTTGTCGAAAGTCAACACATACCCAGCATTGTGTCTGGTGGGCCTGCGCACGGCAGGCCATACACCACCACCCCCGCCGTCCCTGTCAAAAACCACTTGACAATGATCGCAGGTGACCGCGCATGATCCAGATTTAGCCGCGAGGTGCATTTTGTGTTGTGCTTTGTCTGGGATGCCAGTCCTGCGCATAGCAGGCAATGTGCTGACACCCCCGCCGTCCCTGTCAACAAACCATACGAAGTGCTCGCGGGCCTCACCGCGTCGGGTTGGCTGGGGGTGGTGGGGGGGGGCCGCATCGGGTTGACCGCGCATGCTCCAAATGTGGAGGCAAAGTGCGTTTTGTATTGTTTCTGACAAGGATGGTGGGGGGGAGCACGGTTCCTGGTTGGCTGCCGGTCGTTTGGGAGAGGGGGTGTATATCAACTGTGAAGAATGTTAAACCCTTCCGCGAAGGGGAAGAGGGGCTCTTGGAAGAGGGAAGAATAACATCGTTAAACCGCCTGCGCCCAGAGGGCTGGCGGGATTCTTAGTTTCGGTTCCCCCCTTCGCCTTTCGCCCCCCTCTCGCTCCCGCTGGCCGCGCTCGCATTTGTTTCTGGTTTCGGTTCCTCTGTCTCTTCGGCCTTTTGCATTCGCCTACCGAATTACGTTGCTCGCTGGCTCGATTTAGCGTGGCCTTTTTCAAGGCATCCCGCCTGGCGCACGTCCCCACAGAAGGTGGCCAAGTCATTGCTTACGCGGCCCGTAGCTTCAAATCCGTCGGCTGGAGTTCGTCGGCGCGTCGGAAGAGAGCGTGCGCGTGCGTTTGAGTGCGTGCGTGTGTGATCCAATCGTTTGGGACTCCACCGTGCCCTCAAGCTCAGGAGGGGAAAAAACACAGACACAATTAATCGGCGGTTCCCAGGAAAATATGGGAAACATGGGAAGTGGGGGGGAGGACGAAAACCCAGAAAATCTGGGAAAATATGGGTCATAGTTTTATTTGCGTGTGTATCTATTTGCGTGTCCTGGGGCCCCTTCACAAGCGCCCGCCCCGCGCATGGTCAGCAATTCGTGGCTGGCGCGCTCCGCTCGTGCTGCACCCGTGGGAGCCTTCCCACCGCGGCGTCGGAGGAAACGGAGCGTGTGCGCTCCCCTCCACCTAACCCGCGGGGGCCTCTCGATGGACCGCCCCCGCGCCCCGTCCACCGTCTCGCTCGCCAGCACGTGTGCATACACACACGTATGTGTACTCCAGATTTCGTGATAAAGGGAGGGGGCTCTCATTTCGGGGGGGGGTCTCTTCCAGGCTATCTTGGAGGGCCTGGGGGGGTCTGGGGACGATGTTTTGGAGGGTTCTCCCACGGGGGAGGTCCGAAATGGCTTGTCTTGGAGGGTCCAGACCCCCTCCCTTTTATTACGAAATCTGGGGTAGACACTCTCTGTCGCCCTCTCAGTCTCTCTCTCTCTCGCGCAACTGCCGTCCCAGAGGAGCGTGTCTAAGAAGTTCAGGGATCGGACCGGTTGATTTTCTCAGCGATGTTCACTTTCGCGTTCGGCCGCCGTGAACGATTGAGTATCTTTCTAGACTCTGAGCCATTACTAGTTCCTCAGCGTTTGCTAAGTCTCACTTCCGCCCTGGTCAGTCGAGTTTTGTGGACATTCAGGACTCCACTCTCTCCAGGTCTCCCGCTCTCCAGTGTGACATCTTCCAGCTCCTGTCTCTTAGCCTCAAGTATCAGATTCGCGACCTCGTGCTAATCATTACGGAGCGGCTTCCCGTTGGCCTCTTCACTCTGGTGGCAGGGCGAGAACCTTCGATGGGAGAGAGGAACAGGTCCCTCCCCTCGACTCTCTGTACAGACGCGCTGCACTTTCCAGGGTGAGCCCGAAGGGCTCCTTTGGACAACGTCCGCTCCCTGCGGGAGGATCGGGCCGCAAAATGGCGCGGACCCCCTCGCCCGCGCCTCCCGCGCGACCGCCTCGAGGTCGGCTCCTCTGGAGGGGGGGAGAGGGGCGCAGAGGGCGCGCGGGAGCGGGCCCGGCTCCCGGAGCTCGACGCGCGAGGCGAGGGGTGATCGCGGGCGGTGGTGGGTGAAGCGCGCGGGGGTGACACGATCACAGGCGCCTGGCATCGCTCGGACGTGTGCATCTTTCCTTCGGCGAGGACCATCGAGGAGCACCCTTAATCATTCGGCGAAAAAACCACGCACGAAACCAGAAAAAAACACAGGAAATGGACGTCCGAGCGATGGCGAGGTGGTGGGTGAAGCGCGCGGGGGTGACACGCTCACAGGCGCAGGAGCCAGTGAGGCAGGACTCGTGGACAAAGTGTCAACCACGATGGTAAGAAGCACGCGGCGATGGCCTCGTGTACAAGCCCAGCGATACAACTTCCAGCCGAAGACGTCAGAGTGAGGGGGCCGAACGGTCATTCACGGTCCCTGGGTGAATGGCTGAAGTGGGATTCCGGGATGCGAATTATTGAAAATATTCATTTCTAGGGAATAATTGTTGCTGATCTCCGGAAAAAGTTCCAAGCGCTCTCGCCTCGACGCTGGTTAGATTTCTCTGAAAACGAGGCTCCCGCTCGAGCGTTGGCTTGAGCCTAAATGTGGGCCCTTGGAGGCCCAGCTACGACAACAGCGGCCCCCGCTCGATACTTCATCACAATTTACCCCGAGACACCCTGGCCAGAGAGGCCCCCGAACTCAGGAACGGCACTCTCGCTCGAGACATCCTCGCAATGCAATTAAGTTGGCGGAGGCCCAGCCACGACGACAAGGGCTTCTGCTCGATACTTCCTCGCGATTTACTCCGAGAGCCCCTGGCCAAGAAGGCCCCCAAACTCAGGAACGGCGCTCTCGCTCGGGGCTTTCCCATGGTTCGGGCGGGTTGATGGAGGCCCGGACATGGCGACAAGGTCTCCCTTTCGATATTTCGAAGGCCTGACGGCCGGTGCCGCCGACCTTGAAGAGGACCACGACGTCGGCGACGAAGTGGGCGGAGACGGAAGCCGTGGATGATAACGAGGAGGAGGAGGAGGAGGAGGAGGAGGAGGCGAGGAGGAGGGGGAGGAGGATGAGGAGGAGGAGGAGGAGGGGGAGGGGGAGGAGGATGAGGGGGAGGAGGAGGAGGAGGAGGAGGAGGAGGAGGAGGAGGAGGAGGAGGAGGAGGAGGAGGGGGAGGAGGAGGAGGAGGAGGACTCTGCCGCCGCGTACACCCCGCACGGTTTTTGCGGCAGGGGTGGCAGAGGGCGGGTGGCCCTCGTCGGCCCTGCAGGTCGCCCGTCGGGCGGGGGGGGATGGGGCTCGGATCGGTGAGGAGCAGTGGGAAGCAGTCTTCCCCGAAGGGGAGGGGTCCAGCGCCGCTCTCTGCTCTCCCTCCCCTCTCGCTCGCTTGCCGGATCCTCTCCCTGCCGCTCTTGGCGCCTTCCTCTTTCCCCCGTCGCGGCCCGTTCCTTCTCCGCCTGTTCTTGCCGCCGCTGTCCGCGCGCAGCGCTCAGTTTGCTTTGGTTGGCCTGTTCGGCCTTTGAGTGTTGCTCACGGCGCCCGGGGTTTGGGCCTCGTTGCGGTGGTGCACCAAAAACCCGAAGGGGAAGGGAAGGTGGAAGAGGAACCGCGCTGAGGAAGGGAAGGGGAAGGGGAAGGGAAGGGAAGAGGAGGGGAGGGGAGGGGAAGGAGGGAGGAAGAGGAGACGCGCTAGGGAAGGGAAGGGGAAGGGGATGCGGAAGGGAAGGGAAGGGAAGGGGAGGGGAAGGTGGAGGAGGAAACGCTCTGGACCACCTCCGCCCAGAGGGCTGGTCGGACTCCCTCCGCGCCCCGCGACCCTGGCGGCCCCTGCCGGCACGATGCCCCCCACCCCCCCTGACTCCTGGGGGCGGCGGCGCCCCGCTCTCCTCGGCGCTCCCTGTGGGGCTCCTCCTCCTCCTCCTCCTCCTCCTCCTCCGTAGCCATTTTGGCTCAAGGTCCCATGTTCCTCAGTGGAACAAGTGGATACCGCTAGTCCGCGGCGGGCAAGACCCTTGGGGTCTGGCAGTGTTTGTCATCGATCCGCGCTTGGGCTGGCGGGTAAAATGAGGCTTTTCCCGTTCCTGCCCGCCTGATCGCCCAGTGTTCCCTTCCATGGGCAGCAGCCGCCGCAAGGACAAGAAAGTTCGAAGGCAGGCGCAGCGCTCGGATGGCTCGGACAGATCATTCTCCTCTTCGGCGTCTCCCTCGGCTCGTGCTTCTCACCGTGATCGTCGCGGTGACCATCGGCCCCCGCCAAGCCGAGGCGCCGCCAGCCCCCAGCGTTCACGAAGCGCTGGTCGCAGCACGGCCCGCGGTGAGGCCCCCAGCGGACCGATGTCTCGGGAAGACGCCGACATGCTGGACCTGTGCCCCACTTTCCCGAATGACGAGCAGGCCGTCGTCGAGTCGGCCCAGACGCATCGCCCTGGCGCCCTTCCTGAACTTGCTGCTGGTCCATGGGCCCCTGGGACGCCCGTCGTCGGTCTCCCCACGCCGCCTCTCGAGCCTGGTGGCGCTTCGAGCTGGCCACCTGGCGCTGACCCTTGGGCTGCTCACCTCCGCAGTTCCCCTGGTCGCTCTGGTGCCCCTCCTCCACCTGCTCCTGGTGACGCCTCGGCTGCTGGAGTGGCCTCTGGCAAGGCGGTCGCATCGGCGAGTGCTATCCCTGGCATGTCTGAGATGCTCGAACGCTTCAAGACGGACATCATTGCAGAGATGTCCCGCGCCTCCGCCGAGTCCATCGCCAATATGGTCCGCACAGAGCTCCCGCGAACCATCTCGAACGTGGTGCAGCCCCTCGTCGCCCAGCTCGACTCAGCGATGCAAGCGAGGTTCAGAGCTCAGGAGCTTCGCATGGTCGAGGTTGAGAAGCGACTGGGCGCCGCCGAGTCCGCGCACGCCTCGCTCTCGAAGCGCTTCGCGAAGCTGGAGCAGGAGCTGGACCTCGCTCGCGCCGCCCCGCGCGAGCCCATTGCTCGGACCGCGGAGTGGCAGCGCGCCACGGACCCTGGCATCTTCGTCATCACTGCGAAGGAGGACATTGGCAAGAATATGGTCGTGGATGCGCTGGCGGGCTGGATGCAGGCCGCCAACTACGAGGTGGGCAAGGACTTCGAGCTGGAGGGCGACGAGTTGGGCCGCAGGTTCGTCCTTCGCTTCACGGGTCTCGCGGTCACGTGTGCTGCGCGGGTTCGCCAGGCTCATGCGCTCCTTCGAGACACCCACGGAGTCTGGCGGCAGTTTTCCGCCCCGATGCCTGCTGGGCGGCGCATCCCGATCTATGTTAGCGTCGATCGCAACAGGTTCGAGATCTCTAGGGAGCGCAGCACCAAGAGGCTGCGCGACAAGCTCCAGGACTTCATTGGGAGCAGGGTCTTCATGGACACAGACGCTGGCACGCTGTCCGTCGACTGGGGGGTCCTCGCTCGCGTCGTCGTCGACCCGTCCGCGCCCGCAAAGGTGCAATGGAATTTGGGCGCTCTATCTGATCTCCGTCTGGCACGTGCTGACCTGGACAAGCTCGCCAACGAGCTCTTCCTGCCCAAGAATATCGAGTGGAGTGGGCAAAACGTTCTGCAATTCTGACCAGCTGATCTTCAATAGCTGGAACTGCCGAGCTCTTCTTCATCACCAGTCCTCCGTCATGGCCCGCAAAGCCGACATCGTGCACTCCCTCCTCTCGCCCTTCTCCACCACGGCCCTCCAAGAAGTTCATGGTCCTCCTGCTGCAGTCGAGGAGCTCCTCTCGCGTCTTCGTGGAGGGGTCGCGGTCTTCGGCTCTGTGGGTCGTGGCGGCGTCTGCGCCCTCATTCCCTCCTCCCTCATGACGGACATCCAGGTCACGCCCCTTGAGATCGTAGTGGGGAGGGTGCTATGCCTCAGGCTCGCCCACAGGCGCTCTGGCTTCTGCTGGCACCATTGGAACGTTTGCAACCATGATCTTGAAGCGAAGGACTTCGGCGCCATTTGGCAAGCGCTTTCGCCCCAGCTGGAGGAGGTACGACACGACCCCCTGAAGTTCAGCATCCTCATGATCGGCGACTTCAACCTCGCCGACGAGGAGGTCGACTACTCCACTACGGAACTGGTCTACGTCCGCGGTCGCCCGCGGCGCCCTGCCCCTGGCCCCGTTGGCTCCGCCGCGGCGCGTGCCTCCGCTGGTCGCCAGTCTCACGCTGGTCGCACGAGGTGGGCGATGATCTTTAGGCATATTACGGAGCTCGCGGCGCCTGGCCTCAGCCACTTTCACGTAGGCACGCGCGCTGGCTCCCGCATCGACAGGCGCTTCACGGCGACGCCCCCCTGGCTTCTTTGCCAGCTCTGGCAGTGCGCTCGGCACCGCGGTGAACCTCAAGAGTTCCACGATGCGCTCCTTTCCGACCACGTCCCGCTGGAGGTCTCATGGCAGTCGCGGCGCTGGGATCCCAATGGAGAGCCGCGCTCTCGGAGGATCCCTAGGGGCATCTTCAGCGATCCCCTCTACGTGCCGATCCTCGAGGAGTGCGAGAAGATTGCTGGCATCGGCGAGTTCGACACGTTCGCGTGCTCCTCTGCGGTGAATCTCCACCTCTCGGCGCCGGCGGAGCTGGAGATGGCGACCCGCTGCCGGCAGGCTGCTGCGCGGGCCGCCCGCGATCTGCAGCTGCGTGATCGCCCCAGGATTCGTGAGAGCCGCTCCATGCTCCTGCGCTCTTGCTCGGGCTGTCTGGCGTCAGGATTCTCGCTTGGGTAACGTCCTTTGGCAAAGGCATCCGTGGCTCCGCTCCTTCTTCTCGATGGGCCCGTCGTCCTCGTCTGTCGTCCTCACCTCCTCTGATGCCTTTGCCCGTGCGCATTCCGATTTGCAGCTCCAGGAGGCCCGGGCTGAGACTGAGCGGCCCCAACGGGCCGAAGGGGCTTCTAGGGCGCAAGGACGCCGAGCTCGTCTCCGATCCCAAGCGAGAGCCTTAAGACGTCGTGCCCAGATCTGGCCCCCATTCAATCGGAGGCGGTATTTGGCGGGAGTGGTGGGGGGGTGGTTTCGACGGGGCTGCCTCGACCGTTCACGCTTCTGCTGAGGGCCAGACTGCGGCCCTCAGGGCCTACTGGGGCCCGATTTTTGAAAAGCAGCAAGAAGTCCCGCGCTGGGGCCAGCGCTATCTCTCTAAGTTTGCCTCTGAGCAGGACTTTTCCCAGCTCTGTCCCCCCTCGCTTGCCTCGATCCGACGTTTTATTCGACGTGTTTCGCACGCGGGACCTGGCCCTGATGGGCTTGCGTACACCGCTTGGGGATTCGGACAAGGCCCCCAGGTCCTTTTAAACGCGTTCCATTGGTTGGCGAGCGGCCAACGCATGCATCTCGATTTCTATGCATGTCTGCAGGTGTTCATTCCGAAGGGGGCCCTCGATGGCGACGATGAGCGCTCTGGAGGGGTTGTTCGCCACGGGAAGGACACCCGCCCCATCGGTTTGAAAACCACGAGCAACAAAATCGTTGCTGGGGTCGCCAACTCGGGTCTGTCTGAGGTGGTGAAAAAGCTTGGCGCCCCCGCGCAGCGAGGCTTCATTCGAGGCCGCAACTTTTTTATCAAACGTGTATGAGCTCGATGCACACGCAAGACTCATCAGCGCGCGTGGGCTACCAGAGGGGGCCATCTTGGCCTTCGACTTTGCCCAAGCCTTTCCATCGGCCAGCCAGCCCTGGCTGATGCGAGCGCTGCGGCAGGTCAGACTTCCTCGCGGGTGCTCGCTCGCGATTCAAGGCTTCTATCATCTCAATCCCTGTCTCTTCTCTGTTCGAGGTCTCCTTCTTCCTCTCTTCTTCATGATCTCAGGCGTGCTGCAAGGTTGTCCTCTCAGCGGCAGCCTTTTTGTCATTGCGATTGATAGCTTTCTTTGGGACTTGTATCGCAGTGCGCAGAGACCAGGTCATGGCCAGATTCGGGCCTGCGCGGGCGACATCGGCGCCGTTCTCTCATCTCGGAAAGGCTATCGTGAGACCGCTCGGCTCTTTCGTATTGCTGAACTTCTTGCGGGGCTCACGCTTAAAGCCGAGAAATGCCGTGTCGTCCCGCTAAGTGCTGCCCTCTCCGATAGTCTCGCCAGCGACTTTCGTCATTTCCTCCGCGAATGCACGCGCCCCCGCCCAGAGGCCACCATCCCGCCGAGCTCGGCCTGCTGGGAGGAATTCGAAATCGCTCATGAGGTTCTGTACTTGGGGTTCTGGCTGGGGCCTGGGGTCGACTATCTGCGCAACCTTCGAGCTCCTCTCAACAAGATGGCCACTCGGACTAGAGCGATCGCGGATGTGAGGCAGGATCTTTTGACGGGGGTTTCTCTTTACAGCCAGCGGGCGCTCAGCGTGCCCTCGTACGTTCTGCAGTTGGTCCCGATTCCCATGGGAGGTTGCAAAAATCGAGCGGCGGTTTCTGGCCCAGGCCTTCAAGTGGCCGGTGTCGGCTCTGCGTTACTCCGACTGGTTTAACCTCGGCACCTGGAGTGGCCCGCGAGTGCGGTCGCTCTACATCACTGCCGCCGCCGCTGCCATGCGCACCGCTCTTGTCACGCTCCCGCACTGGCCCTCAACTCCCCGCGTGCTTAGGGGCGGTCTTGTCGAGCATTGTCCCATGGCGCTCTGGCAGTCGCCCCTCCTCGCCCCTGCCTTCTGGCAATCCCCGCCTCTTGTCCTTTACCTCGAAGCTGCTGCGAAGGGATTCCCTGGGGATCGCAGGCTGCGCGTGGGCGGGGGGAGGGCGGTTCGGCGGTTCCTTGAAGGCTCTACGATCCCCGGGCCCAAGTGGCAGCGGATTTTCGCAGCGGAGCTGCAGGCTGAAGTGTTCTCCCTCTCTCTCGAGGGCCTTCTGGAACGACGAGTGCGTTCGTGGTTCGTTCCTACTCTTGGCGGGGGGGAGGTGGACTGGGAGTTCCTTCGAGAGCGCCTGCGGGACGCGCCCCCGTCGCGGCCCCCCATCCTGTCGCGCGCCTGGCTCGGCGCCTGGATCACGGGATGCCGCGTGCAGCGCCTGCAGCAGCGCATCTTCGGTTGCGACGTCCTTGGGGCGGCGACCCGCTACATCTGCCACTGCCGCCGTCTCCACTATCACGCCGCCGTCGTTCTCCGCTCCGATCTTCCTTCGTGCATTCTGGCTCGTCTCGGTCTCAGAGGTGATTTCGTCTTTGTCATTGCTATGTATCATCTATTTCGTCTTGCTGCGGCCCGTGCAGGGAGGACAGGTCACCCCCTGCACCTCGAAGAGGCCGCGGCGCTGCAGGCCCCAGCCCGTATCGCGCTCCGACTCCCGTTACGTCACCGCCAGTCACTTTTCCTCGATGCTGGCACGTTGAGGCGGAGAGTCGTCGAGCTGCGAGTCGGGGTGTAAGCAGACAGACATCGAGGGGAACGCTGTGCCTCCTCCTCCTCCTCCTCCTCCTCCTCCTCCCCCATCCCCCTCCCCCTCCCCCCCCCCCCTTCCCCTTCCCCCCCCTCCCCCCCCCCTCCTCCTCCTCCCTCCTCCTCCTCCTCCTCCCTCCTCCCTCCTCCTCCTCCTCCTCCTCCTCCTCCTCCTTCCTCCTTCCTCCTTCCTCCTTCCTCCTTCCTCCTTCCTCCTTCCTTCCTCCTCCTCCTCCGGGTGGCCTCTTGGGCCCCTCCTGGGCCCCTCTCGGGGCTCTCTTGGGCCATCTTGGGGCAACTTGAGGCCTCAGGAGGTGCATCGGGAGCGAAAAGTCGAGAAGGCAAGCATCACTGATTTTCTTTGGGTTGTTAAAGCATGTGGGGGGGATCCAGAGGGGGCTCCGAGAGCACTTGGAACCGCCTTGTGGTCTTCGCCAGGCCTCTTGGGGATATGTCGGAAGCTATGTTGAACCGCCTTCGGTTGTCTTGAGCCGCCCAGGAGGCCGCCCTGAAGGATCGGAAGCCCTCCTGGGGCCATCTTGCGCGAAATAGACTCTCTGACACATCGCCCCCCCCCCCCAAAAAAAACCACCGCCACCACCACCACGCGCGCGCCTTTTGATCTGCGGGGCGAGAGCGAACCTCTTCCGCTAAAAGCTAGGCGGGCTACGCGCAGCTTTAATTAGGGGGACAGGGCACAGGAAGGCGGGGCCTCAGGCGACCGGGGCGGGCGAAGCCCGGGGTGCAGGCGGTGCCGAAGTGGATGTGCAGGAGCAGGTGCGCCGCGGACAGGTACCGGGGGCGAAGACCCGGAGGGTGGAGGAGGAGGCGTTGCCGTCGACGGCGCATCGCGAACACCAGCCTACACACACCTACACACAAACAAAACAAGCAAAAACCCTTCCCCGAAGGGAAGAGGGTTTTGGAAGAGGAAAGACAGACCTCTTCAGACCGCCCACGCCCAAGGCTGGTGGGACTGGCTGGGCCGAGCGAAGGATGTCTGTGTTTCGGCGGCGGAGGCAGGCTCCAGAGCTGGGGAGTGCCGGGGACGACGCCTGTCACAATCGGGACCACTATGCAAGTGTCCTGGCATCGCTCGGACGCGTGCATTTTTTCTTTCGGCGAGGACCTTCGAGGAGCATCCTCGACCATTTGACCAAGAAAAACCACGCACGAAACCGAACAAAAAACACAGGGAATGGACGTCCGAGCGATGGCCAGGTGTTGCCCACCTCCCCCTGATGCAAGACATCTACCAGAGCCCCGAATCATCAGGGGTAATTCGGGTCAGGGATAACTCGGGTTCGTTTTTCGGGAATCCGAACCCGACTTACCCCGGACCCGACTTACCCCTGATAGTTCGGGCGTCCAGGGCCCCGAATCATCAGGGGTAACTCGGGTCAGGGCTAACTCGGGTTCCTTTTTCGGGAATCCAAACCCGAGTTACCCCGGACCCGAGTTACCCCGGATAACTCGGGCGCCCAAATCTAAATTCCTTACGCTTCGCGTATCCCCACCATCCCATCTCACAGCAGCAACTCTTGCGAAGCATGCCGGCAGTCGTGTTTTTCAGGCGTGTGTCCGCTTGGCCCCGCATGTCTCCCCTGTTCCTCCTTCCTCCCGCCTCCTTATACATCCTCCTTGTGGGGGGAGCGGGAGAAGGACGAGGCGGAGGAGGAGGAGAGAGAAAACGCTCCTCGTGGTTTGAGTCGTTTGGGGTTTCTCGTCCTGGTGTGAATCGTTCGGGCCCTTCTTCCTGGTGTGAGTCGTTCGGGCTCTTCGTGGTGTGAGTCGTTCGGGCTCTTCGTCCTGGTGTGAGTCGTTCGGGCTTCTCGTGGTGTGAGTTGTTCGGGCCCCTCGTCCTGGTGTGAGTCGTTCGGGCCCCTCCTCCTGGTGTGACTCGTTCGGGCTCCTCGTGGTGTGAGTCGTTCGGGGCCCGCGTCGTGGTGTGAGTCGTTCGGGCTCCTCGTGGTGTGAGTCGTTCGGGCGCCTCGTCCTGGTGTGAGTCGTTCGGGCCCCTCCTTGTGGTGTGAGTCGTTCGGGCTCTTCGTGGTGTGAGTCGTTCGGGCCCCTCGTCCTGGTGTGAGTCGTTCGGGCTCCTCGTGGGGCCTCTTGGGGGCCTCTTGGAGCCTCTTGGGGCCTCTTGGGGGCCTCTTGGGGGCCTCTTGGGGGCCTCTTGGGGGCCTCTTGGGGGCCTCTTGGGGCCTCTTGGGGGCCTCTTGGGGGCCTCTTGGGGGCCTCTTGGGGCCTCCTGGGGGCCTCTTGGGGGCCTCTTGGAGGCCTCTTGGGAGCCTCCTGGGGGCCTTTTGGGGCCATCTTGGGGCCTCTTGCGACCTCCTCAGAAGCGCAAATGAGCGCTGCCCCCTGAGGGGGACAAGATGAGCCCAAAACCTTCGTAAAATCAATGATTCTGCTATGAAGGACGATGAGCGCTGCCCCCTCAGAAGCCCAAAGTGGGGCCGAAACCCTAGTAAAATCAATGATTGGTTGGGGACAGAGAGAGCTCGCTAAACCACTCACGCCCAAAGGGCTGGTGGGATTCTGTTCCGCCGCGTTCGCCGCGGGTCGTGCACCAGCGCGCCCGCCCGCCCGCCCCGCCGTGCGCCAGCACAGCCGCTGGGGAGCGCAGAGCAGCAGCCCCCCCTGCCGGCAGATCTGCACTGCACCGGCTCTCGCAGTCCTGACCCGCGGCGGTCCCATAGGGAGTCCTCCCTGACTCCAGATCCGCCCTACTTTGGCTTTTTTTTTCCAACTCAAAATTGCGTCGGAAATCCACCTATAAGAGGCCGAACAAGTAGGGCGGAAATTGCTGCACCCAACATAAAATAGGGCGGACATCCACAGAAACAGCAACAGAAAAGCAGGGCGGAAATTGGCGTCAGCGGGGCTTGGAAAACAAGGCGGAAATTCCAAGCCCTGCTTGCGAATTTCCCCAAAGTAAGGCGGATCCGGAGTCAGGGCTGGGGACGGGCAGCGCCGGGCAGCAGGCCGGCCCAAGGGCATCCCTGCGACAGTAAGCAAGGGGACGGCGCCCGGCGTTGTTCGTCTTGGGGCATCGCTCGGACGCGTGCATTGTTTCTTTCGGCGATGGACCATCGAGGAGCATCCTTGATCGGTTGACCAAGGAAAACCACGCACGAAACCGAAAGAAACACAGGGAATGGACGTCCGAGCGATGGCCAGTCGTTGCAGCGGCAGGGAGGGGACGTCCCCGGGACAGCCTCGCGCAGGGATCTCCCAGCGGCGGGGCGAGAGCGCGGGCAGCCGCGGAGGCGGCAGCCCACCGCACTCTTCCCTGCGCGACGGGCGGCAGAGAGAGACGACCAGAGACGTGGGGGCCCAGAGACGCTCAGACGGACGAGGGGCAAGGGGACAACTGGGGACAGTCTCAGAAGAGCCCCTGCTTCTGTGCAAGAAGGGTCTGAGAAGCAGATGGGGCCTCTCTCCAAGCTCCTGCTCGCGTCTGCCCCTGAAGCCAGGACCTCCGTCTTCTACTCCCCCTTCCTTTCACTTCGGTTCTACCCGTAAAAGGGATCGGTGCGAGTACCGTTGGTATTGCCTGGTAGGAGCATGCACCCATGATCTCTTCCTCTGTGTCCTGCTCTCTCTCTCTCTCTTACTCTATATCCGCTGTCTGGCTTCCTGCCACATCCCGGCCCCGTCGTTCCAAGATTTGCTTTAGAAATCTGCACGTGGACCTGTGCAATTCGACGGCTGCCCTCCGCTCCTCTGTCCCACTCTGCAGCGCAGCCCCGCCGTGAATGCCATGCGGCGCTCGATGTGTCGGAGCTGTCATGCTCGCTGCTGCTGCTGCGGGGGAGGGGGAGGGGGAGGGGGAGGAGGAGGAGGAGGAGGAGGAGGAGGAGGAGGAGGAGGAGGAGGAGGAGGAGGGAGGAGGGAGGAGGAGGAGGAGGAGGAGGAGGAGGAGGAGGAGGAGGAGGAGAGGAGGAGGAGGAGGAGGAGGAGGAGGAGGAGGAGGAGGAGGGGGGAGCAGAGGAGGGAGGAGGAGGAGGAGGAGGAGGAGGAGGAGGAGGAGGAGGAGGAGGAGGAGGAGGAGGAGGAGGAGGAGGAGGGAGGAGGAGGAGGAGGAGGAGGAGGGGAGAGCAGAGGAGGGAGGAGGAGGAGGAGGGGAGAGCTGAGGAGGGAGGAGGAGGAGGAGGAGGAGGAGGAGGAGGAGGAGGAGGAGGACACCTGATCATATCAGCTCCCCCCGCGGCTCGTGCTTCTCCCGAGCCCGAGCCCCGACAGCCGGGCGCGCGGCGGCGCCCGGCGTGCCTGCCATGGCGGACCTCGAGGGGCAGCCTGCGGCAGCCGCGGCGCCCGCGGAGGCGCCGGCTGCCGAGCCGGCGGGTGCGCCGGCCGCGGCGCCGGCCGGGCCGCCGGTGCCAGAGGACGGCTCCTCTCGCTCTCGCTGTGCTTCCCCTGCCTCCCGGGTCGCCAGGCTCCCCCTCACCCGTTCGTCTCCTCTCCCCCTCTGTGCCCTCCTCCGCCCCCCAACACTGGTTCCCTGCCTAGGCTCTGCCTAGAAGGGTTCTTACTCGGCAAACTTAAAGGGCCGGGCAGTGCAACTCGCCCCGGGCGGTTCCCCCAGTATCCGCCCCGCGGTTCCCCCAGTTATGACCCCTTAGCTTAGCGTTGCTTATCTCATCTTAGCTCAGCTTATTTCATCTTAGCTTAGCTTAGTTTCATCCTAGCTCAGGTTTATCTTAGCTTAGATGTCCTTCATCTTAGCTTCGCTGAGCTTTAGCATAGCAGAGCACAGCATAGCATAGCGTAGCATAGCATAGAGCAGCATCACATATCATAGCATGGGTGCAATTCCCTACCTAGGCTCTGCTTAGAGGGTTAACTTAGCTTAGCTTAGCGTAACTTAGCATAGCGCAGCGCTGCATTAGCATAACATAGCATAGCATAACATAGCCACTCATAGCATAGCGCAGCATATCATAGCATAGCATATCATAGCATAGCATAGCATCGCATAGCGCAGCTTAGCATAGCATAGCATAGCTAAGCTTAAAGGGCTGGGCAGTGGGGCTCGCCCCGGGCGGTTCCCCCGGCACCGCGCAGCACAGCAGAGCATAGCATAGCACAGCAGCAAAGCAAAGGCAAAGCAACAGCAGCGACAGCAAAGCAAAGCACAAGCAACGCAAAGCAAAGCAAAGCAAAGCAAAGGCAAGGCAAAGCAAAAGCAATGTGCGACAGATGCCGAGCTGGCCTCGATGGCCGGACGGGAGCCCCCGCAAGCAGTGCCTTCCGTAACCTTTTCGGCTCAAGTCTGGAGGCCTTTGCCACACAGCCGCCCGCGCTCATGTCCCGAGGTTGGCGGAGTGAGGCGTTCAGCGGTGCTGCAGAGCCCGCCTCGGCACCAGGTGGTGCTGCACAGCCCACCCGGCCTGCTGTGGCCGTCGATGTGGGCGACGGGCAGTGGAAAACGCCCCGGGCGGTTCCCCCGGCATCCGCTCCGCGGTTCCCCCCAGTGACGTTCCCTTAGCTTAGCGTTGCTTCTCTCATCTTAGCTTAGTTTATTTCATCTTAGCTTAGCTTCATCTTAGCTTAACTTAGCTTCATATAGATGTTGCTTGCCTAGATCCTCCAACTCCTAGGTCGGGTCGCACTGGGATAATTTCTTATCCTCCATCCACCCGTTACGTCAGACTCTGTCGGGAACCTTTTGCACACCCCATTCTAGCCCGTTCACTTTCAATTCGCATCAGGCGCAGGGCTGACAGCACTCGCTGCTTAGTGAGGGCCCAGCAAAGTCGGCGTTCATGGCCTTTTCCTGTGCAGCACTGAAGCATATCCGTCGTCGTGTGAGATCGAGATAGTTAAGAGCGGGACTAGGTGTAACTGAATCTCTCTCCATATATATCTATATATATATATAGATATACAAAGCTGCATTGGCGCTGCGCGCCATGCACCGTGGTCCTCTGAATTTCGCACGCAAGCGGGGTGCGTGCATGCGTGCGTGCGCGCACGCATTGTTACACGCGCACGCGCATGCAAGCTCTGCGCATGTGCATACCGCACATGTATACTGTTGTATACGTGTAGACATATTACACATGTAGATGCGTATGTATATGAATATGTCAATCGCAGGTGTTTGGTGGTGCACGCACCTATCTGTACTTATGGGTGCGCATACACGTGCGTATTTCAGGCGGTAATGGCCTGACCGCCAGCTCAGGGCATCTCGCAACTCAGAGGTGCGAGGGTCTCAGGCGAAAGTAGCCAGAGCACTACGGGGCAATGCATCTCCGATGTCAGCGTTGCGAGGATGTTTCAAGCAAAAGTGAGCTGACCACCTCAGCTGAGGACAGACCCGAACCCGGAATTGCAAGGATGTCTCAAACGAAGGTGGCCTGAACACCTCAGCTCAGGGCATCCCTGAATCCAAAGTTGCGAGGATGTCGCAGGTGAAAGAAAGTGGCGGAGTACTCTGCGGCAGGGCATCTCGGAATCCAGAGTTGTGAGGTTCTTACTAGAGAAAGTGGCCAGAACACCTCAGGTCAGGGAGCCCCAGAACCCAGATTTGCGAGAAGGTCTCAAGCGGAAGTGGCCGGACAACCTTGGGGCAGGGCTTCTCGAGGGTCAGAGTTGTGAGGATGTCTCAGCCGACAGTGGAAAGGCGGACGGCGAAGGGAAAGAGTCATGGGAGGAATCCCGCGGACCCGAGGACAGGCAGGCACGAACGCTCAGGATCGGAAGTCATGGCATGAAGGCTGCAACTGACGCGGATGCAAGACGCTGCGAGCTGGCCTCCGAGAGCGTTGAACGACAGGAGGACCTGAAAGGGACTCGACGACGGGCGCCG
This sequence comes from Prorocentrum cordatum, assembly GCA_963575745.1. Taxonomy (NCBI): domain Eukaryota; class Dinophyceae; order Prorocentrales; family Prorocentraceae; genus Prorocentrum; species Prorocentrum cordatum. Next base: position 59,595 of record CAUYUJ010020057.1, on the reverse strand, counting down.
CCAAAACTTTTGGGAAAAATATGGAGGCCTTGTGAACGTGTCGGAGTGCTACGTGTCTGTTTGCTACGCGGCAAAGAGCATCCGAGGTTGACGTTGCGAGGATGCCTCAGGCGAAACTGGCCCGAGCACTATGGGGCAGGCCATCTCCGAAGTCAGCTGCGCGAGTGAGTCTCAAGCGAAGAGTGGTCTGAACAGCTCAGGCCGGAAGGTCGAGGAACCCCCTTGCAAGAACGTCCGAGCAGCCCCCAGGGAGCTTCCCATCAGGTCGAGCAGCCCAGGAAGGGGCTTCCCAACAGCCCTGGGAGTCCGAAGTGCGTTCGTGGGGGATGTGTGTGCACACGTTAATTTATTTTGCGTATGTATGCATGTGAATGTGTATGTATGTATGTATGTACGTACGTATGGATCTCAAGCGACAGCGCCTTCCAACGCCTGAACGTCCCAAGAGCGATTGACGCTCGTCTCACATGGCAATTTATTGTTTACGATATCTACATCCGTGCAATAATTGATTTGCAGGGGACTTCCTTGTAAAACGCTCTTGGGCCGTCTTGGGCCGTTCGTGGCCCGAAAAAGCGAAAGCCGAACAAACTTTCAAACCTTTTCAACAAAAAAATGAATTGTGCCTCTTCGTGCCTTTTTGGGGGCACTTTTGGGCCGTGCTGGGACTCTCTTGGGCCGTTTTGGGGCCCTTTCGGGCCGTTTTTGGGCGTCTGGCCTTCGGCCGTCGTCGGGCTGTCTTGGGGGCCTCTTGGGGCCCTCTTGGGAGCCTCTCGGGGTGCTCCTGAGGCTCTCTTGGGGCCGTCTTGGGGCTCCCTTGGTAGTTTTCTGGCCCTCTTGGGCCGTCTAGGGAGGGGCCCTCTTGGGCCGTTTTCGGGGCCGTTTTGGGACGATCTTTGGAGCCTCTTGGGCCGTCTTGGGCCGTTCTGAACCCGGAAAAGCGAAAACCGAAAAAGTCTTCAAAAAGCATTGAAAAATCAAGTAATTGTGCCTCTTCGGGCCCTCTTGGGAAGCCTCTTGGAGGCCTCTTGGGGCGTTTGGAAGCCATGTTGAAGGTTTTGGTGCGCTTTGGAACTATCGACGAGCTGTCTTGGGCAATATTGGAGGCCTCTGGACCTTCCGAGAAGGCCAGAAGGCCGAATGACCCCTTGTTAGGGCGTCCGAGCAGTCCGGGGGGGGCTTCAAGCAGCCCGGGGAGTCCGAAATTCGTTAGGTAGGGCCAGGGACCCTGGAAAAAGCTCGGGAGCAGAGGGGGGGGATGAGGAGTAAGGGGGAGCGGAGGGGTATTTTGTGGGTGAGTTTACAGGAGTCGGAGTGGAGGATAATCTGGAGGGACGAACGAGGGAGAACCTAAGCGCGCGCGAAGCGCGCGCGGTTCTACACAAATACGCCGGGCCCCCTCCCGGGGCGTCCTCCACCTCGCTCACATCTGATGTATGCTCCCGGTACCGCGCTTCCCGGCCTCCCGGGGAGCCCCCACAATGCCCAAAGACAGTCCAAGACGACCCCAAGATTCTTTTTGGGACTTCTTAGAAGTCCCCACAACGTAACAGAATTGCCCAAGACGCTCTCAAGCAACCCAGGATAGCGTTTGGGCGGCTCTCCAGGCTCCCAGGAGGCCTCCAAGAGACCACCCCAAGAGAGCTCCGAGAGGCCTCTCGAGAGCGGCTGGAGAACCCAAAACCGTTAACTTTATGTCCCCATATCCTAAGATGGGGTTTTTGTTATTACTTGGACGCCTCCTACCCCTCCTTCTTCTTCTTCTTCTTCTTCTCCTCCTTCTCCTCCCCTCTGCTCCTCATACCCAGACTTGCTCATGCACAGACTGACTCACACTCAGACTTACTCGTACCCAGACTTACTCACACACAAAATTATTCTTACTCAGACCTACTCATACTCAGACCTACTCCTACTCAGACTTACTCATGGTGAGACTCACGCACGCCCCGTTCGCGGCCGTTTGTGGGGATGTCTCAAGCGGTTTGCCTGTGTTCTGTCCCAACATCCTTCGCTTTCGGAGCAGATTTGGAGGATGTCTCGAGCGAGGCCTTCATTTTCACCCCCCTCAGGGGAGCCGCCAGGGGTTATCTCACGGTCCCGTTCGCGGCCGTTTTGTCGGGATGTCTCAAGCGGTTTGCTTGTTCCCAACCATCCTGTGGTGTTGGGTCCTCGTTTTGAAGAGACGGTGCCCGCGTTCCTCCTCCCGCTGCCCCCTCCCCCCTCCTCCCATCATCATCACCATCCTCATCATGCTCATCATCATGAGTATCGTCATCATCATCATCCACATCGTGGTTGTCGGTCATCATCATCATCATCATCATCATCATCATCATCATCATCATCATCATCATCATCATCATCATCATCATCATCATCATCATCATCATCATCGGCACACCCCTCACACGCTTCGTGGCCCCATAGGGAGCTCCACCGAAGGCCCAAATGGCTGCGTCCGCATGCCGCCGCCAACCAATTTTGGCACACCCCTCACACGTTTCGTGGCCCCATAGGGAGCTCCACCGAAGGCCCAAATGGCTGCGTCCGCATGCCGCCGCCAACCAATTTTGGCACACCCCTCACACGTTTCGTGGCCCCATAGGGAGCTCCATCTAAGGCCCAAGTGGCTGCGTCCGCATGCCGCCGCCACCCCATTTTTGGCACACCCCTTACATGTTTCGTGGCCCCATGGGGATCCCTTCCGAAGGCCCAAATTGCTGCGTCCGCATGCCGCCGCCGCCGCCCAATTTTGGCACACCCCTCACACGTTTCGGGGCCCCATAGGGAGCTCCATCCAAGGCCCAAATGGCTGCGTCCGCATGCCGCCGCCACCCCATATTTGGCACACCACTACACGTTTCGTGGCCCCATGGGGAGCTCCACCGAAGGCCCAAATGGCTGCGTCCGCATGCCGCCGCCGCCCAATTTTGGGACACCCCTCACACGTTTCGTGGCCCCATAGGGAGCTCCATCTAAGGCCCAAGTGGCTGCGTCCGCATGCCGCCGCCACCCCATATTTGGCACACCCCTCACACGTTTCGTGGTTGGCTGGAGCTCTACGTGCTGCTCTCGCGCGCCACGCGCCACGAGGATTTCCTGCTCATGCGGGCGCCGCTCATCGAGTTCTTCCTGGCAGGGCCGCCGGAGGGCTTGCGGAAGCAGCTGGAGCAGTTTGCTGCGCGCACGAAGCGGTGCAGGAGGGAGGCGACGGCCCTCGCCAGAGAGCTGGGCTTCAGCGAGTTCATCCGCGAGGCCTGACCTGGGGAGCGGCCCCGCACGAGCCAGCGGCGCGCGCTGGTTGTCGCTGACGCTTGGATGACCCCAGCTTGTCGTCGGGATTTCTCGCCAGAGGATGACTGGCGCCTGTCGGGGGATTTCACCCAGATCGCGCCATTTTCGCACGCCTCGCCACGCAGTACGGGGGCGCTATCCGTTGACTCAGAGTCGCAGTGGACAACCCCCGCGCGTCGATGGGATTCCCTCGGGATGACCAGACCGCGTCGGCGAGGACTTCCCAGGCACTTTCGCGCGGCGCCGCCTGCGCGCTGCATTCTGCGTGGCTCGCTGTCGGTCTGGAGGCAAAAACGTCTCCCCTCTTCTCTCGCTCCTCCTGCTTCCCATTGCTTCTTGACCGCGCGCTTCCCCGTCTCGTTTCTGCCGCTGCTGACCTGCCTTCGACATCTACACGGTGTCTCCGTCACCTCTTCCTGCGTGCCCAGTAACAAGTCTCATGATGCGATGATGATACTGATGTGTTGGCTCGCCCCGGTGAGCTTTCCACCTCCGCCCGCCACCTCCTGCCCGCGTTGCCCTGTGCCTCGTCCATGCAGTGGCGCGGTGCCTATGAGAAGAGGGGCCTAGTTTGCGTGCCCCCTCCTTCGTCTCATATCCGTGCGGTATTCGCAGCTGCATATGGTTGGGTCCTTCGCCAGGCTAATTTCCTGTGCCAGCATCCTTTGCCTTCGGAGCAGATTTGGAGGATGTCTCGAGCGAGGCGCTCATTTTCACCTCCCTAAGGGGAGCCGCCAGGGGTTATCTCACGGTCCCGTCCGCGGCCGTTTTGTGGGGATGTCTCGAGCGGTTTGCTTGTTTTCTGTGCCAGCATCCTTCGCTTTCGGAACAGATTTGGAGGATGTCTCGAGCGAGGCGCTCATTTTCACCCCCCAGGTGGGCCAGATTTTGAGGATGTCTCGATCGGTGGCCAGACTCGTGGGCACAGATTCTTTTCAGGATGCCACAGGAGGCCCCAACAGGCTCCAGGAGGCCCTGGGAGACCACATGAGGTCCCAGGAGGCATCAGGAGGCCACAGAAAGACTCAAGAGGCCACAGGATGTCCCAAGAGGCGCCAGGAGGCCCCAGGAAATTCAGGGAGGCTTCAGGAAGCCACAGGAGGCCCCAGGAGACCAGAGGAAGCGCCAGGAGGTCTCGGAAGGCAACGGGAGGCCCCGAGAGGCCCCAGGAGCAGGAGGCCTCAGAAGGCAACAGGAGTGGTTCCAATCCCATGTGTTTTACGTATGCTCCCATAGATTGGGCCTCACCTGGAGCACGAATCCTTGATGTTATACGTATGCTTCTATATATTGTCCTTCTCCTGTGTATTCATGTTCCTATAGGGCCTCTCCTGGGGCACGAGTCCTTGGTGTTTTACGTGTGTTCCTATAGATTGCCCCCTTCTCCTGTGGCTCCAATCCGCAATGTTATGTACGTCTGTTGCTGTAGATTAGGCTTGTCCTGCGGCACGAATCCTCCCTAGGAGGTCCCAGGAGGCCCCAAGAGGCTCCTGGAGGCCCCAGAAGGCCCCAGGAGGACCCAGGCTCATGCGCAGAGACGCGCTCGTACTACTGAGGCTCATTCACACTCCAATTCATTCTCATTTAGATTCATGACCAGACCGTCACAACTGAAGCCCGTTTATATTCGAAAGCTCTTGCTCCTAGACATTCACGGCGGACAGGTCCATGCGAATAGATGCGCATATGGGGAGGTCCCCGCGGTGAATAATTGTTTTTGTTTGCCTTCTCACCGTTTCATGTTTCCAACGCTCCGAGACAGCCGAAGAGGCCCCCAAGACCGTTCCAGAGGCCCCCAAGACGGCCCCAAGACGGGCCAAGACAATCCCAAGATTGCCGAAAAGGCGCCCTGGACAGCTCCAGGCCGCCCCAGAACAGGCCCAAGATGAGCCCAAATGCAGAAGCAGGAGGCCGCCAGAGTCTTCCGAGAGGACTCTGGGACCCCCCAGAGGCCTCCAACACACCCCAGACCCTTGAGAGGCCCCCACAAAAGCGCCGACGAGGCCTCCCAAACAGCACAAGAAGGTTTCGAGAGCTGGCCCGAAAGAGCCCGAAGACGGTAGAAACGTTGATCTTCAGTGGTTTGTGTCGATTTTCTTCGCCTTCTAATGTTTTGCGGTTTCCAACGCTCCAAGACCGAGGAATTTGAAATTAGCCTGGCGAAGGACCCAACCATATGCAGCTGCGAGTACCGCGCGGATATGAGACGAAGGGGGGGGCACGCAAACTAGGCCCCTCTTCTCATAGGCACCGCGCCACTGCATGGACGAGGCACAGGGCAGCGCGGGCAGGAGGTGGCGGGCGGAGGAGGAGAGCTCACTGGGGCGAGCCAACAAATCAGTATCATCATCGCATCATGAGACCTGTTACTGGGCACGCAGGAAGAGGTGACGGAGACACCGTGTAGATGTCGAAGGCAGGTCAGCAGCGGCAGAAACGAGACGGGGAAGCGCGCGGTCAAGAAGCGATGGGAAGCAGGAGGAGCGAGAGACGAGGGGAGACGTTTTTGCCTCCAGACCGACAGCGAGCCACGCAGAATGCAGCGCGCAGGCGGCGCCGCGCGAAAGTGCCTGGGAAGTCCTCGCCGACGCGGCCTGGTCATCCCGAGGGAATCCCATCGACGCGCGGGGGTTGTCCACTGCGACTCTGAGTCAACGGATAGCACCCCCGTACTGCGTGGCGAGGCGTGCGAAAATGGCGCGATCTGGGTGAAATCCCCCGACAGGCGCCGGTCATCCTCTGGCGAGAAATCCCGACGACGAGCTGGGGTCATCCAAGCGTCAGCGACAACCAGCGCGCGCCGCTGGCTCGTGCGGGGCCGCTCCCCAGGTCAGGCCTCGCGGATGAACTCGCTGAAGCCCAGCTCTCTGGCGAGGGCCGTCGCTTCGCGCGCGCTGCAAACTGCTCCAGCTGCTTCCGGAAGCCCTCCGGCGGCCCTGCCAGGAAGAATTCGATGAGCGGCGCCCGCATGAGCAGGAGATCCTCGTGGCGCGTGGCGCGCGAGAGCAGCACGTAGAGCTCCAGCCACCAGTCGTCGTCCTCCTCGCCGTTCCCGACCTCGTGGCGGCCGCAGTCTTGGATCACGCCTGGGCCGCAGCCATTTGGGCCTTCGGTGGAGCTCCCCATGGGGCCGCGAAGCGTGTAAGGGGTGTGCCAAATATGGGGTGGCGGCGGCATGCGGACGCAGCCATTTGGGCCTTAGATGGAGCTCCCTATGGGGCCACGAAAGTGAGGGGTGTGCCAAAATTGGGCGGCGGCGGCATGCGGACGGCCGCAGCCATTTGGGCCTTAGATGGAGCTCCCTATGGGGCCACGAAACGTGTGAGGGGTGTGCCAAAATTGGGTGGCGGCGGCATTCGGACGCAGCCATATGGGCCTTGGATGGAGCTCCCTATGGTGCCACGAAACGTGTGAGGGGGTGTGCCAAAATTGGGCGGCGGCGGCATGCGGACGCAGCCATTTGGGCCTTAGATGGAGCTCCCTATGGGGCCACGAAACGTGTGAGGGGTGTGCCAAAATTGGGTGGCGGCGGCATGCGGACGCAGCCATTTGGGCCTTCATGGAGCTCCCATGGGGCCACGAAACGTGTGAGGGGTGTGCCAAAATTGGGCGGCGGCGGCATGCGGACGCAGCCATTTGGGCCTTCGGTGGAGCTCCCTATGGGGCCACGAAGCGTGTGAGGGGTGTGCCAAAAATGGGGTGGCGGCGGCATGCGGACGCAGCCATTTGGGCCTTCGGTGGAGCTCCCTATGGGGCCACGAAACGTGTGAGGGGTGTGCCAAAATGGGGGCGGCGGCATGCGGACGCAGCCATTTGGGCCTTCGGTGGAGCTCCCTATGGGGCCACGAAACGTGTGAGGGGTGTGCCAAAATTGGGCGGCGGCGGCATGCGGACGCAGCCATTTGGGCCTTCGGTGGAGCTCCTTATGGGGCCGCGAAACGTGTGAGGGGTGTGCCGATGATGATGATGATGATGATGATGATGATGATGATGATGATGATGATGATGATGATGGTGATGATGATGAACGACAACCACGATGTGGATGATGATGATGACTTTATTCATGATGATGAGCATGATGAGGATGGTGATGATGATGGGAGGAGGGGGGAGGGGGCAGCGGGAGGAGGAACGCGGGGCACCGTCTTGTCAAAACGAGGACCCAACACCACAGGATGGTTTGGAAAAAAGAAAGAGGAAATTTCAGAGATCCCCTTAACAAAAACTCAACAAATGCGCGCCCCCTCCTCCCGGGGTTTCCACACCTTCCCGGAACTGGAACATCTCGTGTACGCTCCCGGTACCACGCTTCCTGGCCTCCCGGGGAGCCCCCACAATGCCCAAAGACAGTCCAGACGACCCCAAGAAGCCCCTACAACCTAACAGCATTGCCCAGGACGCTCCCAAGCAACCCAGGATAGCTTTCGGGCGGCTCTCCAGGCTCCCAGGAGGCCTCCAAGAGACCTCAAGAGAGCTCCGAGAGGCCTCTCGAGAGCGGCCGGAGAATTCAAAATCGTTAAGCTTATTTGTTTTTGTTGCTGGGTTTTTGGCCTTCTCATCATTTCTTGCTTCCAACGCTCCAAGACGGCCTAAGAGGCCCACCAGGCCGCCCCAAGACCGCCCAAGAGGCTCCCAAGACGGCCCCAAGACGGGCCAAGACGGTCCCAAGATTGCCGAAGAGGCGCCTCGGACAGCTCCAGACCACCCAAGAACAGGCCCAAGATGAGCCCAAGAGCGGGAGCAGGAGGTCGCCAGAGACCTCCGAGAGGACTCCGGGACCCCTCAGAGGCCTCCAACACACCCGGACCCTTGAGAGGCCCCCAAGAGATCCACGACGAGGCCCCCAACACAGCCCAAGAGAGCTTCGAGAGCCGTCCCGAGAGAGCCCGAAGAGGGTCAAACCGTTGTTTTCCAATGGTTTTTGCCAACGCTTTTCGCATTCTCACGTTTTCCCGCTTCCGACGCTCCAAGACCGAGGAATTTGGAAAAAAGGGAATTCCAGAGATTCCCTTTTTTTTCAAGTTGGGACTCCTACTCCCTATCCTCTTCCTCGAGACCCATCAAGACTTCGGGGTCACATACAAAAATGTTTCGGGAATGCTGTTGAACTCTCTGACGCTGTCTTGGCACTCTCTTGGATCGTCTTCGTGTCCTCTTGGCTGCCCCTGAAACCATTGTCGAAATCGAGATCCCATGATACCATGAGTTGAAGCAGTGGAATATTAGATGTCCTTTTTGTTCAAACTCACCCCCTTCTTATTTTTGCACGAAGACCCCGAGAGGCAGCCCAACAGACCGTGGCCTGCACGCAGAAAACGTCTAACCCACAGCCCAGGCACTACAACTTCCAAAAAAGGGACATCCCACCAATCCCACGTCTACAGACCACAATGAAGGCCCCAGACACGAACCCAGGACCCAGGAAGCTTTCGAGAGCCCCAAATCGTTGAATACCTAACGGCAATTCACGATTTTTGCGTTTCCGCAGTTCCCGTTCTATGCGATTCCGAGGCTTGCGCAAGGCCTCCAAGAGAGTCCTTGAACGCAAGAAACGACAAAGATATAGTCCATGCGTTAGCCCATCAAGCCTAGCTAGAGCTTGAGCGCGCGCGAAGCGCGCGCGATGGTTCTAGTATCTGTATGTGTATATGTACACATGTTCAGATGCACACAATTGGACTTCGGCGCATCCCGCCACCGTGCCTGGGTCGTGGACCAGAGGCTTCTGAGGGCCCCCTTCTGAGAGACCTCTTTGAGGTCTCTTGGAAGCCCTCCTGGAGCCTCTCGGAGTCTTCTTTGAGGGGTCTTCGCGGAGGGTCTTACGGCCGTTTGGGTGCTCTCTGGGGGCCCGTTTCGGCAGTCGTGCGCCCACTTTGCGCCGTGTTGGGTCTTCCGGTAGGGTCTGGAGGCTCTCCGCAGGCTTTTCGGGGCCGTCTTGGGACCTTCTCTGGGCTACCCAGAGCTCCCCTTGAGGGTGGCTGGCCGTGATGCTCTCTTGGGCCGTCTTGGGGCTCTTCTGGGGCCCCCGAGGGGGCCCTCACTGGCCGTCCTGGAGTCGCCTTACGCCCGAGGGCAGGGAGGCCACCCCTCGTACAGTCGGGGCCCTGAAGAAGGAACCCTTTTCGTTGGGGAGGGGCTCCGTGTTCCTTAAGTCACAGCTTGCCTCAGGTTTCCCTCTTGTTTTCGATACGAAATCGAAGTTTAACTTATGGAAAATAGGGGCCTCGTTCCTGATTTAGGGTTCCTTAGGTCAACGCCCCGACTGTAGGGCGCGACCGCGAAAAGCACGGTCTTCCAATATCTAGGGGGGCCGCTTGTCTCAGCACAGCTCCTCGGGCGGCAGGTCCACAAGGCAGCACATGCGTGAGTGCGAGCGCGCGCCTCCCCCTTCGCGCTGCCTGCCGCGGCGACCCTCCTCCCCCCTCCTCCCCCCTCCTCCTCCTCCTTCTCCTCCCTCCTCCTCCTCCTCCTCCTCCTCCTCCTCCTCCTCCTCCTCCTCCTCCTCCTCCTCCTCCTCCTCCTCCTCCTCCTCCTCCTCCTCCCTCCTCCCTCCTCCCTCCTCCCTCCTCCCTCCTGCCTCCTCCCTCCTCCTCCTCCTCCTCCTCCTCCTCCTCCTCCTCCTCCTCCTCCTCCTCCTCCTCCTTGGAGACCCTTCTCCCTCCTCCTCCTCCTCCTCCTCCGGCTTCGCCTCCTCCTCCCTTCGCAGATCTCGAGGAGCCACCCGCCGCGGGCCGCGCCGCGCCGTCCTGGGCCGAGAAGGCCGCCGCGGCGCGCCGCGCGGTGCCGGCCGAGAGGGCGGCCCCGGCGCGGAGCGCGGACGCGCCTGCCAGGCAGCCCAGGGCCGAGGAGCAGCGCTCGCCCTCGCCTCTCCTCTCCGGCCCGCTCTCGTAGGGGGCCACGTGCGAACCTTGCCCCTGCCCCCCGCGATTTCCGAGGGGGAGGGTGGGGTTTGGGGTTCACCTCGCCCGGGAGCTCCCGAGCGAAGTGAACCCCACCCTCCCCCTCAGAAATCGTGGGGGGCAGGGTCAGGTTCGCACGTGGCCCCCGAGGCCCGCTCTCGTCCTCCTCTCCCCGTGCGCACCTCCGCCTCTGCGCCCCGTCGTGGCCTGCCCTCCTCGCCCTCGGTTCCCCATGGCGGCTCTGGGTTACGAGTCCCGGTGCTCTCTACTAGGGAGCCTGGCAGCGGCAATGCAAGCACTGGGTCGAAGAGGGGAGCGAGAGAGAGAGCGAGAGAGAGAGAGGGAGAGGCAGACAGAGGGAGGGATAGAGAGAGAGAGAGTGAGAGAGAGGACAAACAGATCAGAGGGAGGGCCAGAGAGGGATATATATATATATAGATAGAGAGAGAGAGAGAGAGAGAGAGTGAGAGAGAGAGAGGACAAACAGATCAGAGGGAGTGCCAGAGAGGGAAATATATATATATAGAGAGAGAGAGAGAGAGAGAGAGCGCGACAGTTCGGACCAATCTGCCTGTCCTTGCCCGGTGGGTTGTGAATGCCGCCCAGGCCAACCTCACAATGGCGGGAGGTGCCTCAAAACGTACAGGGGTGGGGAATCCCTACCCCTGGCGCGGTCTGTAAAAGACCCCAGTTGGAAAGCAAGGCGGGTCTGTGGCGATCAGGGAATGGCACACCCTGTCTGCACACCCGAGCAACAGGCGCCGGCTATTAGCGCGCGTTGGCATGCGCGCCTCGGAACCTCAGTGAACCAGGGCAGGGCTAAGGCTACGGAACAGTTGCCAGCGGTTCGCGCAGCGCATTCAGGAATTTGGAGAGGCTAGCACTGGTGTGCTAGCTGTGGGCATCGAGGCTCGCCTGGAGGCTTGCCCGGGGAGAGGCCCCAAGGCGAGCAGGCGATCGGAAGGCCTGATGGAGGTCGTTCCAGGCGTGGTGTGCTCTTTGGAATTTGTCAAGACGTAGTCATGACTGCCCCTGGACGCTATGTTGGATGTGTGGAAGGCTGGTAGCCCATTGTTGCAGCGCCAGGATATACCCTCCATCGTCTGGGTCCTCGATGGGGTCATCTGGTGTGCTGTGATCGTTGCCAGTATCTTGAATGAGGTCGCTTCCTTGGTTGTACGCGACTGCTGTGCAGTCTGGACTGGTCTCCATCTGCTCGGATGACGCAACGGCTTCGGTCCATGAGGTCGGCGGGCCAGGTTCATCCGTAACGGTGCCCCTGGTGGCGAAGGCAGTCTCGCGATCGAGGTCGGCTGGTTGAGTGGCAACGGCGGGGCGTTGCGTGAAGACACGTATCCGATCGGTGATCTGCATTGGAGTCACACGGGTGCCTGCACCATGGTGGGCGGTGCTGAGGCCGCGAGCCCGCGTGCCCTGGTGGGACGGGAGAGCGGCCCGATGGCAGGGGTGCGCTGACTTGAGGGCCCGGATGAGCGGCAGCACTGTCCAGAGCCCATCGAGCTGTGGCGACGGCACGAGCCCACCCAATGGCCCAGCCTTCGGGTCCTCGCCGGCCAGCTCCGCGCTCAGGCCATTGGCGTGGGGGCCGCAGCCAGTGCCAGGCGCGCGGCTAGCAGCAGCGGGAAGGACAGAGAGGGCTGAGCTAGTTCCGTGTGGCCGAGCCCCCATGTACCATGCGCGGTCGGCGGTCTGGCGCCCCGGGCCTGGGACTCGGTCCCGGTGGTGGCCCCCCGCTCTGGAGGTATCGTCGCCTCGTGCCTTCCCAGACGCCGAAACAGCGATGGGGCGTTGCATGTGGGCCCGTCTCAGGACGGTGGAGTCCTCCTCCTCCTCCTCCTCCTCCTCCTCCTCCGCCTCCTCCTCCTCCTCGAGGTCCTCCTCCTCCTTCTCCTCCTTCTCCTCGAGGTCCTCCTCCTCCTCCTCCTCCTCCTCCTCCTCCTCCTCGAGGTCCTCCTCCTCCTCCTCCTCCTCCTCGAGGTCCTCCTCCTCCTCCTCCTCCTCCTCCTCCTCCTCCTCCTCCTCCTCCTCCCTGGTGTCTGGGGGCACTTAGAGCTTCCGTTCCCCGGCGGGGCGCGGCGTGGGCCCCGGCGGGCGGGGCTGCTCCGCCGCGGAGGGCCGGGTGCGCGCCAGCGCGTGGCGGCCCTGCGGTTTTGGGGCGCCGGGGCCGGTCCACGAGCCGGGCATCGCTCGGAGGTGTGCCTTTTTTCCTCGGCGAGGGCCCAACTGTAGAGGGAGGAGGAGGAGGAGGAGGAGGAGGAGGAGCAGGAGGAGGAGGACCCTTGAGGAGCATCCTGGACCATCGAGAGAAAAAAAAAACACGCACGAGACCGGCAAATGCACGGGAGATGGACGTCCGAGCGACGGCGAGACGAGGGCCTGACGCATCCGCGTCGTCGTAGCGAGTGGGCGTTGTGGTGCGAGCCGTTGTGCGAAGCGCAGTGTGCGAGCGCGTCGCGGTGTACGCCGTGGTGCCGCCCGTGCATCGCGGGAGTCGCGTGGCCGTGCGGGCCCTACCCCCGCTCCTCGGTCAACCTCTGACTTTTACCATTCTGCTAGCCTGAAGTCTTCTCACGCATACAGCTGTTGCAGTCACGTTCAACTCATCCTTACAGCTCTCCGGTATCTTCTGATGTCCTTTCGTGCTTATCCACGGGGCACCGTCATAGGACAACCGCGGAAACGCACGGGACATCCGCCCGGCCACCGCACGGCCACGGGACAACCCTAGTACAACCACGGGCCGCACGCGCAAGGCACGCGGGACAATTAAGGATTGGGGTCATCGCGTTGGGCACGCCAGGGAGGGGGGCATCACTTTGTCACATGGCATGTCCCTGGCTAGGCACGGAGCGCTTTCACCGTCACGAATATCCGCCTCGCCTGCGAACGCGCGACCCGGATCGAGACAAAGACGGATGTGCTGGTTGTGAGATTTCTGTTTCATCCCGATAACCCCCGAGGTCTCCGATAATATCTCGATTGGGTCGATAAGGCGTGCGATATCGCAGCCCTGGTGCAGCTTCACATTCACGATTGACGTGTTCAGGGGGCTGCCATGGGCTTGTAATGGTATGTCTACGATGCGTGTATGTCGCAATGTGTTGGTAATTCTAGTACTCACCGCATGCATGTAAGCGCGAGGCGGTCCTGAGGAACGTCAGTGGCCGTGATAGTTGCTTGGAGGCAGCTTTGGTATTGTTTCGGGGTGGGCAAGGCTTCGATGCGGGGCTTTCCGTTCTTGCTGGTGCGTTTGGATTTGATTTCGTAGGGATCGGTGGAGGAGGAGGAGCCAGAGGAGGAGGAGGAGGAGGGAGAGGGGAGGTGGGAGAAGGACGGAGGAGAAATAGGCGGATGATGATGAGGAGGAGGAGGAGGAGGAGGAGGAGGGGGAGGAGGAGGAGGAGGAGGGCGAGCAGAAAGGCCAGAGGCCTCTTGGATGCCTCTCGGAGTCTCTTCGGATGTCTCTCGAGAGCTTCTTGGAGTCCTCTTGGGGTGTCTTGGGGGGCTCTTGGCGGCCCTGGGGGCATCGTGGTGCGTCCCGGGTGTCTCGGGGGAGCCGCTTGGGGCCTCCTTTGTTTTTTTTGGGGATTCTTCTGGGGGCCTCTTTGGGCCTACGTTCAGCGGTCGTTGCTGCATGGGCAGCTACTGGGAACCAAACAGATCCCACGTGCGCAATGCTGGGGCGAGGTGTACCACGCGTCCCGGGCGAGCCACGCGCGTCAGGTGCGCCAGGCACCCTTTGGGCACGAGCGAGCCAGGCACGCCTTGTGCGCCAGATGCGCCACGTGATCCACGTGCGCCATGGGTGCCGCATGCTCCAGCCGCGCCAGGTGCGCCACGTTCAGGGCACGCGCAGAGTGTGCCAGGTGCGCCTGCGCACGTGGCAGTACACATCGGGAAACGTGTCGGCCCCCACAACCCTTGTCGGAATCGAGTACGCAATCGCGGCTGCGTGGCCATCATAGTGTTTGGTGGGCCTGCACACAGCAGGCAATATGTCAGCGCCCCCGCCGTCCCAGTCAAAAGCCAATGCGCAGTGATCGCGGGATGCCCGCTCATGATCCAGATTTTGCTTCGAATTGCATTGTGTATTTCCCAACCATCTTGTGGTGTTGGGCCCTTGTTTTGAGGATACAGTCCCCGCGTTCCTCTATCTATCTATCTATCTATCTATCTATCTATCTATCTATCTATCTATCTATCTATCTATCTATCTATCTATCTATCTATCTATCTACAGTTCAAGGCAGAGCGGTGATGCCTGTACAAAGCGGGATTGAAAGAGCAGGACGAGAGCAAGCAGGAAAAGGGGAGGGCGAAGATCCTCGTGAAAAAAACGCTGGGATGACAACGATAGCCCAGCACGGTCCAGGCCCCACCCCCCCAGCCGCCGCCAGACCCCAGGCAGCAACGGGGGGGACGAGGGAGAGAGAAGGGGGGGGCGGGGACAAACCGAAACGAATCCCACCCGCGTTCCTCCTCCTCCTCCTCCTCCTCCTCCTCCTCCTCCTCCTCATCCTCATCCTCATCCTCCTCTCCTGTCCTCTCCTCTCCTCTCCTCTCCTCTCCTCTCCTCCTCCTCCCCCCTCCCCCCCCTCCTCAGTTCGCGTGCGGATCCCCCACCCAATACAGCGCTTCGTGGCCCCATAGGGAGCTCCACCGAAGGTCCGAGCGGCGCAGCCCGCATGCGTCCCCCACACCCGCTCCAACGTTTCGTGGCCCGAGACAGCGGAGACGCGGGAGCCAGACCCACTGACGCATCGCCTCCATCCACATCTCGAGGAGGCTCGGGACTGGCTCACAGGCAGCCCCAGGACGACCACGACCCAGGAGGAACGAGGACCCGTCGCGTTCGAATTGGACAGCCTGCCACAGATCTGCCACATAGGGGGTTCGAGCTCGTCGTCACATAGCACTGCAGAGCAGGGTGGCACGAGCCATGATGGAGGGCGGACATTCACAAGCAGCGAGCCACAGAGCACCATTCCTCGCATCGACGATCCCCGCTGACGGGGGCTGGCGGGCCTGCTGGCCATGTCTGTTCGCAGCCCTAGAAGGGCCAGACGCGCGGACATGTGCGACATGGCTATGAACCGCATGGCACACATTTGAACACATTAGATGAGCCTGTTCACTGCTATGTACGTGTCGTATACGATCTTCGTCTGGCTACCGCGAAACTGCGCCGCCGAGGTTACATGTGTGATCGTATTACCCATGATGAAATGGTGACATCAATGGGAACCTAATACCTAGGAGGCGCGTTGGCGGGAGACTCCGTACTGCTCTGGGTGGCCACACCTGTTGACCGGCACGTGAACCTACCAGGCAAGCGTGCTGGGCCACACTATGAGGGAACACGCAACTTCCTAACCAAAGCGCGTGCTCTGAGGATGCAGATAGTTATTATCGGACCACGGGGATACGTCTGGAAAGTAGATCCTGTACGAGAGGATCTTAAATGACTACACTTCAGAGAGATTCGGATGCGTTCCTGTCACTTCGACACTGAATATGATCGTGCCAATAAGAAGCCAAACTGCCCATATGCACAAGTATGTACATCGTCCCCCAAAGCTCCAACAACCTTATGGAGATGCGCGTGTACATCTACTAAGGAACATCAGCTGGCTTGGTACGGGCACGACCAACAACATGCCGAATGGCGAAACAAAACCATGGCATTCTTGATAGCGCAACTAGTGGAACAGCTGGACAAACACAGGACCACATGACAAGACAACAAATACACATATTTACACGTGTTTGCCCGCACATTACAAGTGTAAGAAATCTCGTTTACCCGCGGACCAAGTTGGGACGACGTTGTCCGTCGTGCAACCCTCGACCTTGACACCTAGAGGGTGATCCAAGGTATCCATATCAAAGACCAACCGACGGGATGGCGCCGTTATCACCAGGGGTCCACAACGCACGTGCGATATTGCAGTGGGAGCCAGCAGCCCCGGTTCTGCTCGGCCACGGGCAGGCGACGATCCCAAAGGAGCGACTGATGTTCATCGCAGATGATCGATCTCCTCCCTTCTCGATAGGGCTTGACGGTGACCTTCCAAAGTATAGCCGGAGTGCAGTATCCCCAAACAGGGTTTGTAGACCCACTGCGGTTTCCAAGGTCGATTGCGTGCCCGTCCAGTGCGGGCTGGCATGGCATGTTAAAACATGCCTCCTCCTCCTCCTCCTCCTCCTCCACCACCTCTTCATCCCGAACGGCATCTCGGAGCCCAGAGTTGCGAGGATGTCTCCAGCGTTAACGGGCTGGACCACCTCGCGCGCGGCATTTCGGACCCCAGAGTTGCGACGATGTCTCGGGCGAAACGTGCTGCGAGGACGTCTCAGGCGAAACGGGCCGGACCACCTCGAGCGCGGCGTCTCAGAGCTCCGAGTTGCGGAGGCCTCCTGGGGCCTCCTGGTGACCTCCTGGGGCTTCCTCCTGGGCCTCCTGTGGCCTCCTGGACCCCACCTGGGGCTTCCTGAAGCCTCTTGGGGCTCCCAGGGGGGGATATCTAACATGTGGCCGTCGGGGCCCCCCAAAATGGGGGGGGGGGGGGCATAAGAGCAGAAAAAAATCAACGAATCGAAACCGGATTTGTATTAACTTGACACGTTCTGATAGGGGGCCTCCTGGGAGCCTCCTGGGAATCTCCTGCGCACCCCTGGGGCCTGTCCTCGGCGTCCTGCGGCCTCCTGAAGCTCTCTTGGGCCTCCTGGGGCTCCAGGGTCCCAGGGTTCCAGGGGGGATACATAACATGTGGTCTTCTGGACCCCGAGGCTGGACCACCTCTTGCGCAGCATCTGAAAGCTCAGAGTTGCGAGAATGTCTTGTGCGAAACGGGCCGGACCACCTTGCGCACGGCATCTCAGAGCTCAGAGTTGCGAGGATGTCTCACGCGAGATGGGCCGGACCACCTAGCGCAGGGCATCTCGGAGCCCAGAGTTGCGAGGATGTCTCGGGCGAAACGGGCTGGACCACCTCGCGCGCGGCATCTCGGACCCCAGAGCTGCGACGATGTCTCGGGCGAAACGTGCTGCGAGGAAGTCTCAGGCGAAACGGGCCGGACCACCTCGAGCGCGGCGTCTCAGAGCTCCGAGTTGCGGAGGCCTCCTGGGGCCTCCTGGGACCTCCTGGTGACCTCCTGGGGCTTCCTCCTGGGCCTCCCGTGGCCTCCTGGACCCCACCTGGGGCTTCCTGAAGCCTCTTGGGGCTCCCAGGGGGGGATATCTAACATGTGGCCGTCGGGGCCCCCCAAAATGGAGAGGGGGCCACAAGAAGCGGAAAAATCAACTAATCGACACCGGATGCGTATTAACTTGACACGTTCTGATAGGGGGCCTCCTGGGAGCCTCCTGGGAATCTCCTGCGCACCCCTGGGGCCTGTCCTGGGCGCCCTGCGGCTTCCTGAAGCTCTCTGGGGCTCCCAGGTCCCAGGGTCCCAGGGGGGATATGTAACATAAGGTCTTCTGGGCCCCCAGGTTGGACCACCTCTTGCGCGGCGTCTGGGGGCTCAGAGTTGCGAGAATGTCTTGTGCGAAACAGGCTAGGCCAACTTGCGCACGGCATCTCAGAGCTCAGAGTTGCAAGGATGTCTCAGGCGAGACGGGCCGGTGTCTCGGGCGAAACGTGGTGCGAGGACGTCTCAGGCGAAACGGGCCGGACCACCTCGAGCGCGGCGTCTCAGAGCTCCGAGTTGCGTGGGCCTCCTGGGGCCTCCTGGGGCCTCCTGGGGACCTCCTGGGGCTTCCTCCTGGGCCTCCTGTGGCCTCCTGAACTCCACCTGGGGTTTCCTGAAGCCTCTTGGGGCTCCCAGGGGGGATATCTAACCTGTGGCCGCTTGGGCCTCTCAAAATGGAGGGGGGGGGCACAAGAGCAGGAAAAATCAACGAATCGACACCGGATTTGTATTAACTTGACACGTTCTGCTGGGGGGCCTCCTGGAAGCTTCCTGGGAATCTCCTGCGGACCCCCGGGGCCTGTCCTGGGCGTCCTGCGGCCTCCTGGAGCTCTCTGGGGCCTCCTGGAGCTCCCAGGGTCCCAGGGAGGATATGTTACATGTGGTCTTCTGGGCCCCCAGGCTGGACCACCTCTTGCGCGGCATCTGGGAGCTCAGAGTTGCGAGAATGTCTTGTGCGAAACAGGCTAGGCCACCTTGCGCACGGCATATCAGAGCTCAGTGTTGCGAGGATGTCTCACGCGAGACGGGCAGGACCACCTCGCGCAGGGCATCTCAGAGCTCAGAAGTCCGAGGATGTCCCAGGCGGGCTCCCAGGGTCCCAGGGAGGATATGTAACATGTGGTCTTCTGGGCGCCCAGGCTGGACCACCTCTTGCGCGGCATGTGGGAGCTCAGAGTTGCGAGAATGTCTTGTGCGAAACAGGCCGGACCACCTTGCGCGCGGCATCTCAGAGCCCAGAGTTGCGAGGATGTCTCAGGCGAGACGGGCCGGACCACCTCTCGCGCGGCATCTCCGAGGTCAGAGTTTTGAGGATGTCTCAGGGCCGGACCACCTCTCGCGCGGCATCTCCGAAGTCAGAGTTTCGAGGATGTCTCAGGCGAAACGGGCCGGACCACCTCGCGCAAGGCATCGCAGAGCTCAGAGTTTCGATGATGTCTCAGGCGAAACGGCCCGGACCACCTCTCGCACAGCACCTCGGGGCTCAGAGTTTCGAGGATGTCTCAAGCGAAACGGCACGGACCACCTCTCTCGCGGCGTCCCGGAGCGCAACTTTTCGAGGATGTCTCAGGCGAAACGGCCAATCCCGGCCAACTCACAAACGAGAGTTGTGAGGATGTCTCAAGCGAAACGGCCAAAACCATAAAATTTGTGTGAGGATGTCTCTGCTCCGCCTTCCCTCGGCCGGAGTTAGTTTCTATCACAACAGCACCACGTTCAGCAAGTTGTTTGGGGAATAAGGAAGCCAGCATCAAACCAAAGAAGATACCAAAGTAGGTCGAATACGGCCATGCTGATTTTTGTGACGACCTCCGAGGACTAGGATGCGCCGCGCTACACTCCGACGTTCTAGCATAATTAAAGTCCGAAGACGGTCACGACCTCTCCTTGACGCTGCCAGGCAGCATAGCGGATACGCAGGCCGAGATATACATTATGGTCCCCACCTTGTGATATTAGCGGAACAACTGCGTAGATATGGTAGAACTTTGCGGAGGCGCGGGTGGCATGTCCCAACTTGCCTTCAAGAGAAAGTTGACCTCTGGAGGTAACCACGACAAACTCACCAACGTTGACTTGGGAAACCCACGAGTGCAACAAGCTGTGGAGCACGATCTGCGCGCCTGCTTTGTCACAGTTGTAATAGTGCAACCCCCCATTCCACAATCGCAAGCTTATCCTCCCACTGATGCGCAAGTCTATCGCGACGCCTGGTGCAGACGCCACAGGGGGGGCCTTCCCCGCGTCACCTTCTGCGGCGCGGTTGCCGTCGTACAAGACGACCTGCGACGCTTATTTCATAGGGAACATCTGGTTGGCACTAGGGCAGATAGTTGAGATTGCCCCGTGGTCGACGGTAGCCAGACGCAAGGCCGGTAGCACACATGCCATTGACCAGTGCCCGACAGGGGTGCGCGACTCTCACGGCACGCGCATCAGGGGACCCACCGGGATGATGGCCAATCACAGAGCAGTCTTTTCCCTCCGACAAAAAAAAACATGATTTGGCCGCCACGAGCATGCCCAAGCATGCAACCGAGAACTAGCACAGGCGGCCCGCTACACACCTGAGATGCAATCGCTGATCGTAGACGCACAAGACTGATGTGCACCAGGCAGAAACCCATTCGCTGGTCGAAACCAGACATGCACCTTCGCGGTGAGTGGTGCTGGGTCTGATCTTCACAATCCTACGATACCTCGAGAGGCTGATGGGTCAATCCACCGACCGCAGCCTGGGCTCCGGCGCCCAGCACGCGTCGAAAATGTGCAAATTATGTCACCACGGCGCAACCGCAACCCACGACAATGTCGGTGGTTCGACAAGGAGCCCCCTCACTGGAAAGCCCAAGCTGCCAAAAGGACTACGGCAAAAACAAGCGGGGCCACCTGCTAACAGCGGGAGGCGTAGATTTGCTAAACCTTGGCAATGACCAGACAATTTCGAACAGGCCCCGCCGGCTGCACCAGCACCGGCGGACGGTGCACCTGCACTTGCGGCCGCTGCGCCAGCAGCGGCGCCGGCGCCGGTAGATGAGCGTTCGACGAAGTGCCAGCTCCAGAAGATATGTCACCTGCGCGGCAGAGACTGCGGAGCCATGAACGGCCGCGCGCACCTCTCCCTGCGAGCAGTAATCCTGAAGACCCGACTGCGGTTGTCAGCGCCTGCGACGCGACGAGAGGCGCGCAGGGTTTAGGCGGCAGTGGCGCTAGTATCTTTGGCGCCAGCAGCTCCTCGGACCCACCGCGCGTCGCGGGGCGGCGCGGGCGCGAGGAGAGCGGCGCTGCGCCGCCTCCTCCTCCGCCCCAAGCAGAAGCACGGCCACGTGCGAGACATCCTGATTGGTCGAGGTCCGACGTTCAGATATGTCTGTCTTACCTACGTAGCTTCAATCCGACCATCGAATTGAAGGAGTTGCGCAAGCTCCCCTTGCGTTGGCATCGCGGCTCCGAGCCGAAGACGCGCGCAATCTTGTCGAGCGCGCGGCTAGATGTTCGACGATTGGATCTGACAAAAAGGCGTAGTTAACTCATTCCGTGAGCGCAGAGCTGGAGAGAAGCTGGACAACGCAGTCATGCCGTCAATCAGCCTCCCAGGCTAATGCAATGAGGAAGTCGAATGTGATCTGATATTTTACAAACACCACATCGTACTTCACAGCATCGATCGACCGATGTGCGTTTGGCTGCTGGCCGACGGGTAGCCGACAGGGCGACGCATGCCATGCCGGGCGCCCATCGCCAGAGCCCCGCGCAACGTGGCCCAGCCGTGACGATGCACACCGACGGGGAGGGTGCCTTAAAGAACGGCGCTGCCGAGGCTATCCTAGAGGCCAAGGGCACGGCGTCTTGCATCCGTGCCCGAGGCCAGCGCGCCGCCGTCGTCGAGGCGCGCAGCGGCATCCTCAGAAAGAGCTCACACGTCATGGACGAAGAACTCTGACGCCACAGAATCCAATTAGTTTTCGCCCGCCTACTGCACGAGTGCTTATTTGTCTGCAGTGCGTGTGCGTTCTACTACGGCGCATCGCAATATCAGGCGCTACATGGCCGACGACCGGTCTGTCTACCAGACCTCCCGGTAAGCATTGGGCCACGAGCAAGGGGCGGAAACGTCGGATCACAGTAGGGGGCGAAGAATCAGGGAAATTAGCAGTCGCTCTTTTATCAAGCCGCAGCAGTAGCCAACGCGAACCAAGCCCTACGCACCAAAACAACGGCAGCAGGACATTACCAATATCAGCCCGGCGATCTCGTGGACTACCACTGCCCGACCACAGCGAGAGACGACTGGGGTGGATGGACTGGCCCACGCCCCATCGCCCGCAATTGCCCTGACCGAGGTCAGATTGCAGTTCAAGTCGGCGGTCGAGAAGCTCTCGCACAGTATCCAGACTGACGTCGTACACTGTACCTACAAGTGCTGATGGTCCGCGAGATTGGCTCCGACGCAGCGGCCGCGCGCGCTGCGCTGGCCTTCGTCGCGAGCCTGGCCGCTGGGAAACCTGCCGCGGTTTCCGGCCTCTTGCCGACCGAGCATGGAAATGCGCGGACGACCGCGGCGAGCCGTCTCTCGCCTAAGGTACACTTAGCCTTGCAGTTTCTCATTTTGTTTTTCCCGAGTAGATAGCGTAGTAATTGTGCGTCTGGCTAAGAGCATCCGCGGGTGACCTGCAGTGCCATGTGCTGACCGTTGCATTCTGGCATGCTACGACATCGACGTTGACAGGACTCCACTACTACGAATCCGAAGGACCAGCCCTTCATCCACGGCATCACTGGATCTACACGCGCACGAAGAATCCAACGCTTCAAATCTTCAAATATTCTAGCAGGCTTCGACGAATACCTATCTAAGTCTGAGAAACCTGGCGGGCGCGCCAGCACGGGGCGGCAACGCTCAACAGGAAGAGCAGCTTCTAGTCCCAGCCGCGCTCGATAGAAGACGCCCGACCATTACCGAGGAATCTGACATGAATTAGAGGCGCATATCATGGAAGCGTGGCACATAGGACTCCCAGAGGAAAAGCTCTACATGAGACCACGCCATGGGGGTCCTTCTATTCAGTCGCCACGGACATGATCGCAGGAAATCACGCGCAGGTGACTGTGGCCAGCGAGGAGCAAGGACACTTGCAGGACATTGTCTGCGATCGTCACGATGATACTTATGAGAACTTCCCGGCGCCCTGCGCCACCGAGTACGACGAAACCTACGAATTGGATTCGGACGAACACGGCCAGTGCGTTGAGCTTTGCTTCGCTACTGACATGGCTAGAATCGTTCTAGCAGAACAACAGCCCCAAACATTGAGCGCCGGACAGATGACCAATATGCGCGTCTATGCCACGGCCGAATATAAGACGGCCGCGGTCGTCAAGAAAGACGACCCCCCGACGAAGGCTGACGCGCAGGCGAACTCGGCCAAGATATCCGTGGTTTTGCACGCGGAATTCGAAATATCGCATGGTAGCAAATGCTTCAATGCGCAGGATATGAATAACGCCACTCACATCATGACACCTAAATTCGTGTCCAAGTGGAAGTTCGTGAAGAATGAAACGGGCGAAATGGAACGAACCATCCGACTTTCCCGGGCCTTTCGCGGCTTCATGGATGCCGAGGCCTCCGATGTGGAAACCTTCGCAGGCGCGGCTCGTCGAGCAAGTTAAAGACTGCTCGCAAGCGCGGCCGCGCGCCTGAAATCGTGGATCATGGCGCCCGTGTGTATTGGCAAGGCTTATCGTGGGCTGGCAGAAGCCACTGGCGAGGAACACGTGGTCTGCTTTGCTCCCCCACCTGGCTCAGCATCGGCGCCGCGCGCGCTGCCGGGCTTCGCGGCTCGCGACGGAACCAGGCGCTGCCTGCAGCGCTGAAAGCCCGTCGTCGGCACCAAGGATGCCCGCAGGGCCTTCCCCTTCAAATCCGGGGCCAGCGCAAGGGGCCAGGGGCCGACACCTACTTCGCACGACGAGAACTCCGAGACAAGTCCAAACCTCCTAACAGCCAAGCACGTTGATGACATAAACATGGCAGGAGTCGAGGATACCATGGATAAGTGCGTCAAGTGTGTAGAGGGTACGTATGGCGCCTGTAAGTGTCAGAAGCAAAGCTATACGAACTGCGCCGCGCGCTACGCCGAGAACGAAGGCGGCCGCGTCCAATTGGATCAGGATGAGTACATCAAAGAACTTCGTTCCATGCAGCACCCAGAACTCACGGGCACTGTAGCATAAGAGAAGACAACGACAATCGCGCTTGATATGTTCATTAGCCTACGTGGTGCGTTAGCATATGCATTAATCACGCAAGTTCGGTAGCGTCGCCGCCGATTTAGGTGCCCTGTGGCTCTATAGTTCTGTAGCACTACAGCCCTATAGCCTTATAGCCCCTAGCCTTATAGCCCTATAGCCTTATAGCCCTAGAGCATTATAGCCCTGTGGCCCTGATAGCCCAATAGCCCTATAGCACTCTAGCCCAATAGCCTTGTAGCCCTATTGCCCTATAGCCACACAACCTTGTAGCCCTACAACCCTGTAGCCCTATATCCTTATAGCCCCATAGCCTGATAGCCCTATACCGCCGCAGCCCTAGAGCCTTAAAAAGATTCGGATTGAGTTTTACTGCAGCGTGTACAACACTAACCTACAAATACGGAGACTCAATGCCGCGACGCGCAAATTTCAACAACATCCCGATTAAATAATATAGCAACTCGTGGTTCCGACACGAGAGGTAGACCTTCATATTGACTCCGGCTATCGTCGCCTCAACTGCGAGGCCGATGGCGAAGCTGATGGGTGCGGCATCCGAGGAGCCAGCCTGTTATCGTGCGGACGCGCGCCCAATTGAAAGGCAGTTGTACATCTTTTCGACGCGCGCTGCATGTCGCGCTCCAGCTACTCAGCTGAAGCCATCGCTGCAGCCCATAAATTGGAAGACTGCCACGCTACATTGCGGCGCTACACGAGGTGAAGGCTGGACCACCAATGCCGACACAACTTAAGCATATCTTAAACATAGATGGTCTGAGCATAGTGGCTATCCTCACCGTAGACGCCGAGTCGGTTTTCAAGTTTCTATCAAGTAAGGATTTGCAGAAGTCCACTGCGTGTGCCTTAGGAGGGCAGGTCAGCTGGATATGAAAAATGAAGGATCGGGGCGTCGCTCATAGCGTAGAGTGGTTTGACCCACAAGATATGACAGCCGGTGGTCATACCAAAGTCTGTATTGATCGTGAGCTACTGCTGCAAGTTATGGAATGTACGCTGTCATTCGAACATGAGGTCAATATTTTTTAATGTCATTCACGGATTAGTCAAACGTGCTCACCTTAATTCTCTGCGGGTGATCATGTGGCTTGGCCCGTGATGACCCATGCTGATATGTGGTTTGTCATGTGGTTTAGCCCATGACAGACCATACGTTTATATGTTGTTTCTGGCTCTTGACTTCTTGTATTGCGGGGCATGTAAAATATTTGTTTTCCCTTCTTACCTTGTGATTGTTTTTTAGGACTGGACCTGACGTTCGGCCCCCGTTCCCGACTTTGAACGGGCTCAGTGGGTGGATCAAATAGCGAACGTCATGATCCATGTCCGGTGTTGCCTTGGATCAAGGTAGCGCTACCCGCTTTGTTTGCCATACACTTGTGAGGCACAATCGAACCTGAATGTCGGATACAGGCCACATCCACCATAGTTATCCGTTTCATCCCGTGTATTATATAGTTGTCCTTTCGCCCTGCGTGCCATTGAGGGAGAAGCTATGGGATATCCCGATACGTCTACGACGTGATCGTACAAAACAGGGTCTCAGCTTACTACCGCATGGAGCCCCTGACCCTTTCTTTTCACTTGGTCTCGGATTGCTGCTGGTCGCCTGGGGGATGGGCGTTTAATAAACCCGTCCCCGAAAAGGAAAAGGGGGGTTGGAAGAGGAAACGCCTTGAACCAAGCACGCCCTGAAGGGCTGGTGGGACTTTCAGTAGCACGCGATGCGACAGGAGCGGGTTCTGTTACAGGGATAGCGCGCGAGAGTCCCGCGCTGGCGACCTACAGCGTGGACAATCTAGTGCAGAGCCTACGGGCTAGCCCCGCTAGGGCATGATGTTGAGCCCCACGGGGGGGTCGGACCTCAGCGTTGTGGCTTTCCCGCGTCGCTGCGAACGGTCGCGTTTGTCCGATTTCATCGGTCCAAGTGGTTGTTGGTCTACGTCTTGGCAAATAGGGCGGACGCCAGTTTTTGCATCCTCCCCGCATCCTCTGATGGCCCCCCCTTCTCCTTTGAACTCCAGGTTCCTTGGCCGTTGGGTGTCATTCGGCTCGTGCCACCCCTCCCACCCACCCCCGCACCTCCAGAGCACCGGCAGGAGCAGTCAGAAGACGTCCTGCAGACAATCCGAAGAGGCTTGGAAGAGCTCTCTAGGACGGAGGGGGCGGCTCGAGCAAGACATGCGCCCTCCCCCCGTTCCGTTTCCTCTTCCCCCTTCGCCTCCCTACCTCTTCTCCTCTCCCTCCACTCACTCCACCCAGCTTATGCTCCCTGCCTGCACCCCTGCTACCTGCTACTCTCCCCCACGCCCTCCCCCTCCCCATCCGGGAGGGGGGGAGGGGCGACGACGACGGCGACAGTGAGGACGGCGACAACCGTGGCGGCGGCGGCGGCGGCACCTTTGACTCCCGCACATTCTGGGCACTCCTGCCTCCCTCTTCCCATTCCCTCCGCCCAGCCGCTGCCTGAGTGAGAGCCAGCACCAGCTGCAAAGATCACGGATACAGTCGGGGCCTTGAAGAAGGAAGCTTTTTCGTTGGGGAGGGGCTCCGCGTCCCTTAAGTGTTTCGCAACTGGCCTCAGGTTTTCCTGATGCTGTCGACAGGAAATCGAAGGTTAACTTATGGAAAAAAGGGGCCTCGTTCCTTATTTTGGGGCTCCTTAGGTCAACGCCCCGACGGTACCGCCAGAGGCCATGTGCGGCCGCTCCCGGGGAGCACGTAGGACCCGCTGCATGCCGCCACTGGGCGCGGGCCCCGCGGGGTGCGACCGCAGCAGGAAGAGGGAGCCAGGGGCACGGTGAAGGAGAAGTACCCCTCGGTCGTTGAAAGTAGGTATTTTTGGATTCCCAGATTCCAATCTACTTCGAGCGCCTTCCTACTTCAAGCGTCGAGTGGTGTTCCCTCTTCCCTCCTCTTCAGGAGGCGGGCGGAAACCCAATCTATTTCCAACGCCTTCATACTTCATGTTTCTACCCACTTCTTCCGACCGATGGGTAAGGGGGACACGGGAGGGGGCGGTAGGGTCGGGGGTGGGGGTCGGCCTTCACCTGGGAGGTCTCGCGCAGTATCGCGGGGCTTCTCAGCGCGCCGTAACTCGTCCACGGGGCTGCGGACCACCAAGCTGGCATCCCGAGTCGTGGAGTCCTAGTCCTCTGCCCGCCCCTCCCTGGCATCTGCTGTGAAGACCACGGTCATCATCGCAGCCCGGCAGTCCTGGCAGTCTGCGCACCACGACAACACGTAGCACGGAAGCCAGATTTCCATGAATCGTGCCATGCTTCATGAATCACGCATCCTTGGAAGCCAACACCAGTCTCAGTAAGCGATGGTAACGTCTGCCTTCCGTAGGAGTTTATCAGTTCAAGTGCACCAGCGAATGGTGGCACACAAGCAGGCACATCAGGTATTTGACGTGTTGGCCGCAAATGCGCGATTGAGAACTACGGGTTTCGACGATTACGTTACACATGCAGCCAAGGTTGTTGACTCAGAAGGTCTTCGGGGCCGACAGCTGTCAAGCAGCAAACACGAACAAGAGCGCCGCGAAACGTCGCCAGGGACGTGCACAGCGGATAGTATAGTTGCGGCAATGTCGAGTCATGTTGCTCCCATCAGTTCGTAGGGAAACTTACCGCGTAAATTGCTGGATCTTCGACAGCGCCGCCGCTCTTACGAGCGACCTGACTCTTGGCAGTACGGCGTTCAGCGTGATGATGGTCGACACGGTCCATCGTCCTATCGCCGTCAATCCGTTCTCGCAGGAGGCGGTCTAGACGCTAGACGTCTTTCTAATTCTGTGTGCTCGTGAGCATTCCGTCGGGTCTGGCTCGATGAAGTCGCGGCGAAGCGGCCACCAGCCTGCGACCCCGTCCATGAAGGCGTCCTTGCATCCTTCGTCATGCCGAAGGCGAAGCGAAAACGCAGTTTCATCGTCTGGAGGGTCGCCAGTCGGTCGACCGCCGGGCCGATCTTCGTCGATGCCGTCGCTGTTGTTCTGCGATTCCGCCTTTCCATCGTCGTCCGGAATCGATGGTCGTATGTGTGTTTGCTCTTGCGGCGCGTGTTGTAGGAGCAGTCCCGCCTTCGGCGCGTGATGCAGCAGCAGTCCCGCCCTCGCCCGTGGGATCTATGGGCCGCGCCCACGGCGGTAAGCTGCGCTCCTCTGGGCGGGCTCGGTCTTCGCACGAGCAG
Organism: Prorocentrum cordatum; assembly: GCA_963575745.1. Lineage (NCBI taxonomy): Eukaryota > Dinophyceae > Prorocentrales > Prorocentraceae > Prorocentrum > Prorocentrum cordatum. Next base: position 31,718 of record CAUYUJ010020057.1, on the reverse strand, counting down.
TGCCAGTTCCTTCGCCTTCTGGCGAGCTCTCCCTTGCGGTCTCATCATCCTTGATTGGGCGCCTGGAGTCCAGCAGGCACGTGTGTGTCAGATTATTCTTGCCGGTGCCGCAAGGTTTCGCCGCGTCGTCGGGCCGATCGCCTAATCGAGACGAGCACCCTTGTCCAGCGAAGCAGTGTCCCAGGTGGCATCGGTCCTTTGGCCTGACCCCGCCACACAATTCCAATTGCTGGGACGTGCTCTGGCCGTGAATCGTCTGCACAGTCCCCTTACGGACAGCGCCTGTCCACCTCGGTGCCCCTGCTGCTCAAGGAGAAGTCAACAATACAATGGCAATCACTTGGTTGCAAATCGCAGATGGCAATCGGCCAGTGAGGGTCGTGGACCTTCCATGTCACTTTCGTCCGTTTCAGGGACCCCTGTAGATCTGATGCCACACCTCGTGCGCGCAAGTTGAAATTGAAGTTCCTGACGCTTCACACATCGCCACCAGCCCAGGCGTGGGAGCATTACAGTCGGGGCCCTGAAGAAGGAACTCTTTTCGTTGGGGAGGGGCTCCGCGTTCCTTAAGTGTTTCACAGCTTGCCTCATGCTTTCCTTATGTTGTCGACAGGAAATCGAAGGTTAACTTATGGAAAAAAGGGGCCTCGTTCCTTATTTAGGGTTCCTTAGGTCAACGCCCCGACGGTACAGTGGAAAAGCGGGGGGGGGGCAGGGCGGCAGCCGTCAAACAGAAGGTCGGGACCAGAGCGAGCAAGCCCAGGAGTCGACCAGAAAATCCGTCGCGGATCGTTCGACGTGAGCGGTTTGTCGGGGCAGTTTGGAAGGCTTGTGTTTGGGGATCTCTTGGGGCCCTATTAGGGGTTCTCTTGCAGGTCCTCTTTGGGGCCCTGGGCGCCATCTTGGAGCGCACTGGCGATAAGAATGGTGTCCTTGATTAGTGTCTCCCCGTCGTAGCCAGACAAGTCGCGTCTGTGGGCTCCACTGGGGGCTACTGTGGCCCCCTTTGGGCCTCTTTGGGCCATCTTGCTGGAGTCATCCTGAGCCATCAGGAGGCCATCGAAGGCGAAACTGCGAGAGTGTAAAACACATTGGTTCCCCTTAGGTTTTGGAAACAGCTGGGGCTCTCGGGGGGTCCTTGGGAAGCTCTGTGGTCAATTGGAGCCGTCTTGGAGCGTCCTTGAAGCATGCTGGAACCTACCTTGAACCATGTGGGGTTATCTTCAGCGATCTTGGAGGCAATCTTGGGCCATCTGGAGCCCTCTTGGGCCATCTTGGACGCTCCAACAGCCCGCGCCCCCCCCAACCAGACCTAGCGGAGGGGGCAGGGGGAGGGGTCAAGCTACCCGTCCGCCCGTACGCAGTCTTGCTCACTCCCACCCGCCCTCCCAACGCATAAGCAACACGCGGGCGTCAGCATATCGTGTAAGAACGCCACAGAAGCCACGGTTTCCAGATGCACCAGACACCCTGGAGGCCCAAGCGCGCCAGGCGCGCCAGGTGCGGCGAGTGCTCCACGTGCGCCCAGTGTTCCACGTGCTCCAGCGCCAGGTGCGCCAGCCGCTGGGAACCAATCTGGGCTCCCATCGCGTGCGCCGCAGTTTTTTTTGCTGCGACAGCAACTGCGCACTCCCCAGCGCATGCTTGTGGCTGCTGGCCGCCGCGCGCGGCCCCCAACCATCCACGCACGAGAAACAAGCGTGCGAACAGGCGCGCGGCCTGACACGCCAACCAGCCGGTGTGCACCGAACTATCCTCGTCGAAACGCAATGCTCGGAGGTGGATCGACCTCCTACCCTGACACGTCGATTGAGGAGTTGGCCGTTTTCGGTTCGCGAGAGGGCGTCGCGGCCGTCATGTTTGCGTGTCCAGGTCCGTCGGTTTCGGTCCCAGGCCGTTCTCACTAAGGGGAGGTCTACTAAAGGGAGGTTTGTCCACCGCCGAAATGCAGAGTGCACGCCAGGGCGTTCACACTCCCGCCGTGCCAGCTGTAGGCTCAACTGCGACGGGGAAGCTCCGCGGCTCCGCGCGTCGCGCGCGGCCAGGCCCACAAGGGGGGGTAACGTTCAGCACCCCCCCTATCTGGGGCTAGCCTTTCTTCATAGGGGGCTACACGCGAACCCGACCCTCTCACTCAGAAATCGTGGGGGGTAGGGGTAGGGTTCGCATGTGGCCCTCTATCTTCAGGGGCCATCGGACAGCCTCTTGAGACCCTCTTGGGGCCACCTTGGGACGCTATTGGGGCTGTCTTGGAGGCCTCGTGGGCCTGGATTGGAGCTGTCTTGGGCCATTTGGGGGCCACCTGGCTCCCCCTCTGGGGCCCCCACAACCGTCTCTTGGGGCCCTCTTGGCGCAAACTTGGGGCGTTATTGGGGCCCGTTTGGAAGCCTCTTGGGTCCAGCTTGGAGCTTTCTTGGCCAATCTTGGAGCCAGTTGGAGGTTTCTGAAAGCCCCATCGGAATCGAAAAGGTGAGACGACAGCAGCCATTGATTTGTCAAAGCAGTCGGTCGACCACCTGCGCCCAGATGACGGTGGGAGTTGCTGACGCCCCGGATGTCCTTGTAGAATACCCGCACAAAGTGGTCGCAGGACGGCCGCGGATGTGTTGAGGGAAACCGTGGATAGAACGCGTCTAAGCAGGTTTAAGCCAGAGCCTGATACGCTACCCTTCCGCAACCTCTTTGGCACAAAAGCTATCATGGTGGCGGAGCTGGCCACGGCCAGCTCCCGCTGGGCGCTCCCCCCGCGGCCAGGGGCGCTGGCCATTGCTTTCGCGGCCATGGCCGCAGGGCGAGCGATCCACGGCAACCAGCTGACACAACAGCTGGACAAGGGCTATGTGACCAAGCAGCTGAACGAGGTGAGCGTGACCAAGTAGTTGGACAAGGTCTGCGTGACCACAGGAGCGCTGAACGAGGTTTACGTGACCATCGGAGCGTTGAGCGAGGTCTACGTGACCACCACAGGAGTTCAAGACGAGGTCTACGTGACCACAGAGCAGAAGGACGAGGTCTACATGACCACAGAGTTGAGAGACGAGGTCTACGTGACCACAGACGAGCATAAAGAGGTCGACGTGACCACAGACGAGGAGAACGAGGTCTACGTGACCACAGACAAGCAGGACGAGGTCTACGTGACCACAGACAAGCAGGACGGGGTCTACGTGATCACAGACGAGCAGGACGAGGTCTACGTGACCACAGACGTGCAGAACGAGGTCTACGTGACTATGACGGAGCCTGGTGTTGAGTGGCAGGGCTTCGGTCTGAAGCCGCCAACGTTCGACGGCCACGAGGAGCAGTGGGCGGAGTGGAGCTTCGCGATGAGGGCGTACCTGGGCGGCCAGACGGCGCAGGCGCTGAATCTCCGAGAGGCGACCGAGCAGCGAGGAGATCCAGACATTAGCATGGTGGAGAATTTGCATCGTTTGGGGGGCTGAAGGAGTTTCGGCACCGAAGAAGATGTTCTTCGCGCTGGTCATGACAGTGAAGGGCAGCGCGCAGATGCTGATCAAGCGCTACGAGCCTGCGACGGCCATGAGAGCGCAAAGCATCACGACGGCGATTCTCAATGCGAAGCTTTCCCCTTCGGATTTGGCGGGGTTCGAGCAGCGCCGCTCAAACTGGGAGCGCGACGCCAAGCGCCACGAGATAGCGCCAGGAGAGGCGTTCACTGCAGGAGTCAAGAAGAGCATCTACTTGCAGAAGGCCCCGAGTAACATCGGGACGGTAGTGCAGACGCAGAGCGAGACAAGCTACGACGAGCTGGGCAGCACCGCGATGCAGCACTTACAAGCGGCGACATTGCACGAGGACGGGCACCAGCAGAAGTGGCCAAGGCCACCAGGACCTGGAGCCGAAGCCAGCGCAGGAAACCGAACCTCAGGAGCCTCAGGAGCCATGGAGGTGGACGCGCTGACACGGCAGTGTCCCAGAGGCAGGGGCAAGGACGACAAAGGCAAAGGCAGAGATAACGAAGGCAAGAGCAGGAGTTAAGACCAGAAGGGCAAGGGCGCGGATCCCATGGCGAGGGCGGCAGCAACACGACAGCCAGCTTGGAATATGGCAGGAGTATTTGGGGCGAGGCTTTGTCACGCCCGTGGCCAGAGGGGGCGCTGCGCAAGGGATTGTTGGCACCGGCTGGAGAACCCCAACTGCGACCAGGGTAAGCAGCAGGTCAAGAAAGGACAGAAAGGAGGAGCGAACGAGATCACGATGTGCGACGGCTGGAGCAACGTCAGCGCACCACCACCAGGAAGTCCATCACCATCGACAGCAGGGCCTTCAGGCAGCCAAGTGGGAGCAGGAGTTCGAGCGATCACCACGATAGGCGAGCACGCGCCAGAGTGGGAAGGTGGCTTCATCTTCGTAGTTGCGAAGGGCGGGAAGCCAAAAGGTGCAGGAGAGAGGTCGACAGCATGACGGGAACGGGCATGCGGCGTTCGTTTTGGATGTTGACGGACAACTGCGCAGGTGAGCACGTGCGTGGCGTCAGGGACTTCCCGAACGTGGAGCTCGAATCAGGGCGCAACCCCAACGTGGCGGTCGCGAACGGCGCGCCACTGAGGCACTACGGATCAAATGCGGCGACGCTCCACATTGCCGGCGACAGACGCATCATCATGGAGTTCCAGGTCACTGACGCGAAGCAGCCCATCATGAGCGTGGCTTGGTACGACGGCAAAGGAGAACTGCTGAGGCACGAGGCGGCAGGACTGGTCAACCGTAAGAAGATCAATAACCACTACGCGCTGAAGCGCTGGACCAATATGCACGATGACATGAAGGAGGAGGTCCACAAAGAGATGGCGCTACTGGTGCCGATCGGGGCAGCAGGTGCGGCAGCGCGACCAGGTGAAGAGGACGAAGACGGATGCGCAGTTCAACGAACATTGGCAGGAGGACCACGAGTGCAACCACCAGGAGAGCGGCATCAACCACGGGTCGCATCGCGAGGAGCTGCAGACGCACTAGCGGATGCACCGACAGAGGGACCAGCGGCAGTCCCCGACGATCGCGAGACGGCGGGACCCGAGACGACAGCCAGTGGACTGCCCGGACCTCGAGAGCCAAGCGCGGAGGATATCGAGAGGCACGAGCTGTCCCATTACCCAGCTGAACCATGGTGCGAGATCTGCATTCAGGCGAAGGCCAACGACATAGCCTACAAGAAGAAGGACAGGCGCGACGAGCTGATCCCACTGCTGAGCTTCGACTACGGCCAGGCGGGCATCGAGGGGGGGGCCGTCAACTTCGAGTTCGCAGTGGGCAGCGACGCTTCGACGGGAGGCATCTGGAGCACGGCCATCATCCAGAAAGGTCGAGACGACGTCTGCACCGCGGCCGCGGCAATTTCGTGGCTCGCCGAACTGGGGCGCTCACGAGTGGAACTACAAGCAGGAGGAGCAGCCGAGTTCTCGTTCATCATGGCAGTCAGGGCCAGGGCGATCAAAGAAGGCATCTGCGAGACGATCCTCGTGAGGCAGTCGGAGAGGTACAGCGCCCAGGCGAACGGCAGGGCCGAGAGAGCCATCCAGACGGTGAGGATGCAGGTGAGGACGTTGATGGTGCAGGTCAACAAGAAGCTGAACCACGACCTCAAGCCCGACTCCCCGTTCCTCGCGTGGTTGCCGAGGCATGCGGCGTGGCCATGCAACAGATGCATGGTCAGGGAGGACGTCAACCTCGCTCCCTACGAGAAGGCCCACATGCTCAAGCGGAAGCCCATCGCCGCAGTCGGCGAGGCAGTGATCTGCAGGAGGCCAGGAGCCCAGGTCAACAAGCTGGAGTTGTCGTGGATGGAGGGCATCTGGCTAGGACGCGACGCGGGGGCGGACGAACATCTGATCGAAACGCCGACGGGGGCGCGCAGGTCCAGAGCGGCGAAGAGGAAGGTGAAGAGCCGGCGCTGGGACAAGGAGCAGTTCGACAAGGTGAGGTGAACACCTTGGGGACCGACGCCAACCGCGAGGGGGGGGGGCGCCAGCGCAGAGGTCATCACTACAGGAACCGATTCTACTCGGGCCATCACCGAAGTACTTGGATCCGAGGGCGGCAGCCGCAGCCGCAGCAGGGGCGGCAACAGCAGAAGGAGGGCCACAGCCAGCGCCACCACAGCCAGCAGCAGCAGCGGCGGCAGCACCGCACGACGACGTGGACATGGGCAAGAGGCGACTGGGGGCGAAGAGGCCCAGGGGCGAGGAGGTAGGGCCGTCAACGCCGAGGGCGGCACAGCGGGCATTCCGCTAGCGGAGAGGAGCCCCAAGCGAGATCGCGAAGGCGGATAAGGAAGCGGAGGCAAGAAGTCCAGGGCTACTGCCATCTAGATGACCAATGCGGCCAGGGAGATGTGTGAGGGGCCGCAGGTGGAGGACGAGGAGACGCACGCACTGGGGGGCGACTTCACGGAGGCGAGGAGGGGGCATTTGGAGAAGATCGCAGCAGACGGCAATAGGATCGCAAAAGGTGATCCCGAACAAGGACACGACGTCCAAGATCCCGACGGGGAAGTGGGTCGACACCTACCAGGCGGACGGCAGCAATAAGAGTCGGTGGACCACGAGGGGCTTCGAGCAGCAGGTGCACGGGCGCGACAACTTCGCGGCCACGACCCCTTCACTTCCGCACCTGAAGGCGATGATGGTCAACGCGGAGTTGCGCGACCATGCGGTGGCGCGCGGCGACGGCAGCGGGGCGTTCACCAGGCGCCGCCCGCCGAGGACCGCGTCTTCCTGGAGCCGCCACCAGAAGCAGGAGTACTTGAAGGACATGTTTGGGAGGCGCTGTGCGTATTGCCAGGACTCAAAGGGGCGCCGAAGGCTGGGGGGGTCACAGTGCGGACTCCGTGGAGGAGCTTGGGATGGTCAGGGGTCACTACGACTGGCGTCTTTGCATGAGGATGAGCAACAGGACGAAGGCAGGGGGACGCGCCGACGACTTCCTAAGCACTGGGCCGAGCGCCGAAGTCGACAAGCTGTTGGAGGTGATGGGGAAGAGAGACTGAAGTTATCGGGCGCGGCGAAGCCCACCAATAATGGAGACCAGGCGACGTCCCTGAGCATGCGGGTGGAGAAGGTCGAGGGCGGATACGCGATCAGCGGCAAGACGAGCTTGGTCGACGACGCCCTGATGGAGCTGGGCCTGGAAGCGGCGAAGCCATCAACACTGCCCGAGACCAAGAACGAGGCGCACGTGAAGAGCGACGAGGTGAAGCTAGAGACGGTGGGCCACAGTCGCTACAGGACTTGCGCGGGGAAGCTGCGGCAGTTGGCGGGCCTCCTTCCTGACATTCAACATGGGGTCGGAGTTCTAAGCAGGGGCATGTCAGGACGAACGGAGAAGGACCTGAGGAGGCTGAAGAGGATGGCGTGGTACCGTGCAGGCGCGCGAGACTACATGATGCAGTTGATTCCGAACAAAAGGAGGCACCGCAGTGAAGCGCGGGCGGACGCAGACTGGGCCGGCGACGAGACGGACAGGATCTCGACGAGTGGCGGCATCCCGAAGCACCGCTCACGCACCGTCCTGTCATGGTCGAGACGCCAGGGCTGCGCGGCACTGTGTTCGGCAGAGAGTGAACTATACGCGCTGGGTTCGGGAGCAGCGGGAGCTCTCGGACTGTCATCGCTACTCGTGGAGGGAGTGGCAGGAGAAGACGATGCCGCTCGCGATGAGCGACAGCAGCAGTGCGCTACACATCGCGAAGAAGCGCGGGCCAGGAAAGATGAAGCACGCGGAGATCCGCTTCCTGGCGCTGCAGCAGTGGCGCGAACAAGGCCGATTGCATGTCGGCAAGGTCTGCGCTCACGAGAACCCGAGCGATGCGATGACCAAGCCGATGACCAGGGAGACGCTGGAGAAGTTCACCAAAATGGTCGGCTTGGCACGCTCGTAGAGAGATGAGGCTTGAGCCCAGGCGGGCGAGAAAGGAGCGAGCGAGGAGGTCACCTGCCATCGTAGTAGAGCGTAGGAAGATGAATCCTCGAGGGGAGAAGGGCCTCAGTGGCCTAGCTACCCCCAGTCCATTTTAGAAGCTGGTTTAGATAGCGTTTCCCTCCGAGGTCTGGCTCCCGAGTGGACCTGGCGACCTCGAGGGCTTGTTGAGGGAAACCGTGAATAGAGCGGGTTAAAACAGGTTTCAGCCAGAGCCTGATACGCTACCTTTCCGCAGCCTCTTTGGCGCAAAAGTTAACAGGATGCTCCAAATGTGGAGGCAGAGTGCATGTTGTAGTTTTTGTGACGGGGATGGCGGGGGCGTGTGATCATGGGGTCGGAATTGTTCCGGGTTGGCTGCCAGCCGGGTGGGGGAGGGAGTGTATATTTATCAGAGTGAGGGGGCCGCACGGTCATTCATTGTCCCTGGGTGCGCGGCTACAGTGTGGGCCCGCGGTGAGGATTATTTATGCTTATTGCGTTGTTGTTGTTGTTGTTGCTGTTGCTGTTGCTGTTGCTGTTGCTGTTGTTGTTGTTGCTTTCTCATGTCTGAAGGATCATATGGTTGATCCCCCCTCACTGGTGTATGCTGCTTTGTCTCAATCAAAGTGTGCCCCTCGACGCTCGCACCCTGCTTTTTGACAGGGGAAGTCTTAGTGCTCAAACTGTGCCCCTGGCCCCCCGGATTACAACAGCAACAACGGCTCCCGCCTGAGACTTCTCCAAATTTACTCAGGACCCCCGCTCCTGAGACTTCCTCACAATTTAATCAGGATCGGTGCTTCCGCCTGTGATTTCCTCACAATTTAGTCAGGACCCCCGCTCCCATCTGAGACTTCCTCACAATTTACTCACGCTCCCGCTTGAGACTTCCTCGCAATTGAATCAAGACTTCCTCGCAATTTAATCAAGACCCCCGCTCCCGCCAGAGCCCTTCACATTTTATTTAGGAATTGCGCTCTCGCCTGTGACTCCCATGCAATTTATTCCGAGATCGCGCATTCGACGCTCAGGATACACGCTGCGCCAAGGACGCCGCTACAATTTACTTAGTAGTCGCGTTTTCGCCATATTCGGGCATCCCGCTTGAATGTCCCACCCACCCGACCCGCCCGTCAGGGGATCGCCCGCCCGTCGTGGGCTCCCGCCCGAGACTTCCTTCAGGAACCGCGCTTTCGCCTAGGACTTCCTCGAACGTTCACGCTCTTACCTTCCTGTTCCTCCTCCCTCTCCCTCCTCCCTCATCCCTCCTCTCCTCCCTTCTCTCTCCCTCCTCGCTTCCCTCATCCTTATTTGTCTCTGCCATATCCCCTCTCCCTCCTCTCCCGCCTCCCTTTTTCCTCCCTTTTCCTGCCTCCTCCCTCCCTCTTTCTTTCTCTCTGTCTCTCTGTCTCTCTCTCTCTCTCTCTTTCTCTCTTTCTACCTCTCTTATATGTTTTGTTTTGTTATATCTCTCTTTCTCGCTTTCCCTCTCTATCTCTCTCTCTCTCTCTCTTTGTTCCCTCTCTCTCTCTCTCCCTCTCTGTCTCTAATCAACCGCCCCCCTCTTCGCCCCTTCTCGCCTAGCGTTTTCCTTTTTCCTTCGTCCCTCCCCCTCCCTTCCCCCAACTCTCCCATGTTTGTCCCCTCCTCTTTTTACCTAACAGCGAAGACTGATAGGTTTCCAGTGGTGTCAAAAGAGAGCATCATGACTCCTCAGGGGGGTCGGGGCGGGACCCGGGGCGGCTGCCGCCGAAGCCCAAATCGCCTGGGACATCCTCGCAAAATCGCTCTTGGCGCTGCTAGAACTCCATTCCCGGCGTACATTTTGGATGCCCGGAGCCAACTGTAGGCCACTTCGTGGTCTTCGAGTTCCCAGAACTCCATTCCCGGGCCACATTTTGGATGCCCGGAGCCAACTGTAGGCCACTTCATGGTCTTCGAGTTCCCAGAACTCCATTCCCGGGCCACATTTTGAATGCCCGGAGCCAACTGTAGGCCACTTCGTGCTCTTCGACTTCCCAGAACTCTATTCCCGGGCCACATTTTGAATGCCCGGAGCCAACTGTAGGCCACTTCGTGCTTTTCGAATTCCCAGAACTCCATTCCCGGGCCACATTTTGAATGCCCGGAGGCTGAGGCACTGAGGCTGACGCTGAGGCTGAGGCAGGCTGAGGCTGAGGCTGAGGCAGGCTGAGGCGAGGCAGAGGCTGAGGCTGAGGCAGGCTGAGGCTGAGGCAGGCTGAGGCTGAGGCCGAGGCTGAAGGCAGACTGAGGCTGGCTGAAGCAGAGGCGCTGAGGCAGGCTGAGGCTGAGGCTGAGGCTGAGGCTGAGGCTGAGGCTGAGGCTGAGGCTGAGGCTGAGGCAGGCTGAGGCTGAGGCAGGCTGAGGCCGAGGCTGAGGCTGAGGCTGAGGCTGAGGCCTGAGGCTGAGGCTGAGGCTGAGGCTGAGGCTGAGGCTGAGGCTGAGGCTGAGGCAGGCTGAGGCTGAGGCAGGCTGAGGCTGATGCAGGCTGAGGCTGAGGCAGGCTGAGGCTGAGGCTGAGGCTGAAGGCAGACTGAGGCTGAGGCTGAAGCAGGCTGAGGTTGAGGCTGAGGCAGGCTGAGGCAGGCTGAGGCTGAGAGTGAGGCAGGCTGATACTCAGGCAGGCTGAGGCTGAGGCTGTGATTGCGAATGCCGTTGCCACTGCGACTGTCATCGCGAATGCGACTGCGACTGTGAGAACACCAGAATTCTACAACTGGATTCTGATCTGAATCTTAAGGAGAATGCTTCCAGATATGCTTCTACACATCGCTGTTAGGTTGCTTTGCCGGGATAATTTTTGGCAGGGCCCACACCAATTCCAATGGCAGGCACGTGTACGCCCACGAAGGATTGTCCGCCCGTTCAGGTTTGCCCGCCTGTGTAAGCCCGCCGCCCCCCGCACAGAGAACGAATTCCCCACAAAGGGGGTGTGATCGAAGACAAAAACAGCTGGTCTCGAGGGTGTGGGGAACCCGTTTTGAATAACACGCGGGCAAGTAAGAGCGAACAGCCTTATAATGATTGTGATTGTTGTTGCTGCTATTGTTGTTGTTGTTGTTGTTGTTGGTGGTGGTGGTGTTGTTGTTGTTGTTGTTGGTGCTGTTGTTGTTGTTCGTTGCGACCACCGTCCCGGCCCCAGCTTGTTGTTGATATCTTGTTCTTCTTGGAAAAGGATATTTTATCATTCTTGGTAAATTGAAAACTTGGAGCTGGCGGAGCTTAGCCTCCCCCCCGGGGCCGGGACGGGCGCCTTCACTGGGTCGTGGCCCCCGACCAGGCCACCGGGGCCGGGACGGGCGTCGGCACACGGGGCGTGCGACCAACAAACCGAAAACCGTAACCATTTTGGCTCAAGGCGGGCCGCGCGCACGCTGAGCGCGCGGGCGGGGGCCAGGGCGGAGGCCGCCCGCCATGGCGGAGGGCCGCGGGCGGGCCGCGGGGTGCTCGCCGCGTCCGCGGCGCGCGGCCGCCCGCCGCGGCGCCGCGCCCGCCGCCGCCGCCGCCCTGGTCTGCTGCTTGGCGGCGGGAGCCGGCGGCGGGAGCCGGCGGCAGCGGCTGGTCCCCTCCTCACTCTCACGCCCCTCGCGTTCCTCCTCACCCTCCTCATCTCCTCCTCCTCTTCCTCCTCCTCCTCCTCTTCCTTCCTCCTCCTCCTCCTCCTCCTCCTCCTCCTCCTCCTCCTCCCCCTCCTCCTCCTCCTCCTCCTCCTCCTCCTCCTCCTCCTTCGGCATCCAGCCTCGCGGAGTTGAGCAGTGCCACGGCGCCCACCGCTACGGAGTTGAGCAGTGCCACGGTGCCCAGGACTACGGAGTTGAGCACTACCACGGCGTCCACCACTACAGGTTCGAACAGTGCCGCGGTGACCACCACTACAGGTTCGAGCAGTGCCTCGGATTCCAGGACGACGGAATTGAGCACTACGACGGTGCCCCTCCTCCTTCTCCTACTCCTCAGGGATATTTCGGAATCCCTGAGGAGTCCTTGGGAATGCCCAGGTTTCAACGATTTCGGACCTGCCGGGGCCGGGAGAGTCGTCTGCACACTAGGCGCGCGAGTGCCTGCACCAGTGGGAGATGCCCGGGGCCGGGAGAGTCGTCGGCGCACCGAGAGCGCGAACGCTTTTACCCGGGGCCGGGTGAGAGGGCGCGCACCGCGGTGTGCTGACGCCCGCCCCGGCCCCGGCCCGGGGCCGGGACGGGCGCCGCGACGTTGTTGTTGTTGTTGTTGTCGCTGTTGTTGTTGGTGTTGTTGTTGTTGTTGTTGTTGTTGTTGTTGTTGTTGTTTTTGTTGTCGTCGTCCTCCCCGCGACCCGCGCCGCGACCCACCCGCGACCCACCCCGCGACCCGCCCCGCGACCCAACCCGCGACCCGACCCGCGTCCCACCCCGCGACCCACCCCGCGACCCACCCCTCGACCCACCCGCGACCCACCCGCGACCCACCCCGCGACCCACCCGCGACCCACCCGCGACCCACCCCGCGACCCACCCCTCGACCCACCCGCGTCCCACCTCGTGACCCGCCCCGCGACCCACCCCGCGACCCACCCCGCGACCCCCCCGCGACCTACCCGCGACCCACCCCGCGACCCACCCGCGACCTGGCCCGCGACCCACCCGCGACCCACCTCGCGACCCACCCGCGACCTGGCCCGTGACCCACCCGCGACCCACCCCACGATCCACCCACATTGCTTTAGCGAAAAATCGGCGCATGCGGCGGGCTCACTGCATATTTTGTAAAAGGTTAGGCGCCTGCGGCGGGCTTCGTCGTAGCTTTTCAGTCTGACGACGTCCTCGCTGCCCCCGTCACTCTTATCCGCAACTGCGGGCTGCTGCAAGCTACCCTCCTAGATAGCAGGCCGTCTAGCTCACATACGTATCGCCCGAGTGCCAACAGATCGCTCAGGAACGCCGCGCATGCCATGCGCGCCGCGGGTTCCAGGTGCACCAGGCACCCTGGAGGCCCAAGCGTGTCAGGTGCGGCACATGCTCCAGCCGCGCCAGGTGCGCCAGCTACGGCGAACCAGTAGGGACCCCAGGTGCGGGGCCCTGCCCCCGAGGAGTTCAGGATCTCGAATCCCTCTGAAGCGAAATGCTGGACATTATTTGAGAAGGTCGGTTGTGCCAGGGAGCGCAAAGCACCAGCACCGATTGACAAATTATGACATGCTGAGGAGTAGCGAAACAGATGAGAGATCAGAGAAAGAGGGCCCTGCGCATGCCCCAGGCCAAAATGTACATGTGTATTGTTTTTTGAAAGGGATGGTTGGCTTGTGCGCTGCCGATATGCTCGCACCCGCGCCGTCCATGTCAAAAACCTATGCGAAGTGGTCGCGGGGCGCCCGCGCATGCCCCACATTTGGGGGCACGGTGAATTTGTTGTTTTGTTTTGCAAGGGGTGGTGGGGGGGGGTCGTTGCTCTGGGTTGGCTGCCGGTCGCCAGGGTGAGGGGGGTGTTTCTCAATAGGGAACAGTGTTCCAGCTACCCACAAGCCGCCAACCGTCTCGCTCATTCCCACCTGCTCCCCCAACACATTAATAGCAGTGGAGCGTCAGCATGCTCAGCGGTCGCCGTTAGATGTGCAGCCACTGGGAACGAATCTGGACGCCAGGTGCGCGACGCTGGTGAGGTGCACCACGCGCGCCATGCGCACAAGGTGCGGCGGTCGCCCCAGAGGCCCAAGGGTGCCATGCGCGCCTAGTGCGCCAGATGCGCCATGCGCTCCGCATGCGCCATGCGAAAGTGTGCCACGTGCTCTGTCCGCGCCAGGCGCGCCAGGGCACCTGTCGTCACACGTCCAGAACATGTCGGCCCCCCACCACGCCAGTCCAAAACTGATGCAGCACGGCGGCGGGGTGCCATCATGATGTGCGGCATGTGCATTTTCAGCCACTAGGCATCACGTGGCATAGCCACAAAGATGGTGCTCCAACTCAGACCACACAAGAGGCTCCCACCACCATGCCGTTCAATTGATGTCAGAAAACGTGGACCCAAGCAATGTGTTTCTAGCACTCTACATTGTAGAATCAATGTGGAGCAGTCTATGTGGTGCCATTAATTTCTGTTCGCGAGGATTCGACGAAAGTATACGGCAAAAAGGGTGTAAATGTACAATGTAAGTGTACAGTAGCACTTGCAATTAGTTAAGTGTACTAATTCAGTGTATTCGCTAAGTGTATTAGTCAAGCGTACTAGTTTGATTAAGTGTATTAGTTAAGTGTATGAGTTAAATGTATGAGTTAAGTGTATTAGTTAAGTGTAAGTATGGGGACGGGCTGGCAGTAGAAGGGAGGAGAGGGAGGATCGGTGTGTACTAGTGAAGCGTATTGCTTAAGTGTATTAGTTAAGTGTACGTGTGGAGGGAGGAGAGGGAAGGGGAGGAGACGGAAGGAGAGGAGAGGACAGGAGATGATTAATACACTTAACTAATACACTTAACTCGTACACTGAACCAATACACTGGACTAGTACACTTAACTAATACACTTAACTAACACATTTAACTAACACACTTGACTGATACGCTTAAATAATACACTCAACTAATACACTTAATTAATACACTTAACTAGTATACTTAAGTAATACATATAACTAATACACTTAACTGATACAATGAACTAGTACACTTAACTAAATACGAGCACTACCGTGCACTGACACTTGCGGGGACTGGGGGGGCCCGTCCCTGGACCGAGGGGTTCCGTGGAGGGACGGAAGGGGGGAGTCCGTGCACGGAACGGTTTTTTTTTCCTGGGGCCAGCGGCTGGTTCGGGCGCGGGACTTCTGGGGACTGCGTATTGGCAAACTTTGGAAGTCGCACGGCTGGGGCTCGCCTTGGCCTTTTTGTCGAGCTCGCTTTCCATGTCGCTTTGCCCTCTGACTGACCTGGAGCAACGCTTGGCGCCGTAGTGCGTGCTGCGAGTTCAACTCCGTCTTGCGCACTATGTCTGGCGCCCAGAAATCAGCGTGCTCATCGTGTCGAACTCGCCGGGCACTTGTCGCTTGGCATCGACGTGGAAGACCTCGCATGGTTTTGGCCTCTTCTTCCTTGCCACCGAGGGTGGCCAGCGAGTGGTCTGCCGCCTGTGCCCACTTCATGTACTTGTCGCCTAGCTCCTTGCTGGCTTGACGCGTAAGCGTGTAGGCCGTACTCTGCTGCATCAGTTCATCAGGATTTGGTAATTCATAAGGTTCAGCTTGTTGCCTGATGACTCGCCACTGCTCATCCGAGACGGCAGCCAGCACCTGCTTCGTGAGCGTCGGCGAGAGGAGGTCATTGATCTGTTGGCGCTCTGCCTGCAACGCCAGCTGCTCATCAGCCAGGTCCTCTCCCATTTGGTCGCTCTGGTCGGTCATGTGTTCCGTGAGGCGCGCGTGCTTCTCGCGATCACGTCGCTCACGTTTGAGCCCCATTCTCCACGTGCGTCGCGCGGAGAGGTGCCCGATGAGCTCGAACTGGAGTCAGGGTCCGGAGTCTCGTGGGACGCCTAGCTGTCTTGACTTGTAAGCCGACGTTGGGACGCCGCGATACCTTGGTGACTGAATATGACGCTTCCCAAGTAAGGTCGAAAAGATGGTGGGCATAGGAGGCATCGGAGGTGGATAGACCTCCTACCCTGACACGTCGATTAAGGAATTGGCCGTTTTCGGTTCGCGAGAGGGCGTCGCGGCCGTCATTTTTGCGGGTCCAGGTCCGTCGGTTTCGGTCCCAGGCCGTTTTCACTAAGGGGAGGTTTACTAAAGTGAGGTTTGTCCACCGCCGACGTAGTGCAAGGTGCGTCCTCGTCCACTTGAACACGTCGCTTCCACTCCCGCTGGCGCCAGCGGTTGCGCGGCCAACTTCTTGGCCCAAGGAGACTGCGAAGATGTTTGGGGTAACGTTCCACTCGCTCACCGTTGCCCATGGGGTATCAATGCTGGCGACACCGGACATTATAGCCATGTTGTCTCAGGTTCGTCGGATTTTAACAGCCACCTTTGAGCATGACGAACACGAGTATCAAGTACAAGAACATCAAGAACCGATTAACCTAAATAAACCTTGGCACAATCTATCGACGGACAGGCAAAACACTTTCCATAGATACACCTACATTGCACTCGCGGATGCTGCTGGTGACCAGCAGCACAAGAGCAGCGGTCAGGTATGCTCGTCTGAATCTGGAAGTTAGCGAGGGTGTCGGCCTAGCATCCGTGCATGTGTTGGACGGTGTCGGCGTTGAGTCCAAAAGGCCTCCACACGAACAGGATCAAGAGGTGTCGGGCTCCGAATATTGGCAATGCAGCCTGATCAGCGGCAACAGTAGCGTGAACAGTGGGGCAATAGCTATGAGCGATTGCTGAGAGCCAGTGCCGACATCGTTCACAGATGGGGAGCGGGAGGCATATTGACGGTGAGTGGGAAGCGGGAGGGGGATGGGGAGGGGGGAGGAGCACAGGCGTCAGTGGCGGACAGAGGGCAAAGCTGAGAAGAAGAGGCTGGGGAGGGGTGAAGGGGAAGGGAGGGGAGGGCGGGACGCGAGGAGAGCGAGCGTGGAAGGGCATGGCGAGAGCGGGCTTGCCCCTGCTTTTCCGCAGGAAGCCCGTTCGGCACGCACCGCCGCCGCGGGCCCCCGCCGGCGCCCTGGCGTACGGCTGCGGACCAGACTCGCCACGGGAGACGACCGGCGGGGCATTGGGCTCGTCGGCAGGCCGCGCGGGACGGTCTGCTCTCGAACGTTGGGGGCTCACAGGCGAACCCTGCCCCTACCCCCCACGAGTTCTGCGGGGGAGGGGGAGGTTCACTTCGTTCGGGGGCTCGCGAGCGAAGTGGACCCCACCCTCCCCCTCGGAAATCGTGGGGGGTAGGGGTAGGGTTCGCCTGTGGCCCCCTAAACGTGCCCAGCCACTTGCTCGACGTTCCCCAATAGCTCGCCCGTTGTGGTGGCTCCGTGGTCTGGAACGATTTCGTGCAAATTCCATTGCCGACGGCCTCGCTGATGCGAGAGCCGCCCAGGTTCAGGTCCCAACAGCTAAACAGCTGTTGTCCCAACAGCTGTTTAGCTTTAAAACATTTCGAGCACCAAGAAAGTATCGAAGCTGGAG
Source organism: Prorocentrum cordatum (assembly GCA_963575745.1). Classification (NCBI taxonomy): domain Eukaryota; class Dinophyceae; order Prorocentrales; family Prorocentraceae; genus Prorocentrum; species Prorocentrum cordatum. The sequence continues at coordinate 14,684 of CAUYUJ010020057.1, read as the reverse complement.
GTTTTCGCGTGTCGGGCCCTGTGAGGCGATACTCGTTCGACATTGTTTCGATACTTCTCTGGGTTCTCGAAATGATGTCCGGGGTGTGGTCCTTCAGTGCGATACGGCGGAGGCGTTGGTTGAGGAAAGCGCCCAGGAGGCTGCAGACCCTGGAGGATTCCTTATCTGATGATGGCGGCGGTGATATGGCCACGTTTCGATTGGAGTTCCACCGGCTTCCAGACCCTGGATTCCTTATCTCAGGGTTCCTTGTCCAATGCCCCACCGTCCGTAGCCATTTTGGCTCAAGCGGTCGCAAGGCTCCTGCCCTCGCTGTGCCCCCGCGCGCGATGGCGGAGCCTAGAGGAGCTCCACCCGCCAGCGCCGCCGCCGCCCTGTTGGCTGCGGCTGTGCGCGCGGCGGTGCAAGCTCGTGCGCCTCGCCGCACCCTCGCCGCCGTTGCGCGCCCGGTTGCGTCCGCCTCTCTCTTCGCGATGGCGGCGCGGCCTGAGCAGGGCCCTGGCGAGGTCGACGGTGGCAAGGACGAGGACAAGGTCCAGAGGTCCCCAGCATGACGCACACCTCCGAGGCGAAGCTGCTGAGGAGACGCCGGCGCCGAGCGCGGCCCGCTGGCCTGCGAGCGCTGGAGCGAGGCCGTGGCCGCGGCCGAGGCTGCTGCCGCCGTGGACGCGGAGGCCGCCCCGGAGCCCGCGGCAGGCGACCCGGGGGGGGGGCAGGCAGCGCGCCGTCCGCCGAGCTGGAAGGCGACCTGGAGAGGCCCGCCAAGCGCCTGGCGGCGACGGTCCGGCGGCCCCAGCAGAGCCTGGCGGAGCGGGCGCGGCGGCGGGCGGGCCCTGCGCCGTGGCCGCTCGCCTCGGTCGCGCGGCCGCTGCTGCGGCCCCCGCGGGGCCCGCGGCTGCCTGCTGGGCGGGCCGAGGCGGCCACGGGAGCGGAGGCCACGGAGCGCGCGGAGCTGGCGTCGGAGTTCCTCCGCGTCGGCGGCGCCGATGCCTCCAAGGCGCCCCTTCTCGCCGACGTCCCGGCGCACACCCTCCGCCCGTTGCTCGGGAAGCCTGAGCGGGCGCCTGATCGCCGGCGCGACGTGGACCCCAAGCCCAAGAGGCAGCGCGGGGCGCGGAGGTAATCGCGCTCCCCTGGGGTGGTTCTCGCCGTGCGCCGTGGGTCGCTGTGCAAGACCTGTTTTGGGGCAGCAGCGTTGCAAATCCATGCGTGCACGGGTTTCGGCCCTCGAAGAGCTTAAAAAAAGCCCCCACCGTAGGACACACAGGAGCAACATACATCGAGGCAGATGCTTGTGCTTCGTCGCACCTTCGGGTCTTTGATTCAGGGACGCGGTTGGCTCGATCTGCTCCGATTGCGGAAGGAGGTGGCGGAGCGGGGGTCTCGACGGTTGAGACGGAGGTCCTGACTAGGAGTTGTGTCAGGCCCAAGGGCCAGCTGCCACTTAGGGACGACTCCCCTGTGGAGGCTCGTGGGCCTGGATCCGCTTCCTGAGCGAGTCGCTCCTTGGGCTGCGGGCAAAGCTACCCACGCTTCCCACATGTTCGTGGCAGAAGGGCTCTCGTACTTTTTGCGGTGGATCCACACCGTGGGTTATATCAGGAGGGGAAAAAAACACACAGACACAATTAATCGTCGACTCCCTTGAAAATATGGGAAAATATGGGAATTGGGCGGGAAGACAAAAACCCAGAAAATATAGGAAAATATGGTGAATCTTTTTATTTGTGTGTATTTATTTGTGTGTCCTGGGGCCCCTTCATTATAGCTCGCCCAGGTGCCCTGCGGGAGCCCTACCCTGCCGCCACTTTGGGGCCGCGCGCTATCACTGAGCACCAGCTTGAGGTCTTGCAGCGCCTGTGCAAAGGGCTTTCGCCCTCCAAGACTACTGACTGCTGGTTGCACTGATTGTTCTTCCCTGCCCGTCAACCCCTGCATTTTTTTGCGCTCTGGAGTTTGGCTGGCAGCGGCGCGCTGTAATACATCACTCTCTTCCTCTATCTCTTATCAACACCCAATTCGTGCCCTCAGACGTGTCGGTAGGCCAGACGTTTCGCCTAAGACTTCCTCACCATATATGACCCTGAAACTTTGCAACAGTCTTACGGATAGAGGGCGGTCGTTCTTTAACATGTGATTATCGTTTCAGCGCCACGTGCATTCGTCTTGCAAGTTTGCAGCAGTTGCAAGGGCTCGTATGGTTGAAGTTTCAGGAACGGCGGTCTGGCACGATTCAGGATTGTTACGTCGCATCATCTTACGCTGATTCGCGGCGGTGAAAGCGTAGGACTTGTGTTTTGGCAGGATTGTACATTACCAGGACGCACCAGCCAAGTTGATTCGTGGCGCTGAAGTCCCAGGAAGTGTCGTCTGGCACGATTAGGGGATTGTAACACGGTTGTTTTTCAATGGAGCACTTCCCGCAATGGACATACATTCTTGCAGGGACCCGTGGGGAGGGGACGCTTCGCGTATGAGCACTCATGACAAATTACGGTTAATTCTATTTCCAGTCATTTCCAACTCCGGCCGCGAATTACAAATGCCGACGCGCGGGCTTGCGCCCCCCGCGCTTCGACGACGACAGACTTGCACACTGCGACAAACCGGTGCGTGTCCCGCCGGGGCCACAGTTTGCCTTGGCCCGGGGCCCGACCCGGGCCACAGTGAGGTTCGGCTCGAGAGCCGACAAGGCGCGCTTCCACTCAGATGGGTTGGGCAACAACTCGAGTGAAGGCCTCGGGTCTTGGCGTGGCTCTGGCAAAGATCTCAAGGTGGGCGCGGCTTGCCAGGCCCACGCCCAGTCCTCAGCCAAAGCCTTCGAAGCAGCAGACTGACAAAGCTCGAGGGCCACCAAAATCTTTGAGGCGCCGGCGGTAAGTCGGCGCTGGAAGAAGAGAAGGTCAGTGCGGAGCTCCCCTAACTCGGCGTGCACCGAATTGTCTGTCCCAGTGCCGGTTGCTTTGAACTGGCAGCGGCCGCAAATTTGGTGAAGCACGCGGTGGCGCGGAGGCGAGCAGCGTTCAAGACCCCAATTGCTTCTGGGGTGGGCTCAACCCACGTGTCTTCTTCGGACAGCAGGCGGGAAAGACACAGAGAACGGGCAAGGGAAAGCCGAACGTCACGTGGGATCTTGGCGTTTCCGAACAACCTGTGCGCGAGGGGGTAGTACGCAGCGAGGCAAGCCTTCGGCCTGGCATCGAGCAGGGTGGAGCTACAAGAGGTCCGCACAGTACCAACGTGCTTATCTCGTTTAGTAACAACAGCTCGTTTGTCACCAGAGGGAGTGGTCAAAATTGGTACCTTCTTGCTTGGGTCTGTCAAGGCTCGTCGTGCACGGCGAGCGCACTTGCCGCGAAGTCCAAGAGTGGCCTCTGTCTTCCTGGGATCTAGGCTGCACCGGAGGCCGAATGATGATGGTGATGGTGATGGTGATGGTGATGCTGCTGCTGATGGTGCGGCTGCTGATGATGATGATGATGATGATGATGATGATGATGATGACGATGACGATGATGATGATGATTATGTTTATGATGCTGATGCTGATGCTTATGCTGCTACTGCTGATGATGCTGATGCTGATGCTGACGACGATGATGATGATGCTGATGCTGATGCTGATGCTGATGCTGATGATGATGATGATGACTTTTTTTTGTTGCTGCAGATGTTAGAGAATGAGCTGTGACGACGGGAAGGCGCACCACCGCGGGCTGCACAGGGCCAGACGTGATCCAGGCAGACAGTCCAACATATCTCGCGAGCCTTGTCGCGATCAGGCAGGCCAAGACGAGCAATTGTGCTCTCAGAGACGGTGGTGGTGATGATGATGAGGATGATGAGGATGATGATGATGATGATGGTGATGATGATGATGATGATGATGATGATGATGATGGTGATGATGATGATGATGATGATGATGATGCTGATGATGATGATGGTTGTGGTGGTGTTTGGTGGTGGTGGTGGTTGTGGCGGTTGGCCAACATGTGGTACGCGCCAGCGAGGCAGGCCCGACGCAAGAGAAGAAACAGGCAAGGGGGCAGCCGTAGAGCAGAGGAGGAGGAGGAGAGGGAGGAGGAGGAGGAGGAGGAGGAGGAGGAGGAGGAGGAGGAGGAGGAGGAGGTCAGTTCCGCCACTGCACTCCCACGGTGGCCCCCTCGCGCCAGGAGATCTGAGGACCTCGCGTGACGGCTCCAGGAGCGAAGCCCGAGCCCCTGGAGAGCTCTGGAGCCCAGAGCGACCTCCCCCTCCAGCTTTCTCCTCCGCCCTCTCCTGCTCCTCCTCCACGGGCGACTGTTGACGCCTGTTTGGCCCTGGCAGCCGCGGAGAGGCACAGTTTCTGACAGACCCGTTTCTGAACGGGGAGAAGGGGGGGCGGCCTGAACAAGAATTGACGTCGGGCGTGGAGGGTCCATGGGGGGATGCGCATTACCCAGGGGGGGAGGGGAACCAAACCCGGGCGGGGGTCCTGGTGGGAGGCCCAAAAGGGGCCGAGGGCTGAGAGTCAGACGACGGAGGATTTTGGGGGGAGGATTCGATTATCAGTTGTACGTGAAGGGGGGTGGTCTGGGGCGGAGAGATGCCATACCATGCCGTGCCTCGTCAGATACCTCTTTCGCAGACCTCACGATCACGCCAATCCTGTAGCTGCACGCCCTGCAGCCTTTCTTAAACTACGTAGTGTTCCCAGCACGTATACTATATGTGCGTCGCCCCCTCAGGGGCGACGCGCGCACCGAGAAATCTTCTAGTGCATGCGTCGTGGCGGGCGCTTTCTGGCCACACCGCTCGGGAAACGACGTGCTACAAGATAGGCGCACTAGATGTTCGGGCCGGGCGCGCGCCTCCACGGAGGACGTATAGTATTCGTATGTCCCTGGGCGTCCCATGTAGCCACTCTGGCTCAGGGCAGGCCCCCCCGAGGGGAAACAAGAGCCTCGAGGGCAGCCCCAGCCCCCCGAGGGAACAAAAAGCAGCCTCGAGGGGGAGCAATACAAAAGAGAGCTTGTCCCGCGGGCCGCGCGGCGTGCGCCGGCCCAGACTGTGTGCACCACAGCCTGCGCTTGACTGCGAGGAGGTTTGCAGGTCCGACTGTAGCCTCAAGTCGGGCCTGTCCCCCTGAAGGGGGATTCTCGATTTTCGACAAAAAATATGCACCAAAAATAATCCAAAATAAACCAGAAATAGTCAGGGGACTATTATTTTTTGAGTTCTTGTGTGGCTTCTTTGAGCATTTTTTGGGGTATTGGTTTATTTGTTCGTCGAACCTCCCCCTTGAGGGGGACAGGCCCGACTTAACCGTGGCCGCTCGGGCCGCGCGCCCCGCCCGCCGGCGCCCGGGGGCCCTGCGCGCGCCGCCGCGCAGATGGGCGCACGAGCCCGCGGCCCCTGACATTCCTCGGCTTTGTTTTTTTACAAAACGGCGGTTCTTGCATTTGTTTTTTTTGTTTTTCCCCCCGAGACGCATTGAAAAACAAACCATACACTTGCGATGTTTTGTTTTCTGGTTTCTAGGCGCGCAAGGCGCTGTCGGGTTTATAAGCGCGCAAGGCGCTGACGGGTTTTTGGGCGCGCAAGGCGCTCTGTCGGGTGTTTTGGCGCGCATTGAGCCCGCGGCGCCCGCGCGCGCGGGCGCTGCCGCGGCGCCCGCCCCCGCTCTGGCCGGCCCTGGCCTGGGCCCCGGCGGCGGGGCCGCCGGAGCCGGAGGGGGCGCCGGGAGGCAGCGCCGCGGCCAGCGCGTGGATCGGCACTGGGCGATCTTGATGTGGACCCGTTCTCTCACTTGGATTACAGCCAGCCCGAGGTCGCTGGGCTCTGCGATGTCTCATTCAATGCGCCCCTCGTGACCGACGAGGTGGACGTTGCACTGGCAGACGCGGCAGTTCGGCCAGGAAGTTACGCGCGAGGGCAGCGCGCGTCGCAGCACTCGTCTACGGCTGCCCCAGGAAGGCACAGCCAGCTGGCCGCGTCATCGTAGCATCAGGGTAACGCCGACTTCTTTCTATTGGGGAGGGGAAAGGGTTCCCGACTGTTCAGGGAGACGGTGCTGAGTGCGCAGGGTTTCCCACGCCTACCGTCGTCGCACCAGGCGCGGCAAGCAGTCGGCCCCCGCTTTCTTCTTATATTCAGGTGCGCGCAGGCTTGGTCCAGCCTGAGTCTTTGAAAGGCGTCGACGCGGACCCTGAGAAGCCTGAGATCCCCCCCCAGGGGCCTCGGTGGAGGGCACGCGCTCACCGCCGGCTCCCACTACGAGGCCGTCTACTTCGACGGCTGTGACATCGACGCGTCCAGGTGTCGAACGGGATGGACCAGATGCTGTGGAAGGGGCCTGGAAAGCCATGCGCGAAAGCCCAGAGCTTCGCGTCGGCGGGTGGAGGCCATCATGAGCAACTTAGGTCACTTTCTGTGGCAGAAGGTGCAGTCTTCAGATCGGCACTGGGCGATCTTGACGTGGGCCCTTTCTCGCAGTCGGGTTGCAGCCAGCCCGACGCTGATGGGCTCTTCGCGGAAGGGTGTGCCGAAACCCCCAGCGCTGCGAGCGCGGGCAGAGGCCATCTCGACCTTCCTGCAGCGGCACCTGAAGCCGATGGGCGGCATCCGTCAGCGGAGGTCCCGCGCGGGTGCGAACCAGCACATGTCCCTTCCAAGACTCCAGTGGCGAAGGCCAAGCTCGCCAATAATCAGGCGCTGGTCACCATCAACACCACGTCGCATGGGCCTATGGTGGACTACCTTGCGTGTGCGACGGAGTGGGTCATCGCCATCCAGGAACATCACATCCCGCCCGATTTGCTAGCAGACAAACAGCATGCTGTACTTGGTATTGGATGCCGTGGCCGATGGGTCCCAGCTATTCCTAGCGATTCAGGTGGGACAGGGACCACTGGTGGAGTTGCCGTGGCTGCGCCTTCCCATCTTGGTTTCTGCGCTCCGCCAGGAGACTCGCATGTCATCATCCCTGGTAGGGCAGTGGCCGGTCACATCAATTGGGGAGTCCCTGTCGGCATGGTGGTTCCATCTACCTCGAAGGCGGCGGGGGCCTGGGAGCTCGCAACACTGATATGTTGTGGACTATTGTGCAGTATTTGTGCTTTTTGAATGTCAAGCAGATCCCATGGCTGTTTTTTTTTTGGTTTTTTTTTGGGGGGGGCTGGAACATTGGCAGAGATGCCTTGCGCCAATCAAACTGGGCCAATGCCGTCAATGCTGTGACCTACGCACCTACTACCGCTACGTGCAGACAGACCCTGCCAGGCACATGTAACGATACGTTTGTCGCCAGCGCCTCGCTCTCCCAGTTCCTTGGCAGGGAGGTCAGCGTGGGCGAGACTGCGGCAACCTTCCCACATCTCCCTGTACTCTTGCCTTCCCTTGCCAAGCCAGTCGCGACGTGGGCGAAGGGGCCGCGCGAGAAGAAAGCAGCCCTGCAATGCCTCCCATGGGGCGTGCTCGGCCTCCAGCGTGCCCGTGGCGAGCCGTGATTGAGGTTGCAGGTCCGCGAGTGAGCGATAGGCACAGCTTGGTAGGCTTTTGGGGCCTCGTCTCTGAGGGCATTCACTTTGAGTGTCAGTATATTTGGGGCCACGTGGGGCCCACGGCGGAGGCCCACATAAGACTGTCTGAGGCCCCCACCACTAAGTGGAAGCAACTCACCCGGGCTCCTCGTAGGCGGCGCCCCTATCGTAACGGCACCACGAATGCGTGGGCCACAGCCCTCACATGGGCCCCGCATCTAGGGAAGGCCTGCAAGTTTGTCCGAAGAAATTCAGCACCTTGGGATGAGCGCTGCAATGTGTGACTTGTTCCCGTCGCCATACATCAAGCTCATTCAGGCGTTTCGAGAGCTCGCTAATGTCCCGGCCTCGGTTGCGACAAGTAATAGGTTCCCGAGCAGCTGGAACAGCCAGTGGCCGAATTCTTCTGCCAGGGATTGTTGGTGCTTGTGCGTCCTGACTCCCATTGCATGCTTAAGCATGTTTATGCTGCCGCCGAGGGCAGCACCCATGGGACTGGAAATGCCGCTGGGAAAGCTTCGTTGGACTGGGCTCGTGAGAGCATTGCGCAGGGGGCCTCATTGGCCCATCGTTTTTTCGCTGGCTCGGGCCGTCCAGGAGATTTTAAGTGCCGGTTCTGGCACCCAGCCCCACGCGCTGGTGATTGCTGAGCTGGAGCCTTGGAAGAAGGTCTGGTTGACCCACGGCTGCTCCGCTCAGTCATTTCCCGAGGAGGCCCAGAGTTGGCCTAGTTTGCCGCCCATCCAGCCCTGCCGAATTCGGGAGGTCGCCAAGAGGTACCGTGCCACGACCTCTGCTGGCCCTACCAAGATAGCACCGAGGGCGCTGTTAGATATTTCTGATGGGGCCTGTGCGGCCCTCGCCATGTGTCTAACAAATGCGAAGACCTTCTCGTGGGGCCTAGCGAGGATTTGGATTGCGTTGGCGAGGCTGGCCAAACCAGAAGGAGGTACGATACTTATCGCGCTAATTAACACGTTTTGCAGGATCTGGGGCAAGATCCGTCAATCCATCACTTCAGATTGGCAGGCAGCGCACGGCTGCCTCGAGATCTGGGGCACTCGTCGAGGCTGCAGCAGTTCCGATAGTGCTTTCGCGCACAACCTCAGCTCCGAGGCTGCCACTCTAGTTGGAGATATGTCAATTTCTGTGTTGCTCGCCATGACAAAATGTATCGGGATGATTTTGCCCTCCCAAATTCTGAGGGAGGCCAAGGAGCTAACTTTCCCCTTGAAGCTAGCCTGGATGCTGGTCCAGCTTTACGCGATTCCGCGTAGGCTACGTGCTTTCGGCAGCGTGACGGACCTTTTCACGACATTCCGGGGCGTTATCGTTGGCTGCTCGCGCGCGACAGGAATTCTCTACTTGCTCACTTTCAGGGCGCTCAAGCGTCTCTCGCAAGTGACACCGTGCATCACGCCCAGAGCCTACGTGGATGATGCATCCATTCAGCTAGTCACCAGTGACCGGTCAGATGTTTGATGGCTGGAGCGGGCGGCCCGTGCGTTCACCCATGACGCTGCAGAGCTCGGCCTCATTGCGCAGCCCAAGAAGTCAGGTATCATCGCGGCTACCCGAGGTGGACGGCATTACTTCGTCAGGCGGGCCGCCGCGCTGAGGCTGCAGCTTCGCCCGTGGATGCGGAACCTTGGGCATGACCTGACAGCAGGTAAAGTCATCGGGTCTCAGGAGAAGGCACGTCTCCGAGCGCCGCGGGCACGGAAGAAGATATTTCTTGCCCGGCAGGGGGCAGTTGGGCGCAAGGCGTCCAGGTTGGATAGACAGGCGCCATTACGCGACGGCGCTCGATGAGAGGCTGACGGCGGCCGGGCTTCGAAGGCATCCGCCGCCGCCGGATGGCGATTGTTTCTTCCACCTCCTTGCGCACAACGGGCTCGCGGCGACTGCCGCGGAGGCCCGGGCTGAGGTGGTGTCACGATTGGAGCTGGAGTGGGACGCAATCGCGTCGGAGACAGGCTGTCTCGACCCGATGCAAGGGCGAATCGCCCGAATGCGCGCGCCGCCGAGCCCCGAGGAGGGATTCGCAGAGCGCGAGGAGCTCCTGGCCGCTGCTCGCAGATACGACGTCCGCTTCCACATCTTCTCGCCGTGGGACGAGTCCTTCGTTGGCTGGCCGGACGCGACGGGGGCCGCCACCCGCGCCACGTTCCCGCCCCACTACGACGCAGTGGTGTACGACGGCGATCCCGCGACCCAGGTTGACAGCAGCGCCGAGTCTGCGTCCGAGTCTGCTCGGGCGCCCCCTGCGCGAGACGACGTCGCGGGGCTACTAGTGGGGAGTTCGGATTCGGATCGCGTTGTAATCTCCTCCGCGCCGGCGGCCGATGCGGCCCCATTTGATGTCATGGAGTTCCCCGCGGGGGACTTTGTTGGCGCTGTTCTCGATTGTCCCGAAGCGACTTTGCGCGCAGCTGCGCCCCGTTGGACCAGGAGTCGCGAAGACGTCAAGGTCGGGCGCCTGCGCTTCAGGGGATGCGCAGGGCACGGGCGCTGCCGGCGTTGCCAGGCGCGCAGGGCGGGGAGGGGGTCGGCCGCAAGGCAGCAACGGTCTCGCAGCGGAAAGTCTCGGATTCCAGCGGCGTCCTCCCGCGCGAGGTTTTTTTCCAGATTCTCGGACAGGGGCGGGCCCGCCTGCGCGGGCCCCCGCCTCGGCCCAGGCCCCCCCCGCGGGGTAGTCGCTGCTTTTCGGCCGAGCCGCAGGCGTGCTCGCAGGGGAAGGGCCGCGGCTACCAGTTCCGCGGGCGCTGGGGGAGCGGCGGCGAGTACTTCTTGTCGGTGCGCAGCAGGGGGGCGCGCCGAGGGCCCGCCCCCCCTTTGCGGGCGAGCACGCGCGCCAGGCAGGGGCCCAAGGTGCCCAGGAAGAAGACCATATACGGGCCGCTGACGGCGGAGTCGAAGCGGGCGGTCCTGGCCGCGTGGCGAGATCTCTGCGCCGGGCGGAGCGGCTGGGCACCCCCTCAGGACGTGCATATGGAGGCGCGGCGCCGCCGCCAGCCGATGCCCCGCCAGCCGATGCTGAAAAGGGGGCGTCGCCGACGCAGGGGGGCGACCAGGCCGCCGCGCCCGCGGAGTTCATTGACAGGCGCTCCAACCCCGACAGGTTCTGTCGCTTTTACTTCTTACGAAGTTGGCAACGTGATGACGTCTTTCTCTTTCTTGCTGAACCCGTTCTTCGTGGAGCTCCAGCGCTCCGCCGCCGGCGCGTTCGACGGCGAGAATGGCTTGGCTGGCTCGGCGGACTGCACGTGGAAGGTGCAGTGGCAAGGTTACGTTGTGGGCGCCCTATACCTGCACTTGTATCGCTGCATCAAGGGGGGTTGGAGAAATACTCCGTTGCCGGTATGCATTTGCGTTCGCCCACGGGAGGGCGCTTCCGTATGCAAGAAAACCATCCAGGCCGTTCGGTCGGAGCTCCATCGGCGGCGTCTCCCGCGCTTGCGGCAGCTCGGCCTCGACCATTTTTCTGGGCTCGAGCAGGTTTTCCTGGGGGGGGGGAAGTGCGCGCAGGGGGGCGAAGTCTCCCATGGGATCGGGCACCTCTGCAAGAACCTCCGCAAGAACCAGACTGCTCGCCGCTGGCGCCGGCGACCGCGCCTGGATCGCAGAGACATCAATGCGGCGTGCGTTTACGTGCACGAAAGCAGTGCGCTTCCAACTCGAGCTCAGTTTAGTTTGCTGTGGCGGGAGCAGGAGAAACGCATTGTGCTCGTCTGGATGGCGCCCCGCTGGGTGAGTTATTTCAAACGTGTGTACTTGCGAAGCCACGCCCTGCCGACTGAGCGGTGGAGGCAGAGGTGCGGCCGCCAGGCGCTCATTGCAGCCTCGTGGCACTACGGGCCCTCAGCCCCGCACGCGCAGGGGCACCCCCCTTTACAGCAACCCCCGGAGTCTGGCCACAGCGCGCTCAAGCGAGGCGTCAACCACGTTCGGCGGGACGGACACATGGTTGACCTGGTCAGGGCTGTCGGCGAGCTCGCGGAGGGCTCAGTGCGTGGCGCCGTTGGAAGAGGAAAAATCGCTTTTTTTTTTTTTTTTTTTTTTTTTTTTTCTTTTTTTTTTTTTTTTTTTTTTTTTTTTTTTTTCTTTTTATTTTTTTTTTTTTTTTTATTTTTTTTTCTTTTTTTTTTTTTTTTTTTTTTTTTTTTATTTTTTTTTTCTTTTTTTTTTTTTTTGTTTTTTTTTGTTTTTTTTTTTTTTTTTTTTTTTTTTTGTTTTTTTGTTTTTGTTTTTTTTTGTTTTATTTTTTTTTTTTTTTTTCTTTCTTTTTTTTTTTTTTTTTTTTTTTTTTTTTTTTTTTTTTTTTAAAATTTTTTTTTTTTTTTTTTTTTAGTTTTTTTTTTTTTTTTTTTTTATTTTTTTTTTTTTTTTTTTTTTTTTTTTTTTTTATATTTTTTTTTTTTTTTTTTTTTTTTTTTATTTTTTTTTTTTTTTTTTTTTTTAGTCTCCTGGCGCCCGTCGGCCGCATTGGAGTGCGGCCGACGCACCCAGATCGCTGGATGATGGAGGACGGCTTGGCTAAGAAGTTCCCGGGCCGCACAGAGAACGTCGTCTTGCCTTCCATGCCAAGGATTGTGGACGAGTGCCCGAAGACGAAGGACACAGACCAGGCGCCATCTGCAAAGTCGTCCGTGGTCGGAAGACGTGCTGGGTCATGCGCACGGGGGCGCAGGCGGCCGTGGATGTCGACGTCGCGAACTCGCTTGTGAGCGAGTTAAGGGAACTCCACGAGGACCGGTTGCGGGAATTGTGGGTGCCCAGCGGGGTGCTCGTCGAGACAGAGGACGCGACGGAGGAGGCCCCCGGCAGAGTTTCCTTGGAAGCCCTTCGGGAACGTTGGGGCCGCCACTGCGTTTGCATGGAATCAGATGGCGCAATCACCCCGACTTGCTTTTATTCTTGCAAGACGGGCCACTGCCCGCACAAGTACAGCGTGGAGAACGTCGCCGGTATCAAGGATTGGGTGGGGACCCCGGCAGGGGGCGCCAAGGTGGGCGCCGCGGAGCTTCGCCGACGGGAGAAGGAGAGGAGAAAACTTGACAAAGCCAGGGCCCGCGTTCGAGCGGCGGAGATGTTGGCGAATTCTGCGCGCTTGGACCCCGACGAGGTTCGCTTGTCGGAGTAAGCCCCCGAGACAGAGAGGAAAAAGATGGGCGGGGCGCGGGGCCGCGCGGCCGCCAGGGCTCCTGCCCGAGCACGACCGAAAGCCGAGAGCGCTGCGAAGCCTGGAGGCGCTGCCGAGAGCGGCGTCGCCCAGGGGGCCGCCGAGCCGGGGGGCGCTGCCGGGAGTTCCGCTCGCCTGGCCGCCAAGGCTCCAGTCCGAGCAATGGCTTCCGCCCAGGGCGTGTCCAAGCTTGGCGGCGCTGCCCCGAGCGGCGTCGCCCAGGGGGTTGCCAAGCCGGGAGGTGCTGCCGGGAGTGCCGTTGGCCTGGCCGCCAAGTCCTCTGCCCGAGCGAGAGGCTCCGCCAAGGGCGTTGCGAAGTCCGGGGGCGCCGGCGGGAGCGGTGCTCGGGGAGCCCCCTGCCGTGAGGAGCGGCCAGACAGCGACACCTCCGGCGATTCCTCCAGCAGTTTCGACGGCAGTTCCACAAGTGATTCATGAGCAGCCTCACGCGGACTGCTCGTCGCGTCTGCCACGCAGCCTGTCTTGGCCGACAGGGCCAGGGCTCCCCACCTCCCCCCCTCCTCCATTCCATCTGCTCAACATTGGGGCCGCGAGCACCCTGCGGGGTCGCGAGGCGCGCGAGGGGTGTGGCGACATGGCCCGGGAACGGCGCGCGAGCCTTCCCATCAGGGCCTCCTGTGGAGCCCCGCATGGGGCCGCGACGCGCGCGAGTGGCGTGCCGAAAGGGAATCGGAACCGCGCGTGGGCCCTCCCGCTGGGGCCTTCAGTGCGCCTTCCTGCGCGGCCACGAAGCGTGTGAGGGGTGTGGCGACAAGGCGATGGGGATGATGGTGATGACGATGATGACGATGATGATACGGCGATGGTGGTGATGTTGACGCTTGGGGTCACGACGGCGATGATAGGGGTGATTGTGACCGCGATACCAAAGAGGAGGAGGCGGCGCGGGAGAGAACACAAGTACGAGGTGTGAAACGCGGAGTTCTGCTGATGTAACAGGAGGTCCCAACGCCACAGGATAGCGCGGCAACAGTGGGATTTCTGCGCGCCTCGCGTATCCCGTGAACTCTCGTCCTGGGCCGTCGGCTGTCGGGCGCACTGCCCCCCCGGCCGACGCCGCCGAGGCTTGATCTTGGACTGCGGCCGCCACGAGGTCGGGACCGGCAAGAAGGGCGACGACGATTGGTGGCTGGAGTTCTACGCGCTGCTGTCGCGCGCCACGCGCCACGAGGACCTCCTGCTGATGCGGGCGCCGCGCGTTGAGTTTTTCCTGGCAGGGCCGCCGGCGGGCCAGCTGGAGCAGTTTGCTGCGCGCGCGAAGCGGCGCAGGAGGGAGCCGACGGCCCTCGCCAGGGAGCTCGGCTTCAGCGAGTTCATCCGCGAGGCCTGATCTGAGGGGCCGCCGCCACGGCTGGCCGCGCGCGAGCCAGCGGCGCGCGCAGGCCGTCGCAGACGCTTGGATGACCCCAGCCCGCCGTCGGAATTGCACGCGGGAGAATGACCGGCGCCTGTCGGGGGGATTTCACCCAGATCGCGCCCTTCTCGCGTCGCCTTGCCGCGCGGCGCTGGGGAGCTATCCGCGCACTTTGAGTCGCAGTGGACGACCCCCGCGCGTCGATGGGATTCCCTCGGGGTGACCAGGTCGCGTCGGCGGGGGCCCTCCAGCCACTTTCGAGCGGCGCCGCCTGCGCAGTGCCCTCTGCGTGGCTCGCTATCGGCCCGGAGGCAAAGATGTCACCTCTCGTCTCTCGCTCCTCTGGCTTCACTTCGCTTCTTGGCCGCGCGCCCCCCTGGTCGCGTTTTCGCCGCCGCTGACCTGATCCTGACATGTACGCGGATTCTCCGTAAAATCTTCCTGCGTGCCCAGTAACAGGTCTCACGATGCGTGGATGATGCTGGCTTTTCAGATCTCCGTCAGAATCAGCACCTTCATCGAGAAGATCAGGATGTTCACAAAACCCATTCACCGTGCTTTCATGCGCATTGCCACCGTGGACGCCGCTCAGGCTCGACCCTGT
>CAUYUJ010020056.1:159733-165291 GCA_963575745.1 Prorocentrum cordatum | reverse complement strand
AGTGACAGGGAAGGATGCAGGAGCCAGCCCTGCCTTGGGGTCGGCCGGGGGGCCGAGGGGGCCCAGCACCGGTTCCGGCCAGGACCGTCAAGAGCGGGCCCGTGGTGAAGAGCGACACCGATGTTGGACGGATTTGGTTTCATCTCCCCCTCTCGGCCGATGTTCTCGGGGCCCAACCAGCTCAGACCCCCCGACCACCTCAAAAACCTACCAGTGATCCGACGGTAAATGTTTTCTCCTCTCACAGGGGGGAAGCATCGTGAGTCAATATATGACGTCAGCGCCTGGGCCGAAAGGGCAGCGTATGAGGAGAGGGGGTTAAGCAAGAGTATTTGGAGGCCTGCCAAGTGGGATCCGAGTAGATGGGGTCGGAGGATCGCGCCACAACCCTGATGCATCGCCGATACTTCGGCGACCTCAAGGTGGAGAACATCGGGTTCCACATCGAGCCGCATCACCGATGCATCGGGGATGCGGACCGATCCTTCGACCCCACCTATTTGGACCTAGGAGGCCTAGCAACAGAGGCCTCACACACATACACTTGTCCCGTCGGCGGCGAGGCAGAGGCAGTCCGCTCCAGCTAAGCGTGTGTTATTCGGGGCAACCGAAAGGCGCGGCGTGCAAGAGGGAGGAAAAAGACGAGGGCGGCCGCGCGGGGAAAGGGGGAGGGGAAAACGCTCAGACACACACACACACACACCCACGCACGCACGTACGCAGGCACGCACGCACGCACGCACGCCGGCCGCACACACACACACACACACAGACACACACGCACGCACACACGCACACACACACACACGCGCACACGCACACACACACACACAACACACAACACAAAAAGAAATAGCACACACACGCATCCACGCACCACTTCACGCCACGCACACATACACACACTACACGACACACACACGACACACCACGCACAAGCACCCCGCACGACACACACAGCACGGCACGCACGCACGCACGCAACGCACGCCACACACGTCACAGACACACAACAGCACGCACACACCACACACACAAACACAAACACACACACACACAACACGCGCACACACTCACACACACGCACGCATACGCACGCAACGCACGCACTCACGCACCAGCACAGCACGCACGCCACACACACCACACAACACACACGCACGAAGCCGCACCACGCACGCACGCAACGCACGCACGCACTCATCGCACGCACGCCACACACACACACAGACACACACGCACGCACACACCCACACACAAACACACAAAAACACACACACACACAACACACACACACACGCGCACACACACACACACGACACGCAACACGCACGATCACGCACGCACGCACGCACGCACGCCCGCACGCACGCACGCACCCATACACACACACACACACACACACACACACACGCACGCAACGCACGCAACGCACGCACGCACGCAACGCACGCACGCACGCACGCACGCACGCACGCACGCCACAACACACACACACACACAAGACAACACAGAATGCACAAACTAGACTGCACACACTCACAGCACGCACGCACGCAACGCCGCACGCAACAGCCACACACACAAACACACACACACAACAACACACGCACGCACGCACGCACGCACGCACAGCAGCAACGCACCACACACACCACACACACACATCCACACCACTACACACACAACACACGCACACACAGACACACACACACACAAACACCACACAACACACACCACACGCACGCACGCACAGCACGCACCACGCACACACACACACACACACACACACACACACACACACACACGCACGCACACACGCAAACACGCACACGCCGAGGGAGCCCCCTCGCTCGCCAAGGCCTTTGCCCCCGCCGCTGCTGCCCTGCCCGCTGCTCCACCTAGAGCCCCGACCGGAGCGCGCAGAGTGGAGGCTAGTCCACCAGGAACTTTCCACAAGAAACCCAACTCTGAGACCCCAGGACGCCCATCGTTTTTTGAGGTGGGGACGTCACGCTCTCCATCGCGGAACCATCGAAACCCAAGAAACCCAGAGTACCCTGGAGGCAAGCAGGGTGTTTCTTGACAGGGGCTTCCACTGTACGGTCGGTGGGTGTCTGGGAGGGGTGGAGAAGGGGAGGAGGAGGAGGAGGAGGAGGAGGAGGAGGAGGAGGAGGAGGAGGAGGAGGAGGAGGAGGAGGAGGAGGAGAAGGGGTGGAGGAGGAGGAGGAGGAGGAGCCTAGGAGGAGCGCGGGTCTCCACTGTACCGCCCTCCTCGAGCCGCCGGCCCTCAGGAGTGCCTGGCGCGCGTGGCGCGCCTGGCACGAGTGGCGCACCTCGCCCCAGCGTCGCGCAGGCGCACCTGACGCACTCTGCACGTACGCCAAACGTGGCGCACCTGGCGCGGCTGGAGTGTGCGGCACATCTGGTGCACTCGGAGCACGTGGCGCATCTGGCGCACCAGGCGTGCCTGGCACGCTCGGGCCCCCTGGGTGCCTGGCGCGCGTGGCGCGCCTGGCACGCGTGGCGCACCTCGTCCCAGCGTCGCGCACCTGGGGTCGGCTTTGGTTCCCGGTAGCTGCCGATCCAGAGACGACCGCTGACCATGCTCAGGCTCGGGTGTTGCTTATGTGTTGGGAGGGCGGGTGGGAGTGGGCTAGACGCCTTGCTATCTAGGGGGTGTCTTGATCACTGCTCCTTGATAGTATACGGCTTTGGTTCCCGGTAGCTGCCGATCCAGAGACGACCGCTGACCATGCTCAGGCTCGGGTGTTGCTTATGTGTTGGGAGGGCGGGTGGGAGTGGGCTAGACGCCTTGCTATCTAGGGGGTGTCTTGATCACTGCTCCTTGATAGTATACACACCCTCCCCCACCCGGCCAGCGGACAACCAGGAACCATGCCGACTCCCTGCGGGCCCGCCCCCCACCATCCCTGTCAAAAAAATACAAGCCGCACTCTGCCTCCATATTTGGAGCATGCGCGGCCAACCCTATGCGGCTCCCCCCACCATCCCTGTCAAAAACAATGCAAAGTACCCTTTGGGGCAAAATCTTGAGTCATGTTCGTGAGGCCCGCGAACACTTTGCATTTTTTTGACATGGGCGGCGGGGATGCCAGCATATCCCCCTGACAAACAAAAACAATACAACATGCACCTGGCGGTTGAATCTGGATCATGCGCGGCCATCCCGCGATCACTGCAAAATGGTGTTTAGCAGGGACGGCGGGAGTGGTGGCACGTGGCCTGCTGTACGCAGGCCCACCAGACACAATGATGGGCATTGACTCTCGACAAGGATGGCGGGGGCCAACATGTTTCCAGATGCGTGCTGTCACGTGCGCAGGCGCACCTGACGCACTCTGCACGTGCGCCGAACATGGCGCACCTGGCGCGGCTGGAGTGTGCGGCACATCTGGTGCACTCGGAGCACGTGTCGCATCTGGCGCACCAGGCGTGCCTGGCACGCTCGGGCCCCCAGGGGTGCCTGGCGCGCGTGGCGCGCCTGGCACGCGTGGCGCACCTCGTCCCAGCGTCGCGCACCTAGGGTCGGCTTTGGTTCCCACTAGCTGCCCATCTAGAGACGACTGCTGAACATTCTGAGGCTCGTGTGTTGCTTATGTGCTGGGAGGGCGGGTGGGAGTGGGCTAGACGGCTTGCTATCTAGGGGGTGTCTTGATCACTGCTCCTTAATAATATACACACCCTCCCCCATCCGGCCAGCGGACAACCAGGAACCATGCCGACTCCCTGCGGGCCCGCCCCCCACCATCCCTGTCAAAAAAAATACAAGCCGCACTCTGCCTCCATATTTGGAGCATGCGCGGCCAACCCTATGCGGCTCCCCCCACCATCCCTGTCAAAAACAATGCAAAGTACACTTTGGGGCAAAATCTTGAGACATTTCCGTGAGGCCCGCGAACACTTTGCATGTTTTTGACATGGGCGGCGGGGATGCCAGCATATCCCCCTGACAAACAAAAACAATACAACATGCACCTCGCGGTTAAATCTGGATCATGCGCGGCCATCCCGCGATCACTGCAAAATGGTGTTTAGCAGGGACGGCGGGAGTGGTGGCACGTGGCCTGCTGTACGCAGGCCCACCAGACACAATGATGGGCATTGATTCTCGACAAGGATGGCGGGGGCCAACATGTTTCCAGATGCGTGCTGTCACGTGCGCAGGCGCACCTGACGCACTCTGCACGTGCGCCGAACATGGCGCACCTGGCGCGGCTGGAGTGCGCGGCACATCTGGCGCACTCGGAGCACGTGGCGCATCTGGCGCACCAGGCGTGCCTGGCACGCTCGAGCCCCCAGGGGTGCCTGGCGCGCGTGGCGCGCCTGGCACGCGTGGCGCACCTCGTCCCAGCGTCGCGCACCTGGGGTCGGCTTTGGTTCCCGGTAGCTGCCCATCCAGAGACGACCGCTGAACATGCTGAGGCTCGTGTGTTGCTTATGTGTTGGGAGGGCGGGTGGGAGTGGGCTAGACGGCGTGCTATCTAGGGGGTGTCTTGATCACTGCTCCTTATTAATATACACCCCCTCCCCCACCCAGCCAGCGGACAACCAGGAACCATGCCGACTCCCTGCGGGCCCGCCCCCCACCATCCCTGTCAAAAAACAATACAAACCGCACTCTGCCTCCACATTTGGAGGCAGAGTGCGGGTTGCGGGCGGATGTGTAGCTTGACCCCTCCCCCTAATTACCCCCTCCACCTGGGCATGGAGGGAGGGGCTGCGGGCCGCTGGAGCGTGCAAAACGGCCTCGGCGAGAAGGTAACAATAAGTGAATTTATCAGTGTTTTGGCACATGCTGGTCTTGGGGGGGGGGGGGGGGCGTGAATTTACTCCGCCCACCCCTTTGATCGATCTTCTCCAAGATGGCCCCGAGATGGCCTCCGAGGCTCCCAAGGGTGTCCCAAGACTGCCCCAAGTGGTGCCTGGAAGGCCCCAAGAAGCCAACAAGAGGTCCCCAAGATGCCGCCCCCTCCCCAGAGACATCCAAGAGGCCCCAAGAGACCCAAAGTACTGCCAAGAGACCCCCAAGACTCTCCAAGAGGACTCCAGGAAACCGAACCAACTTCGAGAGGCATCCAAGAGGCCTCTGGCCTTTCTGTTGGCCCTCCTCCTCCTCCTCTTTCTCCTCCTCTTCCTCCCTCCTCCCCCTCCACCTCTCTCCTCCGACTCCTCCTACATCCTCCCCCTCTTGGGGTAGGACGTCTCACCCAGCCCTTTATTCCACTGCATGCTCATCGACATCCCTGATCAGGGCAAGACGTCTGGGCATCGTTTCTAGATGGGCTGGTGAGGTTGCGCGAAGCGTCTGTCCTTTGCCCTCCAGAACAAGCTCCCGTCGCGATGCTGTCCACAGCGCGAGGGGGTGGGGGGCCTCCCCCGACGAGCCCGAGCGGCCCCCCCGCACCCGAGGCCCCGACTTTGGGGCTCCGGCACGTCCCAGTCGGCCGGGAGGTCCTGCAGCAGGGAGCGCCAGCGCCTGCTGGAGGCGCGCGAGCCCCCCCCAAACCCCACGAGAGGCGGGGCTGTGCGCCCCT
>CAUYUJ010020056.1:134733-157233 GCA_963575745.1 Prorocentrum cordatum | reverse complement strand
CTCGCGAAAAGGAGGAGCAGGCGTGCACGGCAGGCACGCCGTTCAGCGCACCCGTCTTCACCTCGGGTCGGGTGAGCGGCACGAGGACCACGAAGAGAACCAGCATGATGAGCTCCCAGGGGACGCGGAGCCGCCACCCATCATCCACGCCACGTGCGAGCAGACGACCCGCACCCGCGGGGGGGAGGAGTCCAACCACCCATTGCAGCGCGGGGGCTTCTGACTGCGAGGGGCCGGTGCCTCGAGCGCACCAGCAACGCGAGAAAGGCAGGGGGGGGCACCTCCTGGTCGCCACCGCAGAGCGGAATGCATCCGACCACAAGTCAGCCCGCCGCATTGTCTGACCGTCTCTTGTCTGGCTCGGAGACGGCCCGAATGGCGAAACTTGGTCGCGAGGTCTTCGGGACGTGCCCTCTGGTCACTCGTTTGCGCTACCTGATTTCATCCTCCCTCCTCCTCCCTCCTCATCATCCTTCTCCTCCTCTCCCTCCCCCTCTTCCTCCTCCTCCTCCTCCTCCTCCTCCTCCTCCTCCTCCTTTTCCTCTCTCCCCTCCCCCTCCTGCCTGCTCCCTCCCTCTTCCCTCCTTCTCTCCCTCCCTTCTCCCTCCTGATTGCCGATTGCTAATGGCCCTGGAGTTCATCGAACGCGGCCACACCCCGCTCAACCCCCGTGGACTGGGCTGGCGTTACAAGGCGGCACACCAACCAAGAGGGGGGGTATTCCCCAAGAGGAGAGGGAGACCGACGAAAGGGGACGACCCGAGAGGGCAAAACAGCAGAAAAGGAGCAGCAAGAAAGGCGAGGAGGAGCGGGGGGGCACCAGGCACGACGAGGAGAGGCGGAGCAGAAAGAGCGGGGAGAGGCCCCGAGCAGCCCAAACAACCCGTGAAACGTCCCCCCGAAACGTCGTCGTCATCGTCGTCGTCATCGTCGTCGTTATCCCCGTTCGTCGGTCGTCGTCGGAATTATCCCGCTCGTCGATCGTTGGTCGTCCGTTGTCGTCGTCACCGTCCATTCCTGACATCATCAGGAGCGCCCTGGATCGGCGGAACTGGCCGGAGGCCACTACAGTAACCCGTGGAACGCCCCCCCGAAAGGAAGCAGGGTTAACACAGACGCAACGCAGCCGTGCCGCCTACCTTGAAGTCGGGCGTGTCCCCCTACAGGGGGATTCTCGACAAAAAAATAAAAAATACCCAGACAATATTCCAAAATGGCCAAAAAATGTGCAAAAAGTAGTCCCCCGACTATTGTTTGACTATTTTGGAATATTCCCCCTGTAGAGGGACACGCCAGACTTAAGCCTGCCTTCCAAACGCAGGGTGGGGGCACCGGCGGGGGCCCTGGGGCTGGCCAAGGCCTCTATGGAGGTGCTGCTGCACGTCCTCCAGGTCCGCCACCGCCATCCCTCCTTCCTCTATCCCCCCCTACACTTCAGTCGGGCCTGTCTCTCCACAGGCCGATCTTGAACGAAACATTAGAAAGATACTCCAAAAATGCCATCAAAATTGTCAAAAATGATCAAAAAATAGTCCCCAGACTATGATTTGACTATTTCCGAATATTCCCCCTGTAGAGGGACAGCCCGACTTAACCCTACACGCCCCGTGGACGCGGGGCGGCACAAGGAAGCGGCCACGGTGGAAAGCGATGGCAAGTGAGAGGGAAGAGGCAGGGAGGGGAAAAGCGTGTAATCATTCGGAGGGGGAGGGGCGGAAGGGCGGATTGCTCGTGACTTACGCAACCCTTCATGCAGGCCGCGTTGAAGGGCAAACTGAAAGCACTGTTGTGGCGTCCTGGCACTGGGCATTGCCCTCGTCCAAAGTTTTGGAGCTCCCCCTGTCTCCGCCGTGACCGATACAATGAGTGCCGGCGCACGCATGCCTCGCGGCCTAAGCCACCCTTCATGCTGGCCGCGTTGTAGGGCAGGCGAAAGGGTGGCGTTGGCGGGCATGGCGCTGGACATTGCCCTCGCCGAGGGTCTTGGTGCATTCTCTGTCTTCCCTTTAAACTCCTCATACCCTTGAGTCGGGCGTGTCCCCCTAATTACATGGGGATTTTCGACGAAAAATAAAAACAATGCTCAAATGATATGGGAGAAAAACCCAATCATAATCCTTTTAGGGCTGTAGAACTACAGGGCTACATGGGCAATGAGGGCTATTGGGCTATAGGGTAATAAAGCTACGGGGCTATAGGGCTATAGGGCTATAGGGCTAGAGGGTATAGGGGTATAGGGCTATAGAGCTACAGGGCTATACGGCTATATGGCTATAGGGTTATAGAGCTACAGGGCTATAGGGCTATAGAGCTATAGACTATAGAGCTGTAGGGCCATAGGGCTATAATAGGGCTATTGGGCTATAGGGCTATAGGGCACCCCCTGGCACCCGGGCACCCCCGGGCACGCCTGGGCACCCAAGCACCCGGGCACCCCCGGGCACCCGGGCACCCGGGCGTGCGGCAAAAATCGGCGGCAAACCTATCCTAACCATATGAATCCGATTGGGGAAACATACTCCAGAATAATCAAAAATACTCCAAAAATAGTCCCCAGACTATTTTTTTACTACTATTTTTGAATATTTCCCCTGTAGAGGGACAGGCCCGACTTAATCATACCCCCCCTGCGCCCCGTGCCGCGGCGCGACAGCAGGCGCGCGGTGCGGGGAGGTGCGCTCCCCCATCTGCGGGAAATGCGCGCCGCGCTGCGACGTGTCTGGGAGAAACAAAGAAGGGAGGGAAGAGGGAGGGAGGCGACCTATGCCGAAGGAGAAGGGATAGGGCAACGAACAATGACATACACATAAAACTCGGAGGTCCGCGCGGATCTCTCGGATCCGCGCTGACCCCCCTGGCGGCGCCTCCGGCGCGCGCCAGGGAGGGGGGTTCAGCACCGATCCGAGAAATCCGCGCGGACCTCCGAGTTTTTTGTTTATGTCATTCTTCGTTTCTTCGTTCCCCTAAAGGGAGGGGCCCAGGGACACACACACACACATAAATAGATACAAATCACAGGATTCCCCATACTTTCCCATATTTTCTGGGTTTTGGTCCTCCCCCCCACTTCCCATATTTCCCCAGATTTTCTGGGGAATCCACGATTCGGTGTGTCTGTGTGCTCCTTTCCCTCCTGCCTAGAGAGAGGGGTAGGGAGCAGGCTGCGAGGCGGTTCCGCCATGGCCGGGGCTGCTCCCACTGCGCGGGTTGCGCGCGGGGCCCCGCCGAGCCCGCGCTGGCCTCCGGCGGCTCGAAGGGGCAGATGGGCGCGAAGGCAGGACGCAAGCTGTCGCGGCGCCTGGTTTCGGGTCGGGCGAAAGGGGGGGATAGCAAAGAGGGGGGTCTGAGAATCAGCTCACGTAGCTGACTTTCCCGGCGCCTCCAAGCGCCGGAGGCGGCCATGTACCGAGGAATGGGCCCCTCGGTGAGGCCGGAACCAGCTGCATGCAGCAAATTTCGTGACCCACCCTTTCCCAATCCCCCCCTTTCGTCTGGCCGGATGGTTGCATGGTCGCCCTCTGGGGTTTGGCGGTTCACCCCAGCAACTTCAACGGAACCCAACGCCGGTGCAAGCCTGGCACGGAACAGTGTTGGAGGTGCAAAATGGTGTTGTGTGCAGGTTCTTCTCGGGTTGCGCACCTGACCGCTCCAGAGGGCTGGAGATCCACCCCGATAATAAGCACCCCGACAACGCAACCGTTTAAGTAAACGCACCCGACGAAGGAATCGAACAAGAAAGCACTGTTTGGTAAACGCGATTATGGGGGTCGGAGTGGATTTGTCCTCGTTAAATGGTGGTCGGCCTGCTGCGACTGCGCCTGGCCCTCCTCCTGGGGCCTCGTCCGGGCCTCGCGCGGAGCGTAGTATGTGTGCAGGGGCACGCGGGTGGCGGCGGCGGTAGTTCGCAGCACAGCAGGAGGACGGCGTTGTCGCTCTCGCCGTCGAGGTAAACGGCGCTGTCGCACACGTCCTTGGCCAAAAGGCCGGGGTCGACGTAGAGATCCCGCCAGTGGGGACCTCCATGACGGTGTATTTGGTGTCGGCGTTCATCCCGTCTCTGGTGGTGGGACTTCCTGTGTGGTTCTTCCGGGCCGCCTCGCGCACGGCGGCTCTCCTGCGCCGAGCCGCCCTCCTGGCTGCAGTGGGCCCACGGGTCGCGAGCTCCCTCGCACGGAGGGCCGATGAGGACGCCGACGTCCTGGGCCGCCACGCCGCCGGGCAGCCCCCCGCGACCTGGCAGGCGGCGGGGTGCGCTGGCGGCACCTCGTAGCCACAGGAAGCATCGCGGGCTCCTCAGGCGCCCCGCCTGGCCACCGCCGCGAGCGGGCGCACTCGCGACGATCGCTCGGGCAGGCGGCTCCTTGAGCCAACCTGGCTCCGGACTCCTCCCGCCTCCTCCCGCCTCCTCCCGCCTCCTCCTCCTCCTCCTCCTCCTCCTCCTCCTCCTCCTCCTCCTCCTCCTCCTCCTCCTCCTCCTCCTCCTCCTCCTCCTCCTCCTCCTCCTCCTCCTCCTCCTCCTCCTCCTCCTCCTCCTCCTCCTCCTCCCGTCTCCTCCTCCCGTCTCATCCTCCTGCTCCCGTTTCCTCCTCCCGTCTCCTCCTCCCTCCTCCTCCTCCCTCCCTCCTCCTCCTCCTCCTCCTCCTCCTCCTCCCTCCTCCTCCTCCCCCCCTCCTCCCGCCCCCTCCTCCGCCTCCTCCCGCCTCCTCCTCCTCCTCCTCCTCCTCCTCCTCCCTCCTCCTTCCTCCTCCTCCTCCTCCTCCTCCCCTCTCCTCCTCCTCCTCCTCCTCCTCCTCCTCCTCCTCCTCTCCTCCCGCCTCCTCCCCCGCCTCCTCCTCCTCCTCCTCCTCCTCCTCCTCCTCCTCCTCCTCCTCCTCCTCCTCCTCCTCCTCCTCCTCCTCCCTCCTCCCCTCCTCCTCCTCCTCCTCCTCCTCCCTCCTCCTCCTCCTCCTCTCCTCTCCTCCTCCTCCTCCTCCTCCCTCCTCTCCTCCTCCTCCTCCTCCTCCCCTCCTCCTCCTCCTCCTCCTCCCCTCCTCCTTCCTCCTCCCTCCTCCTCCTCCTCCTCCTCCTCCTCCTCCCGTCCTCCCTCCTCCTCCTCCCTCCCGTCTCTCCTCCGTCTCCTCCTCCCTCTCCTCCTCCCCTCCTCCTCTCCTTCTCCTCCTCCTCCTCCTCCTCCTCCTCCTCCTCCTCCTCCTCCTCCTCCTCCTCCTCCTCCTCCTAGCCGAGCGAAAAAAGCTGGGCTGGCAAGTCGCCGCGGATCGGTTGCACAAAACTCATTAGACTCTTTTGGGGGAAGTCGGGAGGAGTGGGGAGCTTCCAGCGCCCTCTTGGGGCATTCGTCCAGCAGTTAGCTCGGCCAAGGGCCTGGGAAGGTTGAGCTAAATTGTGAACCGCCGTGAACCTGTAGCTCGGAGAGACTCGTGCGGATGGGCAGGTCCCCTGGTGATGTCTCACGTTTGTCACTCATCTGGCTTACTTTTGCTTTGAAGTTGCGGCGATTGTTGGGAGCCTGAGGGGAAGATTGGCAGAAGGGGGAATGGCAGCACAGCATTGTATTACATTTTGGCTCCTAGCAGTTGCATCGTTCTGCGCGGCCTGAGGCCGGCGCCCAAGGGCATCCCCGCATACTGCAGTGGGGTTGCGCAGAGGGCGAACATGTGGAGAGGCATCGACGTCATCGCATTCTAGAGTAATCCTCCTCCTCCGCCGCCTCCTCCTCCTCCTCCTCTTCCTCCCTCCCTCACTCCCTCCCTCCCTACCTATACCTCCCTCCCACTCCCTCCCTCCCTCCCTCCCTCCCTCCCTCGCTCCTCCCTCGTCCCTCCCTTCCTCCCTCCTTCCCTCCTTCCCTCACTCCCTCCCTCCAGCCCCCCTCCCGCGCTCCTTCCCTCCCTCCCTTCTCCCTCGCCCTCCCTCCTTCTCACTCCTTCTCCCTCCTCCCTCCCACCATCCCTCGTCCATCCCCGGACCCCCCACGTCGTGACCCTTTTTTCCATCAGGTCGACCCGCAGAGGCCTCGACCCACTCCCCAGGGCCGGTGCCTCCTCCTGCGTTGCTTCTTGGCCGCCCCGAGGGCCACAGTGAGGGCCCCCAGAGGCCGAAAATACCCAAACAGCGTCCGCCGCGATCTTCCCTGGCTCGAGGAGGTCTGGATCCCCCCCCTCCCCCCCCTCGGGGGCGCGCAAAATGCATGAGCGATCCATGGATCTGGCGCGCGTTCGCCAAGTCCGTGGATCGGGGGAGGTGCCCTCCCCGAAATACTGCCGGTGCCGCCTCGTTCGGCGGAGGACATCCGCGACTCCCCACAGAAACGGGACCCGTCGCTAACCCACGCCCCCATTGATCCATGTCTGCGATAGCCTTAAGTCGGGCCTGTCCCCCTACAGGGGGATTTTCGACGAAACAATACAAATACCCCAAACATAACCCAAAAATGATCCCAAAATGCTCTGGGGACTATGTTTGATATTTTTTGACCATTTTGGGTGAATGTTTGGTGTATTTTTTTCCTTCTTCGTCGAAAATCCCCCTGTAGGGGGACAGCCCCGACATAACGATACTCCTGATTTCGTGGCAAAGGGAGGGGGGTCTCATTTCGGGGGGGGTCTCTTCCAGGCTATCTTGGAGGGCCTGGGGGGTCTGGGGACAATGTTTTGGAGGGTTCTCCCACGGGGGAGGTCTGAAATGGCTTGTCTTGGAAGGTCCAGACCCCCTCTCTTTTTTTACGAAATCTGGAGTACCCTGACCTCCGCAGACGGTGGCGGCGGCGCCCGCCCGCCCGGCGCCGCGGGAGGCCCCGTGGCGGGCCGCCGCCGGCCGGCGGCAGGCCGCGCCCCTGCGAGAGCCGCACCGCGTGGCCGCGGAGGCGGTGGAGCTGGCCGCGCAGCGCGCCGGCGGCCTGGGGAAGCGCCCGCGCGCCCGCTGCGCGCGCCCTCCTCCTCCTCCTCGTCCTCGTCCTCCTCCTCCTCCTCCTCCTCCTCCTCCTCCTCCTCCTCCTCACTCCTCCTCCTCCTCCTCCTCATCATCATCATCATCCTCCGCCTCCTCCTCCCCCTCCTCCTCCTCCTCCTCCTCCGCCTCCTCCTCCTCCTCCTCCCTCTCTCCTCCTCCTCCTCCTCCTCCCTCCCTCCTCCTCCTCCTCCTCCTCCTCTCCTCCTCCTCCTCCTCCTCCTCCTCCTCTCCTCCTCCTCCTCCTCCTCCTCCTCCTCCTCCTCCTCCTGGAAACGACTACACGAGGGCCTGGGTCTGGTACCGATGCCAGGGCCCTTAAAGAGGGAAAAGGGCAGGAAGGCTCACCCTGGACTGGGCCTAGACTCGTCTGGCCAGGCATCCCGATTGGGTGGGAGCAGTCCTCTGGCGAGTTTATCCAAAGCTTTCTTGCCAGCTCCAGTCGGGCGCTGGCAGGCCTTCCCCAGAATGTTGAAACGGGTGTGCCCCGAACCACCACACACCTCACACCACCACAGCTCGCGCAGGCACCGAATTCTGTGCGAGCTGTGAATCTGATGGGGAAGGCCCCTACACGGGGCAGCTAGCCACTCGTTGGTGGGAAGCTGTCGGGTCGGTGCCGTCAGGCATAGAGTGCAGAAAGAGGAGCCTCGCCTTGGAACCACCTGGTGGGCGGTAGCTTGGCGGGCGTCCATTCGAGCTGCAATGCGTTCATCTCGTCGCGCCCTGTGGGCTGCGACCAGATCTGCTGGGGTCGGGGCTCCTGGGGCCTTGGCGTCAGCCTGCCTGGCCAGGACCTCGGCCACCCCTACCTCGAGCAAATGTTCCAGGACCTTCTTGGCCAGGGAATCGATTCGAGCAACCTCGGCAAGTGAGGCAGGGGGCAACTGGGCGAGTGCAGCTCCTCTCTCTGCCGCCTCATCAGCCGCCTCATTACACCTGAACTCAGCTTCTGAAACGTGCCTGCCTATGTCAGCCTCCGCGAGGTGACTCTTAATCTTCTGAAACTGGGCCCCTCCAGGCCTGGAAAAAAAAACTCCTGCCAAAATCGGGCCCAGGCGGCCGCATGCATAGGCTGCACCTGGCTGGGGCCCTGGTGGATGGCTTTCAAAAGATAGGCACAGTCTACAACGAAAGTGGCTGGGCCAGCCGTGTGCTTCAGGGCCTGCGTGAGGCCTTCGAGTTCCGCGAGGGGCACCGTCTGGTGCCTTCCGAGGAGCGGGCCCCAGGCTTCCCCGAGGTTGGTACCCTGGGCCCAGACAGCAAAACCCCAGCCACATCTACGAAGCCTCACGTCACTGGTGTAGTCGCCGCCACTGCCGTCGGTACCCACGTCGGCATCTGGGGGGAGCTCCATCCGCTGGTCCTGGGCAACACCTCCTGAACATCCAAATTTCCATTCGGGGAACTGGTCGATGTACGGGCAAATCCAGAGAATCGGAACTATCCCACGATGCCAGAAACATGGCCACTCCTCGTGCTCGCCTCGGACCTGGGGTAAGAGGTCGAACGCCGTACGGTCCGTGGGCGCTAGACATGGGCATAACCACTGCTGGTGTAGGATATCTTCGACGGGGGGCGGATGGCGGCGTGCTGCAGCGCACCGAGGGCATGTTTGTTGATCGGGCTCGGCTGGGTGCCGACGATCACCTGGCCACAGCGCGCCTGTAGCGATACGCTCGAGCAGTGCAGCGTGCCCATGACGCTGCGCACGCCGATGGGCACGGATGAGCTTCATGACAACTGTGAGATCTGCCCCATGTTCGAGGCCCTTCCCGCAGAAGTGCTGGGCTGCAAATTCTCGGCAAATCTGCTGCTCGAAAGTGCCCTCAACCTCGGCTAGTACACACTGCTGCCACCCTGGTTTGGATCCCGAGACCGCCTCCAAGTAGAATTGGGCTCTATCAGGTGGGGCCTCGTCGGGTACCAAGTAGTAGGTATCTCCGTAGGGGCCCTTCCCCTGCCAGGGGAGCTGGGGGCCCCATCCACTCTGAAGTACTAGGGTCACCAGAGCACCTATGGGACCTCGGACCTTGCCCCACGGGTGCACTGCAGCACGCATGGCCTCGACGCACTTGGTCCAGGCGGCTTGGAAAGCAATCCGCTCGCGCATGAGAGCAGGGAGGATGTGCAGCCATGTCCTGACCATGCCGCGCCGCGCAAAGAACAAAGGGTCGCCTTTCTTTCCAGGGCCAAGTCGGATAGCTACTGTCGCACAGCCACCAGCTCTCTGTTTCCCTGTGAGCGCAGCCATCTTGGACCGAAGCTGTTTCAGCGCCGTAGGCGAGGCCCCTTGGGCCATCATTCCCCAAGAGGCTTGTGGCTTAACTCCCGTGAGGTTGAGCTTGCTGGCATGGCTGTTGGCTTTCAGGAGCTTCTTGACCCGCTCGGCCCTGGCGAAAGCCTTCTGCAATCTACCTTTGGCAACCTTCGTAGATCGCCGTCCTGAAGCAAAATCAAGTCCGAGGTCTCTCGTCTTGGTGGTCAGCTGGATATGAATATCTGCCTTCTGGAGGGCCTTGTGGATCCCTTGGACCAGGGCCTTGTTGCTACCGAGGAGCTGGGACTTCCCTGAGAGACGGAGACCTCGGGCTTTCATGTGGTGGACCAAGTCGATGGCGCCCTGGGCGGTGAGCCGATGGACGATGGCTTTGGGACCTCTGGAAGATAAGGAGATATCGTCGACCCAGGTGCTGATCCACATGGGCCTGTATCGTGCATGCGCCGCGTCGAGCATGTCATGCAAGTATGCACGCGTCCAGCTCACACTCTGCATGCACCCCTGGAGGATGGAGCGTTCGACCGAGATGAAATCTGAGGCCTCGCGCCCTAGGATGAGGACCCTATCTGCGGTGTGCACGCAGATGCCCATGCACATGGTGCGTAGTGGGTATTCGAGTGCTTTGCCGAAGGTATATATCCAGAAAGGGCTGAGCGCGTCGAAAAAAACTTTTCCGCGTCTAGGAGCAGGACGGCCCAGTCGACCGAGATCCAGCCCGCAGCTTCGGCCTTGGCGTGCCTGAGAAGGGCCGCCTGCAAAGGGTCAGAACCTCGCACGGCTGCATCCCAGAATCCCGCTTTCTGTTTCTCCCAGGTGGTGACAGCTTCTTTTCTGAGTCGGGACCAGGTGCGGTACAACCCTTGGGTTCGAGTAATGGGTCGGCCCCCTTCCCCTGCGGGTTTGGGACGCACGCCAACTTCATTCAACAGGATCTGCTCTGGCCACGCGCACGTGCACTCGATGTCCTGCAAGAAACCGACAAATTCATCGCGCGCCTCCTCAGGTAAAGCGGCCCAGAGCTCGGGGTTCCACTGGTCGGCCCCCATGCCCATAGAACGTGGGAAAGCCTGGCACGCTGCCAAGACCTGCGGGGCTCGAAGTTCAGACAGCTCAGGTACCTGAGCCTGCGCTTCCTGCCGAAACACTTGCCACCAGCTTTGTGTAGAAGGGTGTCCTTGGCCTCCAGGGTCTTTCCAGAGTGTCTGCCACCGAGTCTTCTTAGTCTCCAGAGCCTCCGAGGGGCCTCATAGTGGGTCCCCTTCCGTGTCCAGCTCTTGGGCGGGCATGGCCTCAGGGTGGCCCCAAGTGGTGGCATGCCGATGGGCCCACTTGGCCCCCCCTCGGAGGCTCTGGGAGAGCCACTCCTGAAACCCAGCTTGCTCACCCCGATAGACTTCACGATCAGCACGGTCTCGGATAGCTTTACACTTCTTGGCCAGGTCTTTAATGCCTTCCTGGGATAGTTGGGGCATCTGCTGGGCCTGCATCTGGATGTCCTGAATGTCTGAGGTGATCTGGATGAGGTCATCCTGAGATCCCTTGGGGACAAGATGCTCCTGGATACTTCCGGGTTAATGATGAGCTTCCCAAATTGTTGGCGGTGTGCTGTCTTTCCTGGGCTCTCCTTACCGATACGGAGTCCATGAAAGTCCTGAAGCCGCGCAACCATACATTTCCAGAAAGCTAACTTATGCGTGCCCCCATGTTGACCGCTTAGTTTGGCTGGTGGCATGGCAGGTCTCGTCATCAGGCCTGGGGAACAGCCGCGGTGGTGCGCGATGTCGCGCACGCCAACAAGCTTGGACTTGCGCAGCTCCTTAGCTGCACCTGAAAAGAGAGCATACCTGTCAGAAAGAGCTGGATCGGTACAGGGTTCGGCAGTGAAATACTCTGTTCTGGGCCGGCTTGGAAGTCGGGCACGAGCTTTCTCCAGGAATGCCTCCCAGGCCAGCGCAGGCCCTTGAACGTCCAGGGGTAGCGGCACTGGCTGGGTGAGGACCTGCATCTGCCGTTCCCTGGAGGTTCCTGCTAAGCTGCCGCGAATGCCAAGATGAGGATGGGCCCATGGCCCCTCTAGGTCGCACTCCAAGGTGAGGTCTGGAACGAGGTGGGAGGAGACCAGTCCGAAGTCGATCACCCGCTTGCCGCACTCCCGAGAGGCCCCTTCAGGAAACACAAACCTGGCGTCTAGGTAATCCTCTATCCCAGACTCCCGAGTCTCCGATACTTCCATGTTCCAGTCGGCTAGAAGGATGAACGGAACCCCAGTTGCCTGGATTTTGCTAACCATCTCCTCTAGCATCTGCATGTTATCCCCCGAGAGGCCCTCCCCGCAAGCGAAGTAGGCGGAGAGGAAGAGGAGTGCGTGGCCATGCAGGCGGACCTCACGCGCGGCCCACATGCCTTGCCCAGCAGCTGGCTGAGACCACTCCGCTCGACGCAGTCGGGTGGCCCTGGAGCTCAAGTGGGCGCCGGCGGCAACCCATGTACCTCCTCGGCCGAGCTCTCCTTGTACCTGGGTCCCGTTGGCTGGCCTGGCCTCCACCTTCCAGTGCGCCTTGCTGAGCTTTTTGATCCCTGCATGTAGGGGCGGCCCTCGTAGATGAGTCTCTGCGCCAAGTTGGACATGGCACCCTTCGTCATCTCGAATCTTGTTCACGTATTCGAGCCCTGTCTGGTTCCACTTGGTGTAGTTGGCGAAGTAGAAACGCACTGCTTGGAGATCGTGTTTGTGATGCCGTTTCATCTTGTCACGACTGGTTCTCCCTTGCTCCTGGGGTGCCTGAGCGTAGGGCTTCACCTCCAGGGCCTCAGACGGACAAAACGCGCCTGGAGGAGGAGCAGCAGGGTGCTGCCCCTCTGTCACGTCCGTGGCAATGTGCGCGGCGTCGGGCCCTTGGTCACCCTCGTAGCCCGTTGTCGCGAAAGGGGTCGGCGTCCAGCTCCAGCTGGTCGAAAGGGTCCCAGTCCCCGCCCATGCTGGTCCTTCGACGGCCGTGGTTGTCAGCGTTTGGCTCCGTGCCCTTCTGCTTCTCGTCGTCCGTGTCCACTCGCCCGCGTTGAGTGTTATCGGCCGCCGTTGAAGGATGGGCACATGCGCCGCCCCTGCCTGAGCCATCACTCTCGGCCAGCCTCGAAGGTGCAAGGCCGAAGCCCAGGGCATTAAAGCCCCCTGCCGACGCGGTTCTGGCGAACATGGCTGACTCAGGCAGGTCGGCATGGGCCCCCGCCGACGCGGGGGTCCCTCTGGGTGGTGTAGACGATGGCGCCACCGAGGGAGAGAAAGCCCACCCTTGCGATGATTCTGCCGATGACCCAGTCGGCGAGGCTATGAAGGTAGACGGGGTTGCCGTGGAAGCAGTCGACAAGGAACACCTACCTGTTGTCGTTATCTGTGTCTCTCGTGTCTCCAGCCCAGGGGAAAGCACATCCCTGGCCATCTGGAGCGAAGTACAGATAGCTGCCCCCCATCGTCGCCGTCGATGGGCTGCTGTTGGTTGTCGTAGTTGTGGTGCTACATTCCCCTTCTGAATGCAGCTGGTCTTCTGGTTCTGGTAGCTGCGCCAGATCATGTGGTCGGTAGTGTCGCTCCCCTGGACACTGCACATCATCGGCATCAGCTTGGAAGTAATGGTACGTGGGGCGCTCCGCGAAGCGCACCCGAGTCGCCCCCTGCGGCCCTGGGCTACCCCCGCGTCTGACTGGCGCCCCCTTTGCTGGCACCCTTGCCAGCCAGCACTGCAGCAGCGCGCTCCTTGGCTGTCTGGGCGGGCTGCTGTGAGGCGCCCACCTCACTGCCTGTGGCGGTGCTGCCAGGTGCTGCGCCTCCAGCGCTGGCGGCGCCAGCCGCGGTAGGCTCCGTTGTAGCGCCGCCACCGTTGTCCCCAGGAGGAGGAGCAGACTCTGCCCTAGGCCGCTTGGTCTTGAGTCGCCTCTTCTGCTCTTCGTGGGCTCTGCGGGTGGCATCACACTTTTCTTTGGCCGATTTGAAGGGCTCAGCAGCAGCGGCCTGCATGGCGGTCTTGAGCTCCTCCTTGCGTTTTGCGATCTCGGCCTCGCCCTCGGTGCCCAGCTCGTATTCTTCTCCAAGGTCGAACATGTCCCCGCAGTCAATGAGGTCATCAGCGCCGAGCTTGCCTTCGAGCAGGGACTGCAAGTCGAGCTTGGAGGGGTTGGCTTCCTTGGGGCCAAGCTTGATGTGGCATTCCTCCTCCAAGACAGCCTTGTACTCGAGTTCCGCGGCCCCGATGTCACCCACCAGCTTCCGAACGAGCTCAGCTTGATCAGTAGCCTGCTGCTGCAGCTTAGCCAGGAGGTCTGTGGCGTGTGAGAGCTTCTTCTCGGTCGCCGATGCCTTGCGCTGGGCGGCGGCGGCACGCTGGCGAATGGGGCGAACCACACTCGCCTTGGCCAGCTCGGCGGCGTACTTGTTGGCTGTGGCTGTGTCGCCCATCTGGGTGGCCACGTCCACCAGCTTCTGGAGGTCGGCGGCCGAGACCTGCGCCGCTGCGGTGGTCGTGCCCCGCCCGCGGCTTGCCGAGCGGGTCCACCTGTTGGTGCCACGCCCAGCTCCTGCGTCAGTAGCCCACGGAGCTGGCGCTGGTTCTTCAGTGCGTCCTTTGCGGCAGTGCTTGCACCAGGTCCAGTGCATGAGGTTCTGCCCGCATCCACAGAGGCTGCACTTCCACCGATCACCAGGGCGCCCATGGGACATGTGCCGCGGGTGCCTGGAACTGAAAATACGGCAGAGGGTCGAGAGGCGCGCTCCCCCGAGCGCTCAGTACCTGGCCGCGGCAGCCAGGCCTATGGAAGGGGCTGCCCTTCCACCGCGACCTCGAGCCTCTGGAGTCGGGACGGGAGGTAGCTCCGTCTTGAGCCAAAATGGCTACGGCTCCTCCTCCTCCTCCTCCTCCTCCTCCTCCTCCTCCTCCTCCTCCTCCTCCTCCTCCTCCTCCTCCTCCTCCTCCTCCTCCTATTCCTCCTCCTCCTCCAGAGGCGCGCGCTCGTCGCTCTCGCACACGAGTGCCCGACGAGGCTCGACAGTCCTTTTTTCTGCCGCGGAGGCGCGGCCTGGGGAAGCGCCCGCGTTACCAGCCTGGAACATATCCCTATCCCTATGCTGGGCACCTCCTCATCACGATGCCAATCTTAGGGATTCCCTTATTTTTTGTGAGGGCGCATCCCGAAGATTGTCATCGCCTTTTGGCGTGTGAATCTTAGGGATAGGGATACGTTCGAGGCTGGTAGCCGCGCGCCCGCTGCGCGCGCCCTCGCCGTCGCTCTCGCACACGGGTTCCCGACGGGGCTCGACGGCCCTTTTTTCTCTGCCGTGGAGGCGCGGCCGAAGAACAGAAACAGCAAAAGCATGGCACAGTAGGCCTCCATGGCCCAGAGTGGGCAAAAGCAAGGCCTTCGGCGGTACGCGCTCAGGTCGGACGGCCTGCCCCGTCCTCGTCCTCCTCCTCCTCCTCCTCACGGCCCTCTGTGAGCGCGCCCTGCGGGGCGCCGAGCGCGCCCTGCGGGGCGGGCTGAACTCCTCTGGCTCACTGCACCAGCCACGCTGCCGCCGCGCCCAGCAGCGCCAGCAGCGCCGGCGCCGCCACTCGCTCCGCGCCGCTCGCAACGCACCGAAGGCGCTCCAGGACCAGCGGCACAGCGTCCTGCGCGATGACGGTCGCGGCCTCCTTGAGCGCCAGGTGCTCCACGAAGGCCATGTTCAGAACGGAGGCGGTGCGGTTGATCATCGTGGTCTGGACGTAGTCTGGCATGTGCGCGGTGATGCTCGGTGCGACCTTGCTGAGGCTGTCGAGCGACGGCCGCTGGAGCTCAATGCCCCTGTACGCTGGCTGCAGGTTGGCCTGGGCCATCTTGCTGAGCAAGGCGCACGCCTCGCTCGTGCTCGCGTGGGCCAGGCGCGCCGTGTCCATCCGCATGAGGTGGTTCTGGAACTCGACGCTACGCGTCACTCCCTGGAGGGCCACGGCCATGTCGTAGGTGAGCGTCTCATTGTTGCTCGCGTCCCAGTGCCGAAGCTTGCCCATGAGCACGTCGTCGAAGTTCTCGACGCCAGTGACCTCTGCCCTGGTCTCATTGAGAAGATGGGCGAGCCGCACCAGGAACTGGTGGTCGTTATAGTCCTGGTGGTGCGCCTTCAGGGTCTCCACGTTGTACCTGATCGCCTCGAGCATCTTGGCCGAGGCGATGGCGGCCTTTGCGCGAGACTCCTCCAGGCGCCCCTCAATCCACACGCCGCTCACGCTGTCGTTCCTCCAGCCAGAGAGCGTGTCGGTGATCTTGCTCAGCTCCTTCTTGGAGATGTCGAGGGCCTGCAGGATCTCATCCTTGAACAGGGTGCCGTTCATGGCCGCCGCGCGCCGCAGGGCGTTGGCCTCCTGGCCGAGGCGGGCGCGCGACTCGTGCTCCAGGGCGTCGCGGCGGTGCAGCTCCAGCTTCTCCCGCGCCTTGGCGCTGTCCACCTGCTTGCGCGCCTGCACCAGCAGGCGGGTCGCCTGGCTCTCCTCGCGGGCGAAGTCCGCGTCCTGGCTGCGCTCGCGCAGCTCCTCGCTCTTGAAGGCCGGGTCCTCGAACCACTGCCCGTCCGCGCCACGCAGCTCCTCGATCTTCCTGCCCCTCTCCCACTGCACCTCCTTGCTCTCCAGCTTCTCGCCGACCCTCTCGATATCCTCCACGGCGCGGTCCTCCGAGTCGCCCTCCTTCTCCATGGAGTCGACCACCTTCTCCAGCATCATCTCCTCTCGCTCCTCCCTCTTCTTCAGAGACTCGGCATGCCTGCTCATGGCTTCAAACTGGCGTTCCGTGATGTCCTTGTCGGCGTCCTCCCGTATGAGCCTCGAGGCCTCGTCCCTGGCCCTCGCCGCGGCCTGCTCGGCGATGGCCGCGTCCCTGCCGAACTGCCTCCCTGCCTCGCTGTCGGCCCTGATCGATCCGCCGTTGATGCGGCTCGTAATGGAACTGCTGGACTGGCTGAACTGCCTGATGTCCTCCGGGTCAATGTAGTCAGGGTCGTGGCGCTCGAAAGAGAGCGCGCCGCAGGCGGCGATGAAGACGAACGCCTGAACGAGTCGCGCCATCGCCTCGAGGTGTTGAATAAGGCAGTATCTCTTGAGGCCTCCGAACCTCCACAAACTAGAGCCCCGCAAACAATAGCCAACAAAAAAACAAGCAATTCACCAACAAGGAAACAAGAAAAACAAAGAATTCACCAACAAGGAAACAAGAAAAACAAAGAATTCACCAACAAGGAAACAAGAAAAACAAACCAGCAAACAATAAAACAAGACACGCAAACAAAGACACATCAAATGTAACAATATCGAAACATGCCTGGCAATGAGACTGACAAGAAACGCATCTTGGAGTGCCTGCACAATGCCATCGAGAAACAATTGCGCGACATATCATCAATGACGCCACCAACCAAACCCAGCACGTCCACTCGAACGATCACGCGCTCATCCTGGCGGGAGGCTGACGGTGGGGGGCGGAAGCCCTACGATGGAGGAGACATGCAACTTCGTTTGCTCTTTGAAACGTTCCCACTTGCCCCACTTCCCCCACATGGTCCCGCATGGCCCCGCTGGGGCCTTCAATTCCAGGCAAGGCGGGCCAAGTGGCCCCCCCCCCACCAATTCTTCGAGCCCGCGCGGAACTGGCCCCCCCAAGTGGGGCAAGTGGGGCACATTTCAAGTAGCGGTTCCCGCCCTCGCCTTGCACGGGTGCCCGACCCCCACCCTCGAGCACGCATGGGGGCCGCGCCGCGCAGCGACACCAGGACGGGGCGGCCCCCCACGCGCCAATCCCCAGAAGGAGAAAGGAGGAGGTCGAGGAGGAGGAGGAGGAAGAGAAGCAAGAGGGGGAGGAAGAGGAGGAAGAGGAGGAAGATGAAGAAGAGGAGGAGGAGATGGATGAGCAGGAGGAGGAGAAGGAGGAGGATGGAGGAGGGGGAAGGGGGGGGGGAGGAGGAAGATGATGATGAGGAGGAAGACGACGAGGAGGAGGAGGAATATGAGGAGGAGGAGGGCGAGGAATATGAGGAGAAGGATGGGGGAGGGGGAGTAGGTGACAAGGGGCACCTTAGAGCCTTATATGCGGCGAGCCAGGGCAAGGAGGAGGAAGTCACATCCTGTTCGTCCTTCCCCCCCTTCCAAACCCCATTTCTCCCGCGCCCTACCCCCGCCCTCACTGTTCAACCCTGGGCGCCCTATCAGGCGCGATCCTCAGCCTGGAAAGATAAAGCAAAGGGGAAGATAGACCCATAACGGGGGGGTGCTGGTAAGACGCCGCAGGAGAGAGGCGGGCGCGAGACGCTGAGTGGCAGAATGGGCAGGGCCAGAGGTCAGGACTAGGCGGAACAATGACAGTGCAAATGAGACGATGACCATTGATTGACACCACTGGCCCCGCGTGGGCCGATCCCTGGCGATGCATCCGCCAAACAGGTGAGCGCGGATCCAGTGGGCCGCTCGTTCACCCCGGGACGCGCGCGAGCAAGCCCGCATTGGCTGCGCGCATCCGAGCGATTCACTGCGCTAGCGCTCTGAGACCTACGACTGCGTGCGACGCGCTGCGAGAGAGGAGACCTCGCGCGCCGCCGCACCTCCTACTGAGGCGGCGATGCAACCCGATCCTGCTCATCCTGCTCAAGTGGCACACCCTTCCTCCTCCTTCCTCCTCCACCGCCCGCTGAATTACTCCTGGCTGACATCACCCTGGCCCGCGAGAGCCGAAAGCCTTGATGTGCTTCTGCATCGAGGCAGGGAGGCAACTCCAGCTCTCGGAGAAAGACGATTGGGAGATACTCTTTTCAAGTTTCTCCCGCTCGGCTTCTTGGTTACGCCAGCCTTTAATTTTTGGCCAGGCAACCTTGATATGAAATAAACAAAAAGTGAGCGAAACCAATTTCAATCCGTCCTTGCACACCTTGTCGGCGCGCTGCACCTTCTCAGCGGGCACGATGCCGTCGAGGTCGCGCGCCAACTTGGAGATCTCCCCGATGCGCTTGCACATCGGCGCGATATGCTGATAGCCCGCATTCTTCAAGATCTTCTCGCACAGGGCAGTCTGGGATGGCAGGAGAAGCTCATCCTTGTGCGGCTCCCACTCGATCAGGTGGCCCTCGAGGTGGCTGACGAGGCCGTCGAGCAGAACAGTCCAGACCCCTCCGACCCTGCCCACGAACTTCTGAGACCACTTCCTCGAGATGGAAACCAGCTCAGTGTAAGAATAACAGTCGAGCAACTCGGGGTGGATGACCACGTCCCCCTCGGATTCGCGGATCTCCTTGATGGCCTGGCTCACGTTCTCCTTGTCGGAGACATCTTTGACGGCATTGGCAACGACGGTGTTGAGGTCGTCCATCGCCCGCGAGCATGCCTGGAGCATCCCCTTGGAGTCTGAAGTCAAGCACATCTTATCGTAGGAGCCACGGGAGGCGTCCTCCCATTTCATCCCGATTGCCAGCGCCCGGGCCGGCCTCACCAGCTTGTCGAAAAACGTGGCCTGGCGAAGGAGAACAGGATCAACAAGGCGCTGGGGAACCTCGAGAATTGGCGAGATCATGCTAGTGATACCATCGTCCGTGAGCTCCGCATAGGTGTCGATGTTCTTCGGATCAACGAGAGTCTCGGAGTCACTGCCGAGAAACTTCGAAAGGCCGACGGCTCCCAGGAACGTTTTCAGGTGGACCAGGGCATGACCGAAGTCATTCGCGATGATCTCCTCCATCTCTCCCAGCTTCTGGTTCTGAACTGGATCACCCAAGCACTTGACGTAATTCTGAAACTCGTGTCTCAAGTCCGCCTGCCCCCAGCATCTGGGGGCGCGGGCATGTTTCACGTGGTCTCGTTGTCGTCGCTAGCCTGCTTTCGTCGCGTCTGCCCTCCCCCCCCCCCCCCTCCAAGCTGCCTCCTTCTCTGGCCCTCTCATCCTCCACCCCCCGCCCGCCCATCCCCTCGCCGCAGTGCCCCCCCCCTCCCCCATGCCGCGGCGGTTGCGGCGCAGCCATTCGTAGCGGCGCCAGCGACGTCCTGGATAAGACCGAGCAAGAACGAGCTGATGTTGACGTCGGCGTCCATGCGCAACCTGAGAGCGTAGACTGCATCTATGTCATCAGAAACCTTGAAGATAAGATACTCCTGAACCACCTTCATCAGATTGACCACCCCAGCGAACGCGTCGACCACTGTCTCGGCCGAGACGTTGAAGCAGTGGAAAGACTTGGCCAGAATCGATATGTCATTGCCTGCGTTCACTAGCTGCGTCCACGAATCCACGCCATCGACCATGAAATCGGCAGCAGTCTTCGGCTCGAACGTTTCCAGCAGGACGGTCTTCTGCCAGACCTCGACAAAGTCCTTGGCATAGCACTGGAGCATATCGGCGCACATGGTGGCGAGACCAGCCGCGTGCGGCTCTAACATGTCCTTCGCGAAGATGTCGGACTCCTTGGCCATCTCGTTGTGGAACTCCACCATCTGCGAAGCAATCGTGCTGAGGCCCGTGGCGCGGACGTCACCAGCAGCCCGAACCTTCGAAAACCACTCCGCAAAACGGCCCTTGAGCTGCGACTTCTGCTCCTGGATGGGAGGCTGAAATCAGGGCGGCGGTGGGAATAGGGCCCCAAGCTTCGGAGAGGCTCGAAGTCGGGACAGGAGGGCCAGGGGGGGGCGAGGCGGAGGAGGAGCAGGAGGAGGTGGAGGAGGAGGAGCAGGGGGGGCAGGAGGAGGAGGAGGAGGAGGAGGAGGAGGAGGACCTTCTGGCTTTGGCCGGGTAGAGCCAGGGCAGGAGGAGCAGCAAAGGAGCAGCAAAATCAGCGCGAGGGCAGGCCGGGGCACGAAGAAAGGGAACAGGCGGGAGGAGGGCCAGCATGCGTTTAATCAGCCAATCCTTCTCCGCCCGGACCGCGTCCGCACTGGCAAGAAGATCTTTTCCACCGGGGAAGGTCGTCAGGAGCCCGACGAACTTCGCATCGGCACCCTTCACGTACTCGATGCCCTCCTTGACGGATACCTCGTCGAACTTCTCCGGGGACACCACCGCGGAGAGCATCTGCAACTCCTGGGCGATCTCCTCATCGAGCTTCTCGGGCTGGACTTCGACGAGCGCGACTAGAGCGGCTCGCAACGGGTACGTGTCAGGGTCCCTGGCCATGGAACTCAGAAGCGTCTTCATCATCTCGAGCCGCGTCTCCAGGAACCTCGAGGGACAGACCCGCCCCAGAGGGCCCCCGAAGGCCGCGTCGGGCCATGCGAGCTCGGCGTGGTTTCCCGTTTTGCCAAGGGTTCAACGCAAACGCGGACGCTCGGCTCACGCCGAACAAAATCGGTAGCTTTCGCGGGACACGTGCGATTTCGCCCCTCCCCCCTGGGTCGTGCTCAGAGCTTCTCAGCCCAATTATCCCGCTACCTCTGGGCCCTAGTGATTCGCATACGAAGTGGCATTAAAAAAAACACATGGCCTTGCCCCGGGGGCCTCCGCGGGCCTCTGGGCAAGGCTTCGCAATTCACCCACCGCTGTTTGCCCGCCAGAGAACTCCGATTCCTCGTACGACGCGCCCCGCAGAGATTGCGGAGAGAGAAGCGCCCAGAAGTCGCTGACCTGGTCAATGTCCTGAGGGAGGAGGCGAAGGAGGAAGAGGAGGAAGAGGGGGAGGGGGGAGGAGGGGGAGAAGGGGGGAAGAGGGGGAGGTTATTATTCGAGGAGAAGCAAGACGAGTACGATTAATCGGAGGCGCAGGAGAGGGAGGAGGAGGAGAGGGGGAGGAGGAGGAGGAGGAGGACGAGGAGGAAGAGGAAGGGCGAGGGAGGAGACGGAGGAAGCAGACACACATTCCAAGAACCTCCAAGCAGGGTGCCCCCGCCCGTCTGCCAAGCCACGCCGCCCGCCACCCTAAAAGGCTTTAAGACTCCCTCCCCGAACCCAGACCTCTGACGTCGGAAATTGCCCACTGCATGGGCCTGCGGAAAAGGCCCCCCAGCTCCGCTTCCTCCTCCTCCTCCTCCTCCTCCTCTCCTCTCTCCTCTCTCCACTCTCCTCTCTCCTCTCTCCTCTCTCCTCTCTCCTCTCCCCACTCTCCTCCTCGTCCTACGTGCGAACGGCCCCTCTTGCTCCATCCGCGTCCCCCCCCCTCGCCCCGCGTCGAGAGCCGTGGATTGCACGAGCCGCAATCCTCGATGAGGTGCGTCAACGACTGCCGAATGACCCACGGCGGCAAGGGGAGCGGCACCACGGGATCCATCTTGCAGAAGTGCCGGCAATTCTTGACCGCATCGTGAATGGCGTCGTTGTACGTCATGTGCTTGGCCCAGGCCTTCGCGAAGTCCAACGATATCTTCAGCTGCTTCTGGATGCGGCGCTTCTCGTCGTCGGGAACGGCGCCCTCCGCGGCCAACTCGGCATCGATGTCAGCGAGCAGGTTTCCAGCGTTGCGGCGGTGGTTTGAGTTGCTGCCGAAGTAGGTCTCGCCATCAAGGGCAGCCTTGAGCTCGTCCAGAACCTCCTGGCCGACGGCAAAGGTGTCCCTCTTCTTCCTGCCCCTCTTCTTCGGCGCAGCATTGGGGTCAGCTGCGCCGCCGCCGCCGCCGCCGCCTCCCCGGGCGGCGCCCGCTGGCCTCGCCTTCGGCTTCGGCTTGGCTTGGGCAGTGCGCGAGAGGGGGGCTTGGCACGGGATCGCCTGTGGCACGAGGCCCCACAACGGCGCATCTGCCACCTCATCGGCATCGTCTTTGTCGTCACCAGGGGCAGTCAAACCAGCTGGCGGCGCCGGGCCAGCGCTGCTGTGCGAACTTGACCCCGACGAACCCAAGCCGAATATCTGGTCCAGGCTCATGCTGCGGCCGCTGGCCTGAGGGAGCGACGAGAACAGCGAGTCGCCGAGGTTAGCGAAGTTCTCCTGGAGCTGGTTCTCCCCCAGCTGAAGGGAAGCCGAAGTGTCCATGATTCTCTCCTGAACGGCGGCCTCCTCTTCCTCGCGACTGACCTCCCAGACGGCAACCCCCGGCATCAGGACGCAGTCCATGCCTTTCCAGGTCACGCGAGAATGGCCGAGGCCATTGGTGGCGGGGTCGCCGTGCTTGGTAAGGTAGTCAACAAACTTCATGTAATAATCTTTAGGCGCCTGAGTCTTCACCCGCTTGATGCTCGTGCTTTTCACCACCTGGTCGACGGACTGCCAGTTCATGTTCACGAAGTGGGTGCCAGAATTCTGAAGCTGCGAAACGAGGAGCTTGTGGTACGCCCAAAACGCCTTGCTCACC
>CAUYUJ010020056.1:122233-129733 GCA_963575745.1 Prorocentrum cordatum | reverse complement strand
CTCCAGCAGCCCCTTGACATTTTCGAGTATGATGACCTTGGGCCTGCACGCTTTGACGTGCGCCAATACCATATGGAACGTGTCGCTCGTGTCGCCAATGCGGCGTTGCAGGCAGTTCTTGTGGGATGACCTCCTGGCGCTCAGCGGCGACCGATCGATGCAGACGAAGCCGGCAATGAATATGTCCACCCGCGGAATGAGGTCGTGCGACCCCGAGATGATGTTGTGCGCGCGGGCCCCCGCCATCTCATTCATGTTGCGGAAGATCATCTTGGTCTCGGGGTGATGCGATCTGAGCCACGCTTGCTTCGCTGGGTCTTTTTCGCAACAGAAAACAAGAGCGGTGGAAATGAGAGTGTCGTACCGTTCATTCCATGCAGCAGTAAGCTTCTGCAGAATCTCCCAAGCCATATCGCACCCAGAGAAGCCAGTGCCAATGGTGATCGTGCCCTTCTGGCGCAGGTGGCGCAGCGACGCCGCCAACTTCCCTGCATGGCGCGGCGGCAACGCATCGTGCCACGCGCGAATCGTAACGTCCAAGGCGCACACGTAGTGATGGTTCCAATCCGCATCCACTGCAAAGTCGTCGTTGAGTCTCCCAGGCGATCCCTGATCGGATTGCTCCTGGCGGCGGGGGCCATCCTCCCTCCTCCTCCTCCTCATCCCTCCCTCCTCCCCCTCCTTCCTCCCCCCTCCTCCTCCCCCTCCTCCTCCCCGCTCCCCCTCCCCCTCCTCCTCCCCCATCCTCCTCCCCCATCCTCCCTCCTCATCTCCTCCTCCTCCCTCCCGACCGCGCTCCTTCTCCTCCTCCTCCTCCTCCTCCTACTCTCCGTCCTCCTCCTCCTCCTCCTCATCTCCTATCCTCCTCCCTCCTCCTCCTCCTTCCTCCTCCTCCTCCTCCTCCTTCTCCATCCTCCTCCTCATCCTCCTCCTCCTTCCTCCTCCTCCTCCCTCCCAAAAAAAAAAGCTTCCTCCTCCTCCTCCTCCCCCTCCTCCGCCTCCTCCTCTTCATCCTCACCCCCCTCGTCCCGCTAGGGCTCTGACGGCTCAGAGACTGGCCCTGGCCCCGCCTCGACTCCAGCTCTGGCCCCGAAGGGCCGCGGCCCGCACCTGCGAGGCCCGTCGGGCGGGCGTTTTCCCAGGGTCAACCGAAGCCGACGCGCGGTGCTGCCCGCCAGGGGCCGAATCGAAGGTTGGCATGGGGCGTCGTCAAATAATATTTTTGTGATATCGAATTCCTTGTTGCGCTAATTCTTGTATTCATTGAATTTCTTGCCTGGGGGGCTCGGCCCCCCAGGAGGGTTGGCCCCTGGTGGAAACCCCAGCCGAACAAAGAATTGATTCGTGGCACCCCTCACGCAGATTCTATTGCTTGCTTCGCTGGGGTTTCCCCCAGGGGCCGACCCTCCTGGGGGGGTGGCTCCCCCAGGCAAAGAATACAAATAATACAAGGAATACAGAAGCACTGAATTCAATGAATGCAAAAATCTCGAAGGAATGACCATCTACATCACATGCTGCGGACGCTGACTTTTTTTGAAATCCCAGCCTTGGTCCTCATCGTCCTTGGATGGTATGGGAGTCGCTGTCCCCCCAGCGGCCAGCGTCTCCTCGCGGTCGCCGGCCGTCGCTGACTCCGCGGGCGCGGATGGCAGCGAAGTGAAGCCCTCCATGATGGAGTCCATGTCGATGAAGCCCTGGGAGATCTCGGACCGCGCCTCCTGCGCCACAAGCGACGTCTCCGTCTCGCAGGGCACTATCTGCATGGAGACAGCGTCGGAAATATCAGGATCTGTCTGGGGCAAGCCGGAGGGCGTCTGGTTCGAGATGCACTTGTCGGCGCATCCGCTGATGTCAGCCGCCTCGCAAGGCGGCCCGAATACTGGCTGGCTGTCCATGCTGGCTGCTGCTGGAGCGGCGGCAGGCCGCACTGCAGAGGCCGGCGATCCTTGATCTATCAGATCGGCCAATGCCTCGTCCAAGTCATCAGCCGCAAAATCACCATCTCGGGAATCGGGCTGAGCTGTGCATCCAGGTACTGTGGCTGCCTCCGAGCCACTCAAACCGTCGTCGGACTCACC
The DNA here is from genome assembly GCA_963575745.1 of Prorocentrum cordatum. Classification (NCBI taxonomy): domain Eukaryota; class Dinophyceae; order Prorocentrales; family Prorocentraceae; genus Prorocentrum; species Prorocentrum cordatum. The sequence goes on along the minus strand of CAUYUJ010020056.1, from coordinate 127,652 downwards.
ATCGGGGGGATCGACATCACGAATCGCATCAGCCTTGAGCGACCGAGATTGGCTCATGACGCCAGACGCTGCCTGCGGCTGCGACGCGGGCTGCGACGCGGGCTGCGACGCGGGCTGCGACAATGGCCGCGGCTTCTGAGGGCCGGCAGCTGCGACCCCTGCCGCAAAGGCCTGCGTCGCATCAAATGTCTCTGGCATTGTCTCCTCGGCGGCCAACGGCAAGGAATGCACGGGCGGCGGCTCGACCGCGGGCGCGGGCATCAACTGCCCCGAGGCCTCAGGCTGTGTCTCCGCGCCCGTCGAGGAACCCAGCGACTGAAACATGTTGGGCCGCAGCATGGTCTGAATGGGCACCTTGCCTCGCCCTGCGCCAGCCTTGGCCCTTGGCTGGCGCTTGGCCTTAGGCTCGGCCTTGGCCTTAGGCTCGGCCCTGGCCTTGGCCTGAGGCTCAGGCTTGGCCTTAGGCCCAGCCTTGGCCTGAGGCTCGGCACTGGCCTGAGGCTCGGCCCCAGCCTCTGGCGCAGCCCCTGCCCGCGGCTCGGCCGTCGCCCGCGGGTCGGCCTCGGCCTCTGGCTCGGCCCCGGCCTCTGGCACAGCCTTCGCCTCGGGATCGGCACTGGCCTTCGGCCTGGCCCTGGCCCTAGGCGCGGACTCGGCATCACTGCCAGCGCCGCGTTTCCCCATGACTCGCCCTTCGACGCTGGGGGCACGAGGGCGGGGGCCACCCAGCGGCGCCTGAACAGCTGCTTTGGGCCCAGACAGACGGACGATATGGACGGCAATGTCGGCAAGGCGTCGGCCACTCGAACAGCCCAATGAGAGGCGGGTGGAGGGGCGAACCCGATTGACCACGGCCTTCGAGGATGCATTGCAACATCAATGTCAGCCCCCAGAGCGCCCCAGACATCTCTGGCGCGAGTGCGCCCTCGAAACGACATCGCAAGCAACCCCATTCTCAACCGCAAACAAAATCCGACAGTTTATCCCCTCGCCCAATCCCCAGGGCGCCGCCGGGCACCCGACGCGGAGGCGTCCAACGCGGGTCACAGAAGGCATCCAGTGCAAAGTGCCCCTGCTCCTCCTTCTCCTCTTCCTCCTCCTCGTCATTCTCCCCCTCCTCGTATTCCGCCTTCCCATCCATCCTCTTTCTCCTCCTCACCCTCCTCCTCCTCCCCCCCTCCTCCCTCTCCGCCTCCCTCCTCCTCGCCCTTCTCCTCCCCCGCAGCAGCTGAGCAGGGGGGCGGGGTGGGCGCGAGGGGCGACCAAGGTGCTCGACGAGAAAGGGCGACGAGCACGAGCGAGGATCACGACAAGTTGGGAGGGGTGTGGATCACGACCAGTGGGGAGGGGGATTCATCCTGCGACCCCACCGCAGCTACGAAATCTCGAGAGGCTCCCCGCCGCTCGCAAGCTCAGTCGCTGTGGGCGGCCTCTCCAGCGCGAAGAGGCGCGCCACCTCGGGCATCGTCTGCGACAACCTCCTGAGGTCGTTCCGAGCGGCCAAGCGAGCTGGATGCCCCTCGACGCGCCCAAGCGCCTTCTTGATGTCCTGGTGGCCCTTCTTGCCCCACTCGGCGCGCTGATGTCCCAGTAGCAGCCACGCCGCGAGATGCCCCAGAGGCCGACCTTCCCCGCGACGCGGGTGCGCTGGATCCGCGCATGTCAGCTGTCGGTTCATGTGGCACTTGGATATGCCAGCGTTGTGCAAAGCTATATCACAATGCGCGTTGAGCGTGCTCTCGTCAATGTCCCATGCGAACACGCCGTAGCCAGGCACCGTGACGTAGTTGTAGCGCCCCTTCTTGCGCACGCCCGGCAGGGCGTCTGCCTCTGCAGCGCCATCTGCAGCGCCGCCGCCCCCTCCGCCTTCAGCAACACCACCTCCAGCGTCACCGGCTGCTGCTCCAGAGCCGCTGGCCCCGCCCTCAGCGCCTGCGCCTGCTGCTCCAGCCGCGCCGGGGCCCCCAGCGCCGTCGGGGGGGCAATCAGCCTTCCTTTTTCCCGCCTTCTTGAGCGGCGCCTTGTGCTTCATCGCCTTGCCCGTGTACACTGCCGCAATGACGTCCTGGTCGTCCTCGCTGGAGTCGGACCCCACCTCCGCCAACACGTGCACGTCGCAGTCGGAGCTGTCGAACTCATCGCATGGGCCATCAACCTTGTGATCATTGTCCAATTTCATGGCCGCTGCAACTTCTGCGGGATCTATGTCAACGGTCAGGTCGCACTCAGGCTCGACCCCGATCACGTATCCAGCGGTAGATTTCTTCTGCGGCTTCGGCTTCTTCATCTCATTGAACCCGCCCAATATCACTCCTTCGAGCTCTTCCATACCAGCGAAAGCAGGGTCCACAGGTCGCGGAGCGCCATCTCCGCCCCCCTCGTCAGCATCAGGGACAAGTCGTGCACTGCTGAGATCGATGACCAAGGCGGGCTCGCCTGGCTCTGCGACGCTGACCACGCCCAACGGACGCGCGAAACACGCGCTCAGCTCGGCTGCAGTTGCCCCTCGAAGCCCCCCAAGCACGTGCACGTGAAACTCGCCAGTGCTGAGAGGTCCGATGCCGATGCCTTCGAGACGCTTCAGGAAAAAGCTCTGACTCCCGCGCCTCAGAGCACGAGACGCCCCCTCCTCGACAGGCTCCAGCAAATTCCCAGCCGAGGTCCTCGCCGTGAACTGCACGAAGAGCCCGATGGCAGGATCGCGCTGTCGAACGTGAGTGCAATACAAATACACGTGGCTCAACTCGCGCCCCTCGGCGCTCAAAACCCTGGCGAGCAACATCGACCGCTCGCACTTCTGCTGCTTCAAAAACTGCAAGAAATGGCGATTCAATTTCCTCAAGTGCTTGTAACGCAGACGGTCTGCAGTGCAACAGAAGCCCGGGTGGAGCTCCTGGCAGGTCAGCCTGGTCTTGAAGTTCACCCCCTCGGGCACGTATCCTGAAGGGGGGGGGGGCCGCAGTAAAGAACAAACTCCTCTCCCTCCTCCTCCGCCCTGCCCTGCCTCCCCCCCTACTCCCTGAGTTCGCGGCCCAGCCCGCTGCCATCTCCTCTACTCCTCGCCGACATCATGTTCCTCCCCAATGTCCTCATTCACGACCTCCTCCTTCCGTCGACGTCGTCGCCCCCCCGCCTCTCCTTCTCCCCCTCCTCTTCCTGAGCCCCCCCTCCTCCTCCCCCTCTTCCTCCGCCGCCCGCCCTCTGTCTACGCGTCCCAATCCCCCTCCCCCACCTCCCTCCATCCCCCTCGTGACCCTCTCCCCCGTTAGGTCCTTTGTCCACGATGTAGCAGCCCTTCTGGAAAGCCCCCCTGCACTTCGGGCCCCACCTGTTGAAGGACATCGCAGCCTCGTTCTCGGAGCAGGCCCTGCCATATCTCGGAGCGCACTTGCACCTGACGGCGTCCACAAAGAGGTCGGAGTCGACTGGCAAGTCCGGCGACGACAGCCCCCACAGCGATGAGGATGCGTGCTGGACCAGCGGCGGGGCATCGGCGTCAAACTCAGAACTCCTCTGACGACCCGTCCGTCGCGCAGACGCGCGCTCCAACGCACGCTCGCGGTAATGCCGCCTCTCGCGCGGGGGGAGGTCGCGGAAACGCTGGGCCATGAAGCTGTAGAACGCCTTCCTGTCCTCGCCCTTCGCCAACGGGACCTCCAAGTTCAGCTCCTGCTCTCTCGCGTACACCATCCACCCTCTGGCGCCCCCACGATTCTGCGAAGCCTTGCGCAGCGCGATCTCGTCGGCAACTGCGGGCACGCCCTGCCTGGACAAGTCCGCCCGCGTCCACACGCGGCAGTCGCGACCGCCGACGGCGACGTGGCATCTGACGAACTCCGAAAGGAAGCCGTCGGCGCATAATCTTTCAAGCGGGAATGGGGACTCCCTTCCGCCAGCTTCCTTGAGTCTGGCGAGAAGCCTTTCGATGTGCATGTTGGTCATCTTAGTAGTGTCTCCCCACAGTCGCAGCGCCTGCTTCAGTTTGTCATCGTCTAAGAACTTCTGTTTGCCATCGTCTCCGCCGTACAAGTCCCTCAGTTTGATGGACATCGAATCTTCGAGGCAACAGCGAGGCGTGGCGAAGAATTCGTCGACCACGTAGTCGTGCCCGGGGTTGTTCGCCCACAGGAGGAGCTTAAAGGGCCACCACTCCAACGTTCGCTCGAACCTGAACCAGATAAACGAACTGGCGCACAGCACGACATGAAGACACTCGGCTTGCACAAGATCCAGTGCTCTCGCGTCGCCCATGTAATGGTGGAGAAGGCGCTGGACAGCAGGCGACGGAGCGTTCACGAAATCCAGCAGAGCAGTCTGCACAACACGGAACGGGCTGGTCGAGCCAACTATGAGAGCCAGCGTGCCCGTTTGATCATCCAGATGCTGCAATCTCGACCACACCCACTCCAGGGGCTGCAAAACAAATGTAACAGCGATGCTGCGCAGGCACCTGGAGGAATCAGCAAGCGCCTTTTTGCTCCGATATACTTTGCCCTTAATGTACCGGCGCTCCCTGGCGTCATCCTCTTCGTGCTCTGGGACGAGATCTGGGGCATCCCGCGTCGGAAACGCCTCATCGAATGACCTCCTCAGCAGCTGCGAGATCATGATGCCAGCAGATTGTTCTCTCAAAGCATCCGCGCAACTCCCAAATCGGTGCTTGCAAGGAACTGTGCAATTGGAATCAGGAATGACCTGGCCATTGAGAAGAGCATCGGCAACGTTAGCACACGCATCATCTCGAGAACTGCACCTACCACAACCTTTTTCGTAGTGCACTAACCTGTTGCTCTTGACATTCCAATTGCAATACTGCACAACCATGTCAATGCGATCCTGTAGCTTCTGCTCCTCGTGCGTTGCTGTCACCCTTCTGCCGTGTGCGTCGACCTCGCCGCGCCGAGTCGCGGGGCGGCCGATAGTCTGCTGGAGGATCCCGGTGGTGTGCTCCTTCCATGACGGGTCGGGCTCCATGACCACCTGCGCAGAAGCAAACAAGATGGGCGGCGAGGAGGAGGGCGAAAGAGGGGCAGGAGGGCGGGGGGGGGGAAGAGGAGCGAAGGAGGAGGAAGACGGAGAGGAGGGGCGGAGGAGCGAGGGAGGGACAGGGAAAAAGAGGGGCGAGCAAAGAGGACGGGGAGCAGGAGAGATGGAGGAAGGACATCAGAGAGGATAAGAGATGGGGGGGGAGGAGCCAGGGAGGGCGGGGGAGGAGAAAGCGGAGCAAGAGGGGGAGGGGGAGGAGGAGGAGAAGGCGGAGGAGGAGGCGGAGGAGGAGGAGGAGGAGGGGGAGGAGGAGGAGGGGCGGGGGCGCGGAGGGTGGGTGGGTGGGGGGCGAGGCGGACAAAGAGAGGGAATGGGGTAGACAGGGCCCGAAGGGAGTAGGAGAACGAGGAAGAGGAGGAGGAGGAGGAGGAGG
>CAUYUJ010020056.1:57500-122133 GCA_963575745.1 Prorocentrum cordatum | reverse complement strand
AGCCTCGAGATGGCTTTGGTATGGACCCCGGGATCCCCAGTAAGGGGTCCAAAGAAGACCCATGGAGGCCCCAAGAACGCCCAAGACCGCCCCAACAGCGTACTAAGAGAGCTCCAGTGAGGCGATGTTCAAACATGTAATTGTGATCATGGTCGTGGGCGCCGTGGGTTTCTGACCCTCCCTGGACCTCCCCAGACCGCTTTCGCATCGCACGTGGAATCCGCAGCTGAATCTAGAACGGCAAAGCTGCAATGCAAAAACAACTGCACTGCAAGTGGAACGGCAATGGAAAACAACTGTACATGTTTACGCTTCGCGCATCCCCACCAGCCCATTAAGGAAGAGTACTGTCTATCCAGAGACGATGCCCAGTGGATGTGCCTCGATCTGGTTTGTATTGGACCGTTCGGACACTTTTGGGCGATCTGCGCCTCTTGGGGCCCTTTTGAGGCGCTCTTGGGAGCGCTCCTGAGGCCATATTGGAGGCCACGGTTCAAAAAGGAACGCGGCGTCAATTTGGCCTCCCCCCAAGAGGCCAAAATGAAGCCAAAACCTTCGTAAACCCAGTAATGTTGGTTTCCTCACCGAGGCCGGTTTAGACGCTCCAACGACCCGCGCCCCCCCCCCAGACCCAGGGGTGGGGATAGGGGGAAGGGTCAAGACTTCCTCCCCGCCCGCAAGCCGTCTCGCTCACTCCCACACGCCCTCCCAACACGTAAGTAGCACCCGAGTCTGGCCCGAGCCTCAGCATCTTCAGCATGGAAGGGCAACTACTGGGGGCCAATCCGCCGCCGCCGCCGCCGCCGCCGCCGCCTCCGCCGCCGCTTCCTCCGCCGCCGCCGCCTCCGCCACCGCCGCCGCCGCCGCCGCTGCCCGCCGCCGCCGCAGCAGCCCGCCACATCGCCGCCGCGCCCCCCCACCCAACCAACAAACCCGCCAAATAACGGCCTCCCCACATCCGCCGCCGCCCGCTACCGCCGCATCCGCTGCCGGCCGCCGTCGCCGCGCCGGCCGGGGCCACCGTCGCGCCGCGCCGGCGCAGCCGTCCCGCGCGCCGCCGGCCGCCGCCGCGCCGCCGCCCCCGCCGCCGCCGCCACCCGCCGCCGGCCGCACCGCCGCCGCCGCCCCCGCCGCCGCCGTCGCCGCCTCGCCGCCCGACCCGCCGCCGCCATTCCGCCGCCGTCCGCCGTCGCCGGCGCCGCCGCGCCGGGGGCGCGCCCGCCGCCGCCGCTGCCAAATCGCCGCCGCCGCAGCCGCTGCCGCCACCGCCACCACCGCCGCCGCCGCTGCCAAATCGCCGCCACCGCCACCGCCGCCGCCGCCAAGTGTACTCTGTATTGTTTTGTTGACAGGGATGGTGGGGGGAGGCCGCATCGGGTTGGCTGCGTATGCTCCGAATTGGAAGGCAACGATGATTTTGTGTTGTTTTGTTACAAGGGATGGGGGGGGCCCTCATGGTTTTATGTTGGCTACCAGTCGCCTGGGGGGGTGTTTATTAATAGGGAACGGTGATCAACACCTCCCCGAAGGGGATGAAGGGGGCTGGACAGAGGAGACTGACCCTCTGAAACACTCACGCCCTAAAGGGCTGGTGGGATTATGATCACCGTTGTTGGCGCCGTGGGCTGATCAGACCCTCCCTGGACATCCCCAAACCGCTCCCGCCTCGCACGCGGAATCCAAAACTCAAGTTAGTAATGCAAAAAACAATACAAAGACAACTGTAAGTCTGATGACCGTCGTTGGCGCCGTGGGATTCAGACCCTCCATGGACCTCCCCAAACCGCTCTCGCCTCGCCTGCGGAATCCACAGCTGAAGCTGGAACGGCAAAGTTACAACGCAAAAAACACTTTCAACAACATTGTAAGTCTAATCATGGCCGTTGGCGCCGTGGGCTTCAGACCCTCCCTGGACCTCCCCGAACCGCTCTCGCCTCGCACGCGGAATCCAAAGCTGAAGCTAGAACGGGAAAGCTGCAATGCAAAAACACCTGCAATGCGAAACAACACTGAAAAACACCTGCAATGCAAAAACACCTGCAATGCAAAACACCTGCAATGCAAAAACACCTGCAATGCAATACAAAAGAACTGAACATCTGATCGGACCCTCCCTGGATCGCCCCAAACCGCTCTTCCCTAGCACGCGGAATCCAAAGCTGAAGCTAGAACTGCAAAGCTACAACGCAAACACAACTGCAATGCAAAACAATTGCAATGCGAAAGACTGAAAGTCTGATCATGGTCGTTGGCGCCGTGGGCTTCATACCCTCCCTGGACCTCCCCAAACCGCTCCCGCCTCGCCCGCGGAATCCAAAGCTGAAGCTGGAACGGCATAGCTGCAATGCAAAACAACTGCGATGCAAAACAACTGTAATTCTGATCATGGTCGTTGGCGCCGTGGGTTTCAGACCCTCCCTGGACCCCACCAAGCTGCGCTCGCCTCGCACGCGTCTCGCCTCGCCTCGCACGCGGAATCCAAAGTCGAAGCTTAAGCTCAAGCTTCAGCCTTTCGTTTTGATGCTTTGCGTCCCGCTGTGCGCTAAAACGGCTAAGAACTTGATCCACCACCGTGCTTCTGGGCACGGAGTGGACGTGTCCTCAGGCCCCTAATCCTGTAAGCATCAATCCCCACTCCTGAAGAGTCGTCAAGCGGCCCGGAGACGAAATTGCCAAATCTCCCTGGCCTTCCCGCGTGCCCCCTGGGCTCCAGGGAGTGTTATCGCATGACTTCTCCAGTGCCAAAAGGGCCCCAAGACGGGCCAAGAGGGCCCCAAGAGGCCAGCAAGACGGTGCACAAGAGGGCACAGAGTCGCCGAACGATCGCCCCAAGACGCTCAAGATGGCCCCAGAGGCCTCCAAGAGGTCTCCCAAGAAGGCCCCATGATGCCCACATCATTGATTTCCCGTAGGTTCTTGAAGAATTTGGGCGTTCTCGCCGTTTCGTATCGGCTTTCCGACGCTCTCAGACGGTCCTGGAGGCCCCCAAGACCGCCCCAAGACGGCCCAAGATGCCTCCCAGAGGGCCACAAAACAGCCAAAGAGGGCTCTAAGATGGCCTAAGATCGCCCCAAACGGCCCAAGAGCGCACCAAGATGGCCCCAAAATGGGCCCAAGTGATGGAACACGAACCGAAAATCCGAGCCTTCCGCTCCAAGAGGCTTCCAGGAAACCCTTAGAGGCGCCCAGGTGCCCCCAAGAGGCCCCCAAGAGACCCCAAAAGGCCCCCAAGAGCCCGAGAGGCTCCAAAGAGGCCCCAAGAGGCTCCAAAACGGCCCCCAAGAGGCCTCCAAACTGCCTCCAAGAGGCCCCCGAGAGGCCTCCCACGAGATCCCAGCGAACAGCCAGTAGGCTTCATACCCACAACCCAGGCATGGTGGAGGCATCGGCCGAAGGCCAACATATACATATAGATATACATTACACATACTATGGCCCAGCGCCAGTGGCCCCGCCCATTGAATCCCTTGCGCTGGCGGGATGTGTTGGGTGCTATAGGATATAGGTTGCGGTGTAGGCTGCGACATGGGATGCGCCCATAAGGTCTCTTGCGCCAACGAGAAGTTTGGAATGCCCAAAGTGGTGCCATTGTTTCCGCCTGGGGATGCGCTCGTAAGGTCACGTCAAATCTGTTGCACGGGCGATATCTTTGGGGTGTCAGAGGTTGCGTCATGGGTTGCGCCCACAGGGACCGTTGTGATGATGAACACTTTTGGGCGCCAGAGGTTGCGATCTAGGTTGTGCCACGGGTTGCGCCCATGGGTCCCTGGCGCTGGCGGTAACTTTGACTGCCGTGGTTGCGCAATAGGTTGCGCCATGGTCCGAACCCATTGGGGTCATGGCACCGCCAGGAACGTTGCGTTGCTTTGCGCTACGTCTGGCGTTGCAGTAGTTTGTGTTGCATTGCTTTGCTTTGCTGTTGCGTTGCCTTGCTTATCTTCGATGTGCATTGCCTCGCGTCGCACTGCATTGCTCCACGTTGATGACACCGATTCACTGTTTGGGGTGGTCGCTAGAATGAAGCTCCGTGCTGCTGCCCAGAGAGAGAGGAAGAGAGTGAGAGAGAGAGTGAGAGAGAGAGAGATGTATAGAGAGAGAGAGAGAGAAAGAGAGAACGAGTGCAGCCCGCTTCGCAGCATCGAAGCCAGCATGCCCTAATGACTTGCTGGGGGTCGCGTCGCGACACCCCCCATCCACCCACCCCCACCCAACCCCCAGCCCCATCCCCCCACCAACACTCCCACCCCTCCCAAGCGCAGTCGGGGAGGGATGCGCGCGGCAGCGCAGGTGGGTATGATCCGCCGGCCCCTTGGGGTTCATCGGCGTGTGAGATCTTCCCCCTCCCCCGGGAGCCCGGTCCGGTCGATTTGGAGGGGGGGGGGTCTGTTCAAATTCCCCGGTTCCCCCGGGGGGGTCATCTGCTCCCGGAAATCCTGCAGGGACTCCTCCGGTGGCCTCGAAATGGCCCCGGGACGCACCACGACGGCTCAAGAGGACCTCCACGTGGCCTTCGGTGGCTCCAAGATTCCCCAATATGGGCTCAAGACAGCCCACGATGCCTCCAAGACGCCCCAAGAGGCCCCGAAGGGGCGCTCCAAGAAGGTCCAAAGCAGCGACAATCATTGATTTTCCATGGGGAAACGTATATTTTTAGCATCGACGACTTTTCAGCCTGCACCGAGTTCCAGCCAGTCTAAGAGCCCCCCAAGGCCACCCCATGACGTCCCAAAAGGGTCCCAAAAGGCGCCCAAGACGGCCCAAAACGGCGCCAAGACGGCCCCAGAGGCTCCCGAATCGGCCCAAAAGAATCCCAAGACGGCTCCTTAGAGGGGCCCCAGCGGCGGAGCCCGAACCGAAAATCCGAGCCCTCCGCTCCCACCTGGCCCTGGGACACCCCACGAGCCGCCCAAAAGTTCCCAAGAGACCCCAAAAGCGTCCGAGAAGCCCAAGAGTGGCCCCAAGAGGTCCCAAAACGGCTATCAGTGAACTTCGAAACTCGCAGAGCCCGAGGCCAAACAGCAAGCCGTTCGACAAGGACAAGCGAACTTCATCGAGAGACCCGAAGTCGAGGACAGGTCGCAGAGGACCCTGCCTGAAGTGCGGCGGCAATCACGAGACGAAGGATCATAAGCCGAGGAGCCAGTCTGCCGACCGCGTTCGTGGACCGAGAAAGAGCTTCTCCTCGTTCGTGTTCTACAACAGCCAGCGCGGCGCCGAGATGGAGGTGACGATGATCAAGCACGACAGTCGCTGCGTGAGCTCGAGGACGCGCTGAGCACGCCAGAGGTTCCGAAACGCCACGACGAGAAGCTCCCGTTTCTGGCCGCGCTGGAGGAAACGAACGACTGGGTGCTGATGAGCGCGATGGAGAGTGCCTACCGGGGCTTCGGCATTTTGGACATTGGAGCTACGTCCTCCATCATCGGGGCCCAGGCTGCCGAGAAGCTGCGCGACCTGATCTACGACGCGACGGGCAAGAACATCAAGATGGACACCCCACAGAAGACGACGTTCATCTTCGGCGACGGCAACTCCAAGACCTGCACTGGCAAGGCCACGCCCCCGCAGAACATCGCTAGTGTGGATGGCGATCTAGCGATTAACATCCTGGGCGCCAATTCTCCGTCGTCGATCGGCGTGGACGTGCTACGGCGGCTCGGAGCAGTGATAGACTGCAAGAGGAACGAGATCTATTTCAATAAGTTCGGTCGCCGAGCTAAGCTGCTCTCCCTTCCGAGCGGCCGCTTTGCACTGCCTCTCGTGGCCTAAGATGACTTCGGCTTCGTGGCGACCTTCGAATAGGAGGTCGCGCCCTCAACGCCGATCGCTGCGCCCGTGCTGGAGGGCAAACCAGACAAAGAGCAGCCGCAGAACGTGAAGCCACACGAGATCCCCTACGTATGATCCCGCACATGAGCCCAAATAGTCCCAAGACGGGCCCGCCTACGACCGCAACGTCGGGTGCGTCTTGGAGGCCTCCATGAATATCGTTAAGGGGATCATCAAAATCCTGAACGGGTCTCGGAATATCACACCCCCACGAGCATCATAGGGGGCCCCAAGATTGCCCCAAGAGGCCGCCAGAGGCTCCCAAGAGGCCGCCAAGACGCCCCAAGCAGCCCCCAAAAGGCCCCCAGGAGGCCCCCAAAAGACCACCAAACGCTTCCGTTTGCGAGCCGCCAAGCCAACTGCAATTCACTCCGCGCATACAGCCGTACTCTTCCTCGGGACGTGCTCACTATCTTGCTCGGGTCTAATGTGCTGCTGCCGCACGAACTGTTTCGTGCGCGCTGCGAACGTCAACAGCCTCTTCACCCGTTTCGACTCATCTGCCACATCTTTCGCGGTGATGCTTCGCTGACCACAGCTTCCGCATACTACTCTTGCTCCTTTCGTTTTCCAGTGGTGCTCCACTTGGTTGCGGGTCGAAAGGCCGACCTCCCAGAAGGACACCCCGCACCCGTGTGCACAGCGAGCAAGGCGCTCGCAAAACACGCCCCAGACCAACGGCATCACGCAAACATTTGGGCCCCCTACGTATCTGCCACCACCCGCGCGCGACACCGCACCCTCACACAAGACGCCGCTGGCCAGAAACTCCTGGCCTCGCAACACTCACAGAAGGGGTCGGCGGATGTGGCGTAAGCCTGTAGAATCACACGACCAACCGAGACTCTTTGGCATCATCGCTGCTTGCGGATGCTGAAGCGAGCAGGGGGAAACGCACAACAATGTCAAGAAACGCGCATCCTCTGAAGGACGACCGCGGGGGGAGAGCCTCTCTATGACTGTCCTGCGCCCGCAGGCCAACCTGCTGCCGATAGTTACGCCACCTCAGGCGGTCTCGTGCTTCAGAGGCAGCGGCTCTTCCCTGGAGAGTGTCTTCATGAGTCTCCAGGGGGCCGCGCCTTGGTGAGAGCCTAGAACTTGAAGGGGAGAGAATGAGAGAGAGGATGGAGAGAGTCGGAGAGAGGGCGTCGAGAGGACCTCGCACGAGAGCCAACCTTACATGACTAGAGGAAGAACCAAACTGCAAAGAGAGAAACTTTTAGAACTACGCGCGGATTTCTTGGATCGGCGCTGGACCCCCCTCCGTGGCGCGCGGAGCGCGCCAGAGGCTCCCGCCGCCGGAGGCACAGGCAAGAAGGCCCAGCGCCGATCAAAGAAATCCGTGCGAAGCTGAGGAAAGATCACGTCAAGGCAATTTGCCCTTCTTCGAATGACCTGTACACTTGCGCCTGCCGCCGAGAAAAAAAAGGCTGTCCGGATTGACCCTTCACGCGCCCTGACCCATTCCGCCGTAAGCCTGACCCGCCAGCGAGTCGGAGGCCTCGCCCGAGAGACCTGAAGGGAGGTGCGCACGAGAAAGTAAAGCGGATCGAACACGTATGAAGTCGAGGCGAAGTCGACTAGACACGGGCCAGGATCGAACTTCCAGGAGGAGACGAACAGACCTCTGCCGACACTGACATTGCACAACCCTTCACCCATCGGCGCTGGACTCTCGGACTGGCTTCAGGCGGGGGGTCGGGCACGGGCAGAGAGGCAACTGTTAAACGATGGAGCAAAGAAAAAACGGCAAAAACATAACCTATTGGAGGTCTACGCGAATTTCTTAAATCCGCGTTTGGCCCCTCCCCCCTTGCGCGCTGAGCGCGCCGGGGGGGCCAGGCGCCAGTCCACGAAATTCGCGCGGATCTCCGACAGTTTATGCTTATGCAGTTTTTTCTTCCTTCAGAGAGAGTCAATCCGAAGACATAATAAAAAGATCGAGCTCGCGCACTGGGATGCCACGCCTGTCCCCAGTGCGCAAAACCTGCTGCACGCTGGCCGCCCTCCGTGCGAAGCGACTCGCACTCGGACGGATGGCGAAGGAAGGAAAGTGAGCGTGAGAGGAGGCGGGAGAGAGATTCATCCTGGCAGACGACCCAGAGAATCGCGTTGTGGGTACCGCTTTCGGAGGAGCTCCTTGTTAGGCCACAAAACGTCAAAAATGGACATGCAGTGGGGGGAGAACCGCATGTGAACGCAGCCAATGGGGCCGTCGCTGGAGCCCCTATATGGGGCCGAAGACATGGAGCGCAAGAAACCTACAGAACACATCTGTGGGACGCCTTCCACCATTTCCGGAACATTGTAAGCCCGTCTCGGCGCCGTCTGCGCCTCTTCTGGCGAGAACTGGGGTGGGCGGGCGGTGAAAACAAAGCGCCTGGAAAAGAGACAGATAGCGAGAGAGAGAGGACAAAAAAGTGCAAGCGCTCGCGGATCTCACGCCCGCCGTACTCACGCGGCGCGCGCAGAAAGGGCGCACAGCGAAGGGGGGCGGGCGGCCATCCGGGCCGGGCGGTGGTGGTGGGCCGCCTGCGCGGCCCGCCACCCTCTCGGGAGGCCACCTCCCTCGCGTCAACCCCTTCCGCGGGGGAGCAAGAATCCGGGAGACGCAAGGCTCGAATCGGCCTGACGGGATCGTGTGAAAAATGGTGGGGCCCGGGCCTGTTTGTCGTCTTGGGTCGATGTTTGACAGTGCTGGAGCCTTGCAGGGGCCCCCAAAGACAGAAAACTCTCCCAAGCGTGCGTCTTAAGAGGAATGACAGGCGGTACAAGCATAATTTCTCTGAGATCCGAGCGGAGATCCGAGAGTTTCTGTGTATGCCGCTTTTTCTTCTTCGTCTTATTATTGAACATATCAGTGTAAGTGGTAGTAGTAGTAGTAGTAGTAGTAGTAGTAGTAGTAGTAGTAGTAGTAGTAGTAGTAGTAGTAGTAGTAGTAGTAGTAGTAGTAGTAGTAGTAATAGTAGTAGTAGTAGTAGTAGTAGTAGTAGTCGTAGTAATAATGATAGTAGTAGTAGTAGAAGGAGTAGTTAAAGTCGCAGTAGTCGTAAGAGTCGTAGTCGTAGTCGTAGTCGTAGTAGTAGTAGTCGTTGTTGTAGTAGTGGTAATAGAAATAGTAGTAATGGTTTTAGTAGAAATAGTAATGCGAGTCGTAGTAGTAGTAGTCTTCGTCGTCGTCGTCAGCGTTAGCGTAGTAGTAGTAACAGTAGTAGTAGTAGTAGTATTAGTAGTAGTAGTAGTAGTAGTAGTAGTAGTAGTAGTAGTAGTAGTAGTAGTAATAGTAGTAGTAGTAGTAGTAATAGTAATAGTAATAGTAGTAGTAGTAGTAGAAGTAGTAGTAGTAGTAGTAGTAGTAGTAGTAGTAGTAGTAGTAGAGTCAAGTAAGTAAGTAGTGGTAGCAGTGGTAAGTGGTAGTGGTGTAGGTAGTAGTAGTAGTGTAGTAGTAGTAGTAGTAGTAGTAGTAGGTAGTAGTAGTAGTTAGTAGTAGTAGTAGTAAGTAGTAGTAGTAGTAGTAGTAGTAGTAGTAGTAGTAGTAGTAGAAGTAGTAGTAGTAAGAAGTAGTAGTAGGTACGTAGTAGTAGTAGCAGTAGTAGTAGTAGTAGTAGTAAGTAGTATCTAGTAGTAGGTAGTAGTACCAGTAGTAGTAAGTAAAAGTAGTAAGTAGTGTATTAGTAAAGAAATATGTAGTATAATAGTTTGCTTGGTAGTAGTAGTAGTAGTAGTAGTAGTAGTATTCGTAGTAAGTAGTAGTAGTAGTAGTATAGTAGTAGTAGTAGTAGTAGTAGTAGTAGTAGTAGTAGTAGTAGTAGTAGTAGTAGTAGTAGAAGTAGAAGTAGTAGTAGCAGGAGCAGTAATAGTAGCAGTAGTAGTAGTAGAAGTAGTAGAAGTAGTAGTAGGAGTAGTAGTAGCAGAAGTAGTAGTAGTAGTAGAAGTAGTAGTAGTAGTAGTAGTAGTAGTAGTAGTAGTAGTAGTAGTAGTAGTAGTAGTAGTAGTAGTAGTAGTAGTAGTAATAGTCGTAGTAGTACTATGATGACTCGCATCCCTAGTCGTACGAGTAGTATTGATAATAGCATTCATACTATTAAATATATATATATATATATATATATATATATTGATTTATAAGCATTTGGAATATTATGAGGTAGTAGTATTCCTCTTCTTCGATATCTGTCGGATGTCTAGGCCCTCCTCCCCCTACCCCGCGCGAAGCCGAGCAAATTACGCAGGTGGGCGGCTGTCGGAGGCGACGATAGGGGCGAATAGCCCAGGGGCGGGCATTGCACGTTTCCCCCGGGGAGCTTCGCCGAAGACATGGACCACAGGAGCCCCTCTGGATACATATAGATTGCCCCCCCTCCAGGGTCATTCGGCCCCTTCGTCGCCTCCGAGGCTGGAGGCAGCCTGGCCCCACCTGGCGACCCGGCGCCCCTCGCCTCGCTCACCAGGGCAGGAGGGCACCAGCTGGCACACCTGCACCGATCCAGGCCAGGCTCATCCAGGGCCCGAGATCGGTGCTCAGGCGTTCCTGCCCAGGCCAGGAGGGCGCAAGCAGCGATCCTTGGCCCAGGCTTGAGGGGGGGACTGTAGAGGGGGGGGCTGGCCCAGGTGAGGGCGTATTGGGCTGGAGTCGGCGATAGATCGCGGATAGATCGGCGATGGGCCCCCGATTGCATATCCGTGCCTGGGCTGGATGGGCTGTCAGGCCCCTATCGGCGATGCATGGGCTATTGGGGGTCGATGCGTCCTCCCTGCGCCCATCTCACCCTCACGTCGCCCCTGAAGGATGGGCCTGGCCAGGATCGGTGCAGATGCACAGTTGGCGCCATCCGACAGGGGGCCCTCTGGCCCCGGGCGGGGACGCGCAGCGAGAGGACCCTCGAAGGGCCTGCCGTGCCGGTGCCAGAGCACGGCCTGGCCGCGCCGTGCTGTCGGCGGTCACGCCGCAGGCCCGGCGATCCATGGGCCGGGGGCTGCCGAGGGTGTCCCTGGCCAGAGGAGCGACGAAACGAAACGGGCTTTACGCACGATGTCATGGCGGCCCTGCGTGGCGGCTTACGCGGGCCGCCAGCGCGGCACGCCACATAGGAAGCAAGGGCGCTTCCGCGCCATCTAACACAGGCAATTGACGCGCGAATGTCCGCGCAGTCGAACACGTTTTTTTTTTTACCTAACAGCTTGTTCTGATAGGTTTCTAGTAGGGTCAAAAGAGAGCAGCAGATGACTCCACAGGGGGGTCTGGGCGGGTGCCGGACCAGGGTGCCGCAGAAGTCGTTTTAAGCCAACAGTCACACACTTCGTGCTCTTCGACCTCCCAGAACTCCACATTCCCCAGAGCCAACTGCCACACTTCCCAGAACTCCATTCCCGGGCCACATTTTGCCCGGAGCCAACTGTAGGCCACTTCGTGCTCTTCGACTTCCCAGAACTCCATTCCCGGGCCACATTTTGAATGCCCGGAGCCAACTGTAGGCCACTTCGTGCTCTTCGAGTCCCCAGAACTCCATTCCCGGGGCCACATTTTGAATGCCCGGAGCCAACTGTAGGCCACTTCGTGCTCTTCGAGTTCCCAGAACTCCATTCCCGGGCCACATTTTGAATGCCCGGAGCCAACTGTAGGCCACTTCGTGGTCTTCGAGTTCCCAGAACTCCATTCCTGGGCATGATTTTGAATGCCCGGAGCCAACTGTAGGCCACTTCGTGTTCTTCGAGTTCCAGAACTCCATTCCCGGCCACATTTTGAATGCTGAGGAGGCTGAGGTGAGGCTGAGGCAGGTGCTGGGCAGGGGGAGGCTGAGGGGGGAGCAGCTGTGAGCTGAGCTGAGGGTGTAGGCTGAAGGCTGAGGCCTGAGGCAGCCTGAGGCTGAGGCCGAGGCTGAAGGCAGACTGAGGCTGAGGCTGAAGCAGGCTGAGGCTGAGGCTGAGGCAGGCTGAGGCTGAGGCAGGCTGAGGCTGAGGCTGAGGCAGGCTGAGGCTGAGGCTGTGTCTGTGACTGCCGTTGCCACTGCGACTGTCATCGCGAATGCGACTACGACTGCGAGAACAGCACAATTCTACAACTGGATTCTCATCTGAATCTTAAGGGGAATGCTTCCAGATATGCTCCTACACATCGCTGTTAGGTTGCTTTGCCGGGATAATTTGATACTGCGTCGCTCAGATGTGTCCCCAGCTTCTGGCGCAGTTCTGGAGCTCCTGGCACCCTCCTGGGCCTTGCCTCTCCACGAGCGGCGAGCATATCCATACCCACGCCCCCGCGGTGTGGCTTTCGGGGCGCGATCACGTGGATACGCGGTCGCAAGGCTACGTTTCGCGACGGGCATCCGCGGACAAAGACGCGCCAGATCCATGGAGTCGCGGCCCAGGGGCCTGGCCCTGGGGCCTGGCTCGCGAGGGGTTCGCGTCGTGTCGACCCAAGCGTTGGGTGACCCTTCAACCTTGAACGATCGGCCGTTTCCGAAACGTCAGATCATTCAGCATCGACCGATCGGCGGCGCCGGCGGGATCGCCGCCGCGTCGCCACGACGCGAGCCTACCGGGGCCTACTGCATGCTTTCCGCCCACGGCCTCTGGAGGCCGCGGGGGGGCCTCAAGCTGGAGGTCCTGGGGACGCCTCTGGCCAGGGGCACCTCTGGCAACACCCGGGATGGGTGTGCGAGCGCCTCCGTGGCCGTGAGCCGCCTGTCGGGATTTGGCGCGATGAGTCGGCCGAGGAAGTCCTGGAGCTCGGGCGAGGCGCTGGGCAAGTACCTCCTGTGGAGGAAACGAAGTCGATGACCATGACCAAGACCGAGGGCGGAAACGTCGGTGTCGATCCTGGTCATCGTCCATCTCGGTCACCGTCGCTTAGTGGATCATCCCCGCGACCAAGATCGGCGTCGACAAGACGTCGCGACACCTTGATCATGGTCATCGTGTTTCTTCCCTCGACGCCTGAGCTTCTTGACGCTCGCCGCGCAAGCTCCCGTCGGCAGCTCCGCCCGTGGGGCTGGGCTCAGGGCCTCGCACACGGTCGCGAACGGGTAGACCGACGTCGCGAGCGCGAAGATCGTGCACGCGGCCTGGTACACGTCCCGCTTCTTCGCCGAGCTGCAAGCGCCGGGGGGGGGGCTCACCGTCTCCGGTGGCCTGAGGAGCGCCCTGCCAGTCACGCGGTCCCGCGGCACGTGGGCCTCGTTGTGCGTGTCGCCCGGGGCGTGCACGTTCATCATGTGGGCGTAGCCCACGATCCTGAGAATGTTGGACTCGTCGGCCACGACCACCTTCTCGAGGCACACGTCGCCGTGCACCCGGCCACTGCGGTGTAACACCTGGAGCACCTGCAGCAGCTGGGTTGCCCGTGTGCGGACCGCCTGCTCATGCTCCTCGCCGGCGTCGTAGAACAGATCCCCGGTGTACGGCTCCATGAAGACGTACAAATAGTCGGCGTCCTTGAACACGGCGGACGCCTTGTGCACGCCGGGGAGCTTCTCCTCCTCCACTTCCAGCAAGGCGAAGACCTCGTTCAAATTCTTCGGGCCGAGCTTGCCCGAACGCGGCATCTTCTTGATCACAAACACTCCTGGTGTGCCTTCTTCAGTTCCGCGTGCAAGGATGATGCGATTGCCGCTGTCGAGCGTATCAGTCAAATCGCGCAACTCGGCAAAGCTCCACTGCTGAAGGTCCGGCACCAGCTCGACGTCGCGGTCGTCCGCGGGGCAGCATGGATACTTTACAGACACACCGCGGCAGTCAAGCGGCCGCCGCGGGGACGCGGGAAATGGTCGCCCCATCACCCCGGGCGAGGCTGGGAGCGGTGGCAGAATTCAACAGCGGCTGCAGTTCGACGAACGAATGTACAATTCAGCCAAAACGGCTTACGGGCCCCCAAGTCGTCGCATCTTGCAAGCTGTGTGATCCCCTCGTTGCAGCAGGCTCATGTCGCGATGACGTGGGCGCCGGCTCCTGACACTTCGCGGATCGTTCAACCTCAGACGATCGCGGCGATTCTGGGCCACTGGCCGCGTTCCACCTTGAACGCCCGCGCGGGGGTTGACGCCGAGTCGGCGCGGCGCTACCCTAAAACATCTCGGTTCGCGCCGCGCGAAGCGCGACACGCGGCTGTCTCCGCGCTCTCGCGCCGTCAATCATTACAGAAGGGGCAGCTCCGAGGCTCAGGGCGCGGGGCCCTGAGACGCGGTGTTCGTGCTGCCACCGGCGACCAAGACCACAAAAAAGATGTAGAACTGCATGTTGAGCCCTCACGGCATCTCCCTCTACTCTGGGCCTTGGTTGCTGCCCTGTGGCACGCACCCACCCGACCCTGGCCGCTTGAGCCGCAACAGGCGCATCATCCCAGAGCTTGCCCAAGGAGTGACAGAGTCCCAAATCAAAAAATTCGAGCTGATCTGCCAACCGAAGTCTGCCGATCCGGCATGTTTGAAAAAGCCTCAGCTACAGCCTACAGCCTACAGCCTGAGCTTCAGCTCTGCTGGGGAGGGGGGCGGGGTGGGAAGGGGGGGGGAGGGGGGGGGGGACGAGTTGTGCTCCGTTTTCCGGGGTTCTCCTAAGGCTTGTCGCGGCTACCCGTGTGTCTCTGGGGAGGGCATTTTCCGACACCCCTCACGAGGATCGTGGCCTCCGAGGGGGTCCCGAACTCGAGTTCCCCGCCCCTCCCGCCCCAAGAAGCTCCCAAGAGGCCCCCAAGAGGCCCCAAGAAGCTCCCAAGAGGCCCCCAAAAAGCTCCAAGAGGCCCCAACGAGGCCCCCAACGAGGCCCCAAAGTGGCCCCAAGAAGCCCCGCAACTGCCCAAGAGGCCCGGAGGGGCCTCAAAACTGCCTCCCAGAGGCCCCGAAGAGGCCAACCACGAGATCCCAACCAGCATCCATGAGGCCTCTGACCCACCACCCAGGCACGGTGGCGGGATAGGCCGAAGGCTACTAGATCCGCCGCCCCCTGCTTGCAGGGGTGCACGGCGTGCTGGACGAGCTGTCAGGTTTTGGTTTTGGTTCTTTTTCCAAAAGAACTCCCCAGTGGGCTCCGGCCCGTCCCGCCGGGGTCCCGGGAGGAAGCCGAAAACACCTCAATCCGGAAACAAATCCTCCAAAAACGGCCGTTTCGCTCGGGACATCCTCAAAAAATCGCGAAGATGGCCCAAGATGGCCTCCAAGTCCGCCCGAGATGGTCCAAGACGGCCTCCAAAACGGCCCAAGAGAGTCCAAGACGGCCCAAGACGGCCCAAGAGGCCCCCCAGAGGCCTCCCAGACGGCCCAAGAGGCCTCCAAGAGGTCCTCCAGGAGAGTCCGAAGAGGCCAAAATCATTGATTTTCCCTTGGTTTTTGAAGGATTTTGGCATTTGCGCCTTTTCGGCTCTCCGACGGCTCAAGACGGCCCAAGAAGCCCCCAAGATCGCCCAAGAGGCCCCCAAGAGAGCCCCATGATGGCCCAAGTGGCCTCCAAGATGGCCCCTAGAGGGCCCCAAGAGGGCCCAAGAGGCCTCCAACACGCCCAAGATGGCCTCCAAGACGCCCAAGATGGCCTCCAAGACGGCCCTGGAGCGCCCCAAGAGGGTCCCCCGTTGGCCCAGAAAGGCCCCCAAAACGGCTCCCGACGGCGTCAGACGTGCCAGGAACCCACCAAGATGGCCGAAGTTGGCTCGAAGCTGGCCCAAAAGGGCCCAAGAGGCCCCCAAGAGGCCTCCAGGAAGGCCAAAAGATGCCAAAATCACTGATTTTCATGAGGTTTTGGACGGATTTTGACATTTCCTTCTTTTCGGCCTTCCGACGGCCCGAGACAGCCCAAGAGCCCCCAAAGATCGCCGAAAGATCGCCCAAGAGGCCTCCAAGACGGCGACGATGACCATCAAGACGCCCACGTGTTCCCCGAAGGCTTTCCAAACCGATTCGGGGAACACATGGTCCGATGGCTTGGCAGGTCTGGCCTCAACGTTCGGCCACATAGGCGCTTCCACAAAGGCAGGGGGCGGCGGTGATTCGCCGTAGGCGTCTTCGATCCGCCGCCCCCTGCTTGCAAGGGTGCACGGCGTGCTGGATGTTTCAGGTTTTGGTTTTGGTTCTTTTTCCAAAAGAACTCCCCAGTGGGCTCCGGCAGAACCCGCCGGCCACCCGGAAGGCCCCCAAACGTGCTCAACGACCGGAAAAAATCCTCCAAAAAACGGCCGTTTCGCTCGGGACATCCTCAAAAAATCGCGAAGATGGCCCAAGATGGCCTCCAAGTCCGCCCGAGATGGTCCAAGACGGCCTCCAAAACGGCCCAAGAGAGTCCAAGACGGCCCAAGACGGCCCAAGAGGCCCCCCAGAGGCCTCCCAGACGGCCCAAGAGGCCTCCAAGAGGTCCTCCAGGAGAGTCCGAAGAGGCCAAAATCATTGATTTTCCATTGGTTTTTGAAGGATTCTGGCATTTGCGCCTTTTCGGCTCTCCGACGGCTCGAGACGGCCCAAGAAGCCCCCAAGATCGCCCAAGAGGCCCCCAAGAGAGCCCCATGATGGCCCAAGTGGCCTCCAAGATGGCCCCTAGAGGGCCCCAAGAGGGCCCAAGAGGCCTCCAACACGCCCAAGATGGCCTCCCAGACGCCCAAGATGGCCTCCAAGACGGCCCTGGAGCATTCCAAGCGGGCCCCAAGTCGGCCCATAGAGGCCCCCAAACGGCTTCCGACGGCTTCAGACGTGCCAGGAACCCACCAAGATGGCCGAAGTTGGCTCGAAGCTGGCCCGAGACGGCCCAAAAAGCCCCAAAGATCGCCCAAAGCTTGCCCAAGAGGCCTCCAAGACGGCCAAGATGACCTTCAAGATGCCCACGTGTTCCCCGAAGGCTTTCCAAACCGATTCGGGGAACACGTGGTCCGATAGCTTGGCAGGTCTGGCCTCAACGTTCGGCCACATAGGCGCTTCCAAAAAGGCAGGGGGCGGCGGTGATTCGCCGTAGGCGTCTTCGATCCGCCGCCCCCTTCTGCTTCAGCAAAGGGGTGCCCGGCGTGCCAGATGCTATCGCTTTTGGTTTTGGTTCTTTTTCCAAAAGAACTGTCCCAATGGGTTTCGGCCCGTCCCGCCAGGGTCCCGGGATTTTTTCCACGGCCACAATTTTCTGCCCCAGACGGCTCCAAGATGGCCAAGATGGCCCAAGATGGCCTCCAAGATGGTCCAAGATCGCCTCCAAGTCCGCCCAAGATGGTCCAAGGCGGCCTCCAAGACGGCCCAAGAGAGTCCAAGACGGCCCCAGACGGGCCAAGAGGCCGCCCAGAGGCCTCCCAGACGGCCCAAGAGGCCTCCAAGAGGTCCTCCAGGAGGGCCCGAAGAGGCAAAAATCATTGATTTCCCTTAGGTTTTTGAAAGATTTTGGACTTTGCTTCTTCTCGGCATTCCGACGGCTCCAGACGGCCCAAGAGGCCCCTAAGATCGCCCAAGAGGCCCCCAAGAGGGCCCCATGACGGCCCAAGTGGCCTCCAAGATGGCCCCAAGAGGGCCCCAAGACGGCCCAAGAGGCCTCAAAGACGCCCACGATGGCCTCCAAGACGCCCACGATGGCCTCCAAGACGGCCCCGAAGCGCCCCAAGAGGGTCCCCCGTTGGCCCAGAAAGGCCCCCCAGACGGCTCCCGACGGCGTCAGACGTGCCAGGAACCCACCAAGATGGCCGAAATGGGCTCGAAGCTGGCCCATAAGGGCCCAAGAGGCCCCCAAGAGGGCCTCCAGGAAGGCCAGAAGAGGCCAAAAACATATGTTTTCCTGAGGTTTTGGACGGATTTTGACATTTCCTTCTTTTCGGCCTTCCGACGGCCCGAGACAGCCCAAGAGCCCCCAGAGATCGCCGAAAGATCGCCCAAGAGGCCTCCAAGACGGCCAAGATGACCTTCAAGGCGCCCACGTGTTCCCCGAAGGCTTTCCAAACCAATTCGGGGAACACATGGTCCGATGGCTTGGCAGGTCTGGCCTCAACGTTCGGCCACACAAGACGGCCAGGATGACCTCCAAGACGGCCCCAGATGGCCTCCAAGTCCGCCCACGATGGTCCAAGACAGCCTCCAAGACGGCCTCAGAGAGTTCAAGACGGCCCAAGACGGCCCAAGAGGCCCCCCAGAGGCCTCCCAGACGGCCCAAGAGCCCTCCAAGAGCTCCTCCAGGAGGGCCCGACGAAGCCAAAATCATTGATTTCCCTTAGGTGTTTGAAAGATTTTGGAATTTGCTTCTTCTCGGCATTCCGACGGCTCCAGACGGCCCAAGAGGCCCCCAAGACCCCCCAAGAGGCCCCCAAGAGGGCCCCATGACGGCCCAAGTGGCCTCCAAGATGGCTCCAAGAGGGCCCCAAGACGGCCCAAGAGGCCTCCAACACGCCCACGATGGCATCCAAGACGCCCAAGATGGCCTCCAAGACGGCCCCGAAGCGCCCCAAGAGGGTCCCCCGTTGGCCCAGAAAGGCCCTCAAGACGGCTCCCGACGGCGTCAGACGTGCCAGGAACCCACCAAGAGGGCCGAAGTGGGCCCGAAGCTGGCCCAAGACTGCCCAAGAGGCCCCCAAGAGGGCCTCCAGGAAGGCCAGAAGAGGCCAAAAACATATATTTTCCATAGGTTTTGGACGGATTTGGATATTTCCTTCTTTTCGGCCTTCCGACGGCCCGAGACGGCCCAAGAGCCCCCAAAGATCGCCGAAAGATCGCCCAAGAGGCCTCCAAGACGGCCACGATGACCTTCAAGATGCCCACGTGTTCCCCGAAGGCTTTCCAAACCGATTCGGGGAACACATGGTCCGATGGCTTGGCAGGTCTGGCCTCAATGTTCGGCCACATAGGCGCTTCCAAAAAGGCAGGGGGCGGCGGTGATTCACTGTAGGCGTCTTAGATCCGCCGCCCCCTGTTGATTCATCACAGGGGTGCCTGGCGTGCTGAACCCTCTAGGTTTTTAGTTTTGGTTCTTTGTTCAACAGAACTCCCCCTGGGGCTTCGGCCCGTCCCGCCGGCAACCCGGAAGGCGCTCAATTCCCAATTTGTTCGCTCAAGATGGCCCAAGATGGCCTCCAAGATGGCCACGTTGGCCCAAAATGGCCTCCAAGATGGTCCAAGATGGCCTCCAAGTCCGCCCAAGATGGTCCAAGGCGGCCTCCAAGACGACCCAAGAGAGTCCAAGAGGGCCCAAGATGGCCCAAGAGGCCCCCCAAAGGCCTCCAAGAGGTCCTCCAGGAGGGCCCGAAGAGGCCAAAAACACTGATATCCCATGCGTTTTTGAAGGATTCTGGCATTCGCTTATTTTCGGCTTTCCGACGACGCAAGACGGCCCAAGGGGCCCCAAAGGTCGCCCCCACAGCGCTCAAAAGGCTTCCAAGATGGCCTCAGGACTGCCCAAGAGGGCCCCCAAGACGGCCCGAGGGCACAAAGAGGACCCAAGAGGCCCCCAAGACGCCCAAGATGACCTCTAAGACGGCCCTGGAGCACCCCAAGAGAGCCCCAAGTCGGCCCAGAAAGGCCCCCCAAACGGCTTCCGACGGCGTCAGACGGGCCAGGAGCCCACCAAGATGGCCGAAGGTGTCTCGAAGCTGGCCCAAGACTGCCCAAGAGGCCTCCAAGAGGGCCTCCAGCAAGGCCAGAAAATGCCAAAAGCACTGATTTCCCATAGATGTTCCTAGGATTCTGACATTTGCTTCGTTTCGGCCTTCCGACGGCCCGATACGGCCCAAAAGCCCCCAAAGATCGTCCAAGAGGTCTCCAAGATGGCCCCAGAACGGCCCAAGAGGCTCCCAAGACACCCCCAAGAGGCCCCCAAGACGGCCCAGGAGGCTTGTAAGACGCCCAGGATGGCCTCCAAGACGGCCCTGGAGCATTCCAAGAGGGCCCCCCCAAACGGCGTCGAACGGCGTCGAACGGGCCAGGGGCCCACCAAGACGGTCGAATATGGCACTAAGATGGCCCAAGACGGCCCAAGAGGCCTCCAAGAGGGCCTCCAGGAACTTCCTGGCAGGAAGGCCCGAAAAGACCAAAATTATTGTTTTCCCATGAGTGTTTGAAGGGTTGTGGCATTTGTTTATTGTTCTGCCTTCCGACGGCCCGAGACGGCTCCAGTGACCCCAAAAATCGCCCAAGAAGCCCAAGACGGCCCCAAGGGGCCCCCAAGACGGCCCAAGAGGCCTCCAAGACGCTCAAGATGGCCTCCAAGACGTCCTCCAAGAAGGCCGAAAGGGTCAAAATGGCCTCCTGACGGCCAAGATGACCTTCAAGATGCCCACGTGTTCCCCGAAGGCTTTCCAAACCGATTCGGGGAACACATGGTCCGATAGCTTAGCAGGTCTGGCCTCAACGTTCGGCCGGCCACATAGGCGCTTCCAAAAAGGCAGGGGGCGGCGGTGATTCGCCGTAGGCGTCTTCGATCCGCCGCCCCCTTTTGCTTTAGCAAAGGGGTGCCTGGCGTGCCAGATGGTATGGTTTTTGGATTTGGTTCTTTTTCCAAAACAACTCCCCCTGGGGCTTCGGCCCGTCCCGCCGGCCACCCAGAAAACCCACCTGTCGTCGCCTGTCTTGCCCCAAGATGGCCCAATATGGCCTCCAAGACGGCCAAGATGTCCCAGGATGGCCTCCAAGTTGCTCCAAGACGGCCAAGATGGCCTCGAAGACGGCTAAGATGGCCCCAAGATGCATCCAAGACGGCCCAAGATGGCCTCAAGATGGTCTGAGACGGCCCAAAAGGCCGCAAGAGGCCTCCAAGACGGCCCCAGAAGCTTCCAAGATGTCCTCCAGGAAGGCCGAAGAGGCCAAAATCATTGATTTTCCTGCGGCGTTTGAAAGATTTTGGAATTTGCGCCGTTTCGGCTTTCCCACGGCCCAAGACGGCCCAAGAGGCCCCAAAGATCGCCCCAAGATCGCCCAAGAGGCCTCCGAGAGGGCCCCATGACGGCCCAAGTATGCAATTCCGAGTACGAGCAAGCCTGAGCATGAGTGAGTGAGTCCAGCAGGGTGGCAGATGTTTCATGTTCCATGATATTGCATAGCTTCAATTTGTGAGTGAAGTTGTGTTTTCCATATGTATTGTTCCTGCTACCGTCTCGGCTCTAGCGCCCCCTCGCTTGTGCTCAGAGGCACGGGAGTTTAGAAGCCCTGTGAGCAGGGCTCTCGAGCTTTAGGAGTTCAGAAAAGATTCACATATCAATATCGCTGCGCAGCTTCCGCCGACTACTTGCATGGTAGCAGGAGCACGTGGTTGACACGGAGTTTGAATACGATGACCGAGGATCATCGAGGCAAGGTGCCAAGCTGGGATGGGGATCCCAAGACTTGGCGGACGTACAGGCGGAAGGCCCTCCAGTACCAGGAGGGCACCAAGAGGGAGGACAGGTACTTGTGCGGCCCGCGGCTGGAGGCGAAGCTCACGAGCCGGGCCGAGATCGCGGTCGAGCGATGCAAGGCTGGCTGGCTCTCCAGGCCCGACGGCGTGGAGCGGCTCCTGGCGTGGCTGGAGCGCAGGTGCTCTAGACAGGCTGTGCCCGACGTCGGCCAGGAGCTAGAGACATTCTTGATCAAGACGAAGCGCCGCAAGCTAGAGCCGATGCAGCAGTGGACGGACCGCTTCGAGACCGGGTACCAGTACCTCAGGCGCGCGTTGGCGCGCGCGCTCGGACACACAGTTCCAATTCAGGTCGCGCCACCGTGGAAGAGGTCCGGGCGACCTTACCGTTGGATCGAGGTCGAACGTGACTGGCCATTCGAGGGTAGCGAATGGACGTGGGAGTACACGGACGGCCTGCCAGACGATGAGAAAAAGGAGTCGCACCACTGGAGCGCTGCTGACCAAGACGCGGACGCCGAGGAGGAGCTCGGGGACATGCCGGAGGTGTTCCCTAGCCTGGTCTTGGGCTGGCTGATGCTCGTGCGGTCGGGGCTCGACTCGCGCGAGAGGGCTGCCATCATGACGGCGACGGGCGGCTCGCTGGAAGTCAACATCATCCGGGAGAAGCTGATCTCGAGCTGGGAGGACGACGACCTGGCGGAGCGCGACGGGCACTCGAGGTCCCCGAAGGCGTACACAGCCCAGCTGGGAGAAGATGATCGTACGTGGCTTGACGGAGACGATGGGCCAGACGCGAGCAGCTTCGCAGCCGACGTGGAGAACTACGAGTGGCAGGAGGAAGACCCAGGCCAGGAGGAGGCGAACGATGACGAGATCGATACGTACTTGGCAGCTCAGCAGGAGGAGGCGGAGGCGCTTGCGGCGATTCACACCGCCCAGCGCACCCTCCGCCAGGCTCGGGAGGCCCAGGCCGACAGCCGGCTGAGCAGGGGCTTCTACCGGGGAGGACGGCCAGCACCGAAGGGGTCAGGCAAGGGGTTCCCAGCGGGATCACGCCGACCACTTCCTCCCCAGGTAGGAGGTAGAGACCAGATCTTGCCGCCGAACAAGGGCCAGAAGAAGTGCGCGAAGTGTGGTGGAGCTCACTGGGTTCACGACTGCCAGGACCGCCATGACCCCCGGCTCCGGCCAGGAGCTGCTGGCACGCCAGAGGCGAGCGCGAAGGTAGCTGAGTGCAGAAGGGAGCTGAAGCTCAACCTCGTGGCCTCGCTGGTCGCCGAGCAGGAGCCTCAGGACGTGGAGTGCGAGGCGATGTTCGCAGACCAGGCCATCCGCGAGGGCAAGGGCATCGTCGACCTAGGGTGCACACCCACGCCATGGGTGGTGAGCGTGCGCTGGACATCGTGGCCCGCAAGAACATGGAGAAGTATGGCGACACCAGGCTGCTGGATGTGAACCAGGACTACAGGCCAGTCTATAGCTTCGGGAACGGCGAGAAGGGACGCGCCTACGGACAGGTGAAGTTCGGCATCACGGGCGCGGGCATGGAGGGCGATATCGCCATCAACGGCTTCTCGAAGGATGTCCCGATCCTGGTGTCCAAGAAGGTTCTAAAGAAGCTGGGAGCCGTCGTGGACTGCGAGACTGGGGTGACCGTGTTCGTGAAGCTCGCACCGGACATCCCCGTTCAGCTGGAGGAGTCACCTGATGGAGGACACCACTACATGAGCCTGGTTGACGACTTGCTGGAGCAGCGCATTAGGGACCAGAACCAGCTGCGGAACTTCAAGACCATCTGCGAGAACATCAGTGAGTGGGACAGCAGGCCAGTGGCCGCAGTGTGCCAGGGGCCAGACAGCAGCTCGGATACTCGGGCTCAGCAGTTGGAGCGCTACATGTATCCATCTCAATCGGATCACAGCGTTGTCCTCGATGAGTCTACAGTCGGATCAGCAGGTGCGTGCTGAGGTCAGTCCTGTGATCAGGGGTACCCCACAGTTGGCTGCGGAATTCATCATGCCATTCGGTCACAGCCTCAGTTGGGCCCCGCGTCAGACCTCAGAGCCACAGCTCCTCACAAAGGTCAGGTGCCGTCTCAGGTTAGCCCCGCGATGGATCGCGGAGCTCACCCAGCATCCCAGGCGAACCAGAGGGCCCAGCTGCACTTCCATAGCCGTTCGGGCTCGAGCCAGGCAAGTTCACTCGAGTCGACAGCGACCGACGGCATCCAGCCACCAGCAGTTCCAGATCCACCAGATCTTTCATATCTCAAGCCGAAGGCCGTCGATGTCAACAAAGGGATGCGCTGGGGTAACCTCATCCGCGGGGCGGTCCAGCTCACCTGCGCCAGGATCGCATGCTCGTGCAATGCGGCCGCTTCAGATGCCAACGTCTCGCAGTGCGGTGCAGGGCCTCTACAAGGCGGAGGTGCTCCACCTACTCCAGGAGCTTGGCCTACCGTGCAGTCCGGCCTGGGGCGTGGACGAGCTGAAACAGGTCCTCAAGGGACACATGTTTCCGAAGGACGAGACGCCGGCGCAGGTGGCCATGAAGGGCCTCAGCTCGATGAAGAAGTCCCAGCTGTTGGTGAAGGCCGAAGAGGTAGGCGCCCACGTGACACACGGCATGACGAATCCGTCACCCAAGCTCTCGATCCGCAAGGCCATCCTCATGAAGCACGCACCAGAGCCGACCGACCACATGGGCTTCGGGAAGCACGGAGCCATGACCTACCAGCAGGTTCGGAGCCAGTACCCGTCCTACGCGTCCTGGTGCCAGAAGGAGTCGAACAAGGAGAGCAGCTGGGAGCTGGCCCGGTTTGCCTCATGGCTCAACGAGCAGGAGAACATCGACGAGAAGGCGGAGGTGACCAGGGATCCGAAGGAGGTCCCGAAGGAGCCGGTCCAGGCTCGAGGGGGCGCGAGGTCATCCCGCAGGAGGACGGTGGACGCGATCATGGAGGACGAGATCGTGGAGCAGGAAAGGCTCGAGGCTGCGATCAAGGTGAAGAAGGAGGAGAAGGAGTCCAACCGCTTGGTCCAGGAGCAGGTGCTGGCGGCGCTGAACCAGCTCAACCAGAGGATCGGCCAGCTGGAGGACCAAGCGAGCTCAGCCAGTTCCATCGCCGGGAGCTTCGTACCAATGGGTTCCAGTCCGAATGGTCTGGCAGAGGCCTGAACTGCACCAAGGAGCTGGACCCCAGGAAGCAGCGCTGGCTCGCCAAGTGCATCAAGGAGAACGGCCACTTGGAGGACTACGAAGCGCTGGTGGCTCACGGCGGCACTAAGCTGATGGAGGTCGCATGCAACCCAACGTCCATCCTGAGCACGAAGATGGCGAAGAAGTTCGGAGAGGACGCTGTATGTCGCATCAGTGCCTGGAATGGTTTCAAGCTGGGGACCAATGGCGGCAACCAAAGGGCTCGAGAGGCACGTGATGAAGCCGAACCAGACCACCTGTGGATCAGTACGAGGTGCGGCCCGCTATCGAACCTTACCCTCGGCTTCAACGGTTCCAACCCCATAAGGGCCGAGGCCACCAGGAAGCGCAGGATGCAAGCCATCAAGGAGTACAAGGGCGCGGTGCAGCTGGTGTACGACCAGGTGGCTCAAGGCAAGCATGTACACTGGGAGTGGCCCATCAAGTGCGAGGGCTGGGGCCACACGATGATCAGGAAGATGGTGGAGGACTGTTCAATGACTGTGGTGAAGGTGGCAGGCTGCCAGCTCGGTGTGAAGGACACGAAGGGCCTGCCGCTGCTGCAGGAGTGGCTGATCGAAGATGGCCGCTAGGATGTCCACGGAGTGCTCAGGAGATCACCGACATGGAGAGCTTACAGGAGGCGGTCTCACAGCGGCCACCAGCTACTACCCGGACGAGTTTGCAAGGCGAGCGGTTCGTGCGATGATCGAGGAGGCCGCGCCAGACTACCACGAGTTCCTGAGGTGCTTGGCAGAGCCCGAGAAGGTGATCGACCAGGCGATGGCAGCCAACCAGGAGGAGACGAAGATGAACACAGACGTGAACTCGAAGGAGTACCAGCAGATCATGAAGTGGCTCACCTCGATCCACCGCGGCTCAGGTCACAGCTCGAAGGCCCCCATGCTGAACGCGCTTCGGAGGAAGGGCGCCAGCCCACAGGTGCTACAAGTGGCCAAGGACTTCCACTGCGACGCATGCGAGGAGGCGAACAAGTTCAAGCCTACGCATCCGCCCGTCAGCTTAGAGGCCATCCCGCCAAAGTGGAAGCACATCCAGGCGGACCAGTTCGAGTGGGGGCACCCGCAGACGAAGGTCAAGTCCAAGATTTCCCTGATCATAAACGATAACTGCAGGGTGCGAGTTAGCAAGCTGCTCTACCACATGGTTGGCGAGGACCGGCACAGGAACCCAGTATGGGCGGACCTCAAGTTGTTCTACGAGGAGCGCTGGATGCCCTACTTCGGCAAGCCGCAGAGGGTAAAGGTAGACCCCGAAGGATCATGGATGTCCAAGCAAGCGGCTGGGCACTTCGATTCCGACTCCATCGGGTACGAACCCATACCTGGCCAGGCTCATTGGCACATCTCCCTCGCCGAGGAAGCCATCCAGGCCGCCAAGGGGACCATGGACAAGCTGGCGGCGGAGAACCCCGAGATGACGACGGAGGAGGCCCTGGCAAGGGCGACCGCAGCTGGAAACTCACATGAAGATGTTCGAGGACACTCACCCCTTCAACGCGCCCTAGGACGGGCACCAGACCTGGACGGACACTTCTTGAGAGCGACTTTGACGAGCTGCCCTACGTGGAGGCCCAGAGGGTCGACAAAGAGTACGGGGAGAACTACGCCAGGATGTACGCGGCAGAGCAAGAGTACCTGAGACAGGTCTACATGCGGCGCCTCAGCAGAGCGGAGAACGCGAAGAATCAGGCGGTGAAGTCCGCGGTGCCAGGCATGTGGGCGCGCTACTTCAGGAAGGAGAAGGGCGAAGCCAAGGGCCGCTTCAAGGGGCTCGCGAGGGTCCTGGCCACAGAGACAGCGCGGCCGGTAGACGGCGACCTTGGCGAAGGACGTGTCCTACACCCTGGGCGTGCAGGATCCGTGGTGTGGCTTGTAAGAGCAGGGCGTATCATCAAGGTGGACTTCTGCCAGATCCGAACGGCTTCCTCACGGGAGATCGCATGCGCCGAGCTGATGGGAGGCAAGGACACGCCCTGGACGGTCCACACCTTCATGAATCAGGCGCTGAACCACGAGTACCTGGACTTCACTGGCCACGACCCCACCGAGAATGACGTGGAGATCTCGACCTGGGAGGGGCTGCCTGAACCAGCCCCCCCATTGAAGAAGGCCCGCACAGGGCACGCTGCAGGAGGCGGCCAGACCTCAGGGGGCCGTCCAACACCACCAGTGCGGAAGCGGATTATCAAGAAAGGACACCATCCATGAGGAACAGCCGACCAAGCTCGAGCGTCTCGAGCAGCCCTGGCGGAGGAGCAGATGAAGGAGAACATGGCCCTCATGGCGAAGTCCACTCCAGATGCCCGGGCATGTTGGGCTCGTCAAGGTACGTCGCGGGAGATCTCCGTTGAGGTTCCATTGGAGGGCAAGCCGCTCAAGCAGGCCACGAGGCATATGAGCACCTACATGGCGAGCCTGCTGCGGAAAGGCAAGCGCGAGATTTCGGAGAGGACGTAGACCCCAGACGAGATGGCGAAGTTCAGCCAAGCGAAGGCCACGGAGGTGAACAACTACATTGCGTCTTCGGTGCTGGAGACACTCCCACCAGGAGTGACCCCGCCTCCTGAGGACATCATGCGCATGAGGTGGATTCTCGACAGGAAAATGGACGAGAACACGGGCGCGAAGAAGCCGAAGGCGAGGAACGCTGTTCTGGGTTACATGGACTCCGAGTACGAGCACCGTCCGACTACCGCTCCAACCATGACGAGAACTTCAAGGCACCTGGTTCTGCAGGCGATGGCGTGGCTGGGCTTCAAGGGCTACAAGGCGGACGTGACGGGAGCTTTCACGCAGAACCGAGAGATTCAGCATGACCTATGCGTGATGCCCGTGAAGGAGTTAGCGGCAGCCCTGGGGATGCCCGAGGGTGTTGCCATGCGGCTCAGGAAGGCGGTCTACGGGCTCGTGGAGGCGGCGATCGAGTGGTTCATGACCGTGAGCGAGGCGCTGGAGGAGTTCGGTTGGGCCCAGATGAAGATGGACCCCTGCGTGTGGGTGCTCTACGGTGACGCGCACGGCAAGGATACCAGCTTCACCAAGGAGGCGCTGAAGGATTTCACGAACCCAGGAGTGCTGGAATACCTGATCGCGGCGAAGGGAGACTTGGACATCATAGCCATTGCGGGCTCGCACGTGGACGACTTCCTGCTCGGTGGCAACGACGCGGACCCCAGGTGGATCACCGCCCGGGAGCAGATCGAGAAGCGCTTCAAGTGGAAGGCCTGGGAGTCGGAGGAGTTCATGCAGACGGGGGTGAGGATCAAGCAGCAGCCCGACAGGAGCTTCCGCATGGATCAGAGCGAGTACGTGAAAACCATCGAGAAGGCGTACCTCACCCCGGAGCGCAAGAAGGCCAAGGACATGCCGACCACTGACAAGGAGAAGGGCCAGCTGAGGGCTATCTTGGGAGCCATCGGGTGGAGGTCCGAGCAGTCAGGTCCCATGCACTCGGCCGACGCCAGCCTATTGCTCAGTACGATACCCTCTTCCACTGTGCAGACCATCAACGAGACCAACCGACTAGTTGATCGTGTTCGTGAATGTGCTGACCTACCCGTGGTGATCCACAGCCACTCTCAGTCACAGGTGTTGGTGCCAGTGGAGTGGTCTGACTCTTCCGAGGCCAACCGACCCGATGGGAAGTCCACGAAGGGCCTGGTGGCAGGGCTGGCACCTCTGAAGATCCTCAAGGGTGACGAGGCGGACGTGAGCCTCATATCCTGCAAGCCAGGCAAGATCGATCGTGGTTGCCGCAGTTCCGTGGCATGTGAGACACGCTCAGCTGTGGACGCGGAGGACGAGCTGTTCGGTATCAAGTTGCAGTGGCTGGAGATCCTGGGCAACAACATCGACTGGAGGAGTCCCGAGGGAGTTCTACGCAGACCGCCACCAGCGGTGGTTGTGGACTCGAAAGGGCTGTACGACAAGCTGCAGACGACGGTCTACACCTTCCGGGGCAAGGAGAAACGGACTGACGTGGAGGCGATGACGCTGAAGGAAGGGACACAGGCGGCGAACAACTGGATGCTCTGGGTGCATGGAGATGCTCAGCTCGCCAACTCGCTGACGAAGGGACAAATAGCCGGGCCAGCTGCGGATGTGCTTCAACAACGGGCACCGCTGGAAGTTAGTCTACGACGAGAAGTACCAGAGTGCGCGTAAGAGGAAGGCAGCTGGGATCCAGCCGTTCGAACACGTGGGAGTTGGGATTCTGAAGACTCCATGTGGTTCTACAGTTCATGTCAATGCAGCTGCGGGCCCCGACTTCCCGCCATACGAGGCCATGACCGAGTGCAGTTCAGACGAGGAGGTAGACTCAAGGATGCTCAGCTTGGAGGACCCTTATCTGTGCAATTCCGAGTACGAGCAAGCCTGAGCATGAGTGAGTGAGTCCAGCAGGGTGGCAAATGTTTCATGTTCCATGATATTGCATAGCTTCAGTTTGTGAATGAAGTTGTGTTATGTATTTTTCCTGCTACCGTCTCGGCTCTAGCGCCCCCTCGCTTGTGCTCAGAGGCACGGGAGTTTAGAAGCCCTGTGAGCAGGGCTCTCGAGCTTTAGGAGTTCAGAAAATATTCACAGATCAATACCGCTGCGCAGCTTCCGCCGACTACTTGCACAAGTGGCCTCCAAGACGGCCCCAAGAGGGCCCCAAGACGGCCCAAGAGGCCTCCAACACGATCAAGATGGTCTCCAAGACGCCCATGATGGCCTCCAAGACGGCCCCGAAGCGCCCCAAGAGGGCCCCAAGTCGGCCCAGAAAGGCCCCCAAGACGGCTCCCGACGGCGTCAGACGTGCCAGGAACCCACCAAGATGGCCGAAGTTGGCTCGAAGCTGGCCCAAGACGGCCCAAGAGGCCCCCAAGAGGGCCTCCAGGACGGCCGGAAGAAGCCAAACACCTTGATGTTCCTAAGGTCTTTGACGGATTTGAACATGTGCTGTTTTCGGCGACGGCCCGAGACGGCCCAAGAGCCCCCACAAATCGCCGAAAGATCGCCCAAGAGGCCTCCAAGATGGCCCCAGAACGGCCCAAGAGGGCTCGAAGACGGCCCCAAGACGGCACAGGAGGCCTTTAAGACGCCCAAGATGGCCTCCAAGACGGCCCTGGAGCATTCCAAGAGGGCCCCAAGTCGGCCCATAGAGGCCCCCCAAACGGCTTCCGACGGCGTCAGACGGACCCCCACGGACCGAAGGAGGCCCTAAGATGGCCCAAGACGGCCCAAGAGGCCTCCAAGAGGGCCCAAGAGGCCTCCAAGAGGGCCTCCAGGAACGCCCGAAAAGGCCAAAATCATTGTTTTCCCAAGGGTTTTTGAAGGATTGTGGCATTTACGTTTTTTCTGCCTTCCGACGGCCCGAGACGGCCCTAATGACCCCAAAGATCGCCCAAGAAGCTCAAGACACGGCCCCAAGAGGCCCCCAAGACGGCCCAAGAGGCCTCCAAGACGCTCAAGATGGCCTCCAAGACGGCCCAAGAGCCCTCCAAGACGTCCTCCAAGAAGGCCCGAAAGGGTCAAAATGGCCTCTTGACGGCCAAGATGACCTTCAAGATGCCCACGTGTTCCCCGAAGGCTTTCCAAACCGATTCGGGGAACACATGGTCCGATAGCTTGGGAGGTCTGGCCCCAACGTTCGGCCACATAGGAGCTTCCAAGAAGGCAGGGAGCGGCGGTGATTCGCCGGGGGCGTCTTCGATCCGCAGCTCCCTTCTGCTTTAGCAAAGGGGTGCCTGGCGTGCCAAATGAGATGGCTTTGGTTTTGGTTCTTGTTTCAAAAGAACTCGCCCTGGGGCTTCGGCCCGTCCCGCCGGCCACCCGGAAAACTCACCTGTCGTCGCCTGTCTTGCCCCAAGATGGCCCAATATGGCCTCCAAGACGGCCAAGATGTCCCAGGATGGCCTCCAAATTGCTCCAAGACGGCCAAGATGGCCTCGAAGACGGCTAAGATGGCTCCAAGATGCACCCAAGACGGCCCAAGATGGCTTTAAGATGGCCTAAGACGGCCCAAAAGGCCAGCAAGAGGCCTCCAAGACGGCCCAAGAGGTCTCCAAGAGGTCCTCCAGGAAGGCCCGACGATGCCAAAATCATTGATTTTCCATAGATTGTTAAAGGATTCTGGTATTTGCGCCTCTTGGCTTTCCGACGGCCCAAGACGGCCCAAGAGGCTCCCAAGATCGCACAAGAGGCCCCCAAGAGGGCCCCTATGACGGCCCAAGAGGCCTCCAAGACAGCCCCAAGAGGGCCCCAAGACAGCCTAGGAGGCATCCAACACGCCCAAGATGGCCTCCAAGACGCCCAAGATGGCCTCCAAGACTCAAGACGGCCAAGAAGGCCTCAAGTCGGCCCAGAAAGGCCCCCAATACGGCTCCCGACGGCGTCAGACGTGCCAGGAACCCACCAAGATGGCCGAAGTTGGCTCGAAGCTGGCCCAAGACGGCCCAAGAGGCCCCCAAGAGGGCCTCCAGGAAGGCCAGCAGAGGCCAAACACCTTGATTTTCCTAAGGTGTTTGACGGATTTTGACATTTGCTTCTTTTCGGCCTTCCGATGGCCCGAGACGGCCCAAGAGCCCCCAAATATTGCCGAACGATCGCCCAAGAGGCCTCCAAGATGGCCCCAGAACGGCCCAAGAGGGCCCCAAGACGGCCCCAAGAGGCCCCCAAGACGGCACAGGAGGCCTGTAAGACGCCCAAGATGGCCTCCGAGACGGCCCTGGAGCATTCCAGGAGGGCCCCAAATCGGCCCATAGAGGCCCCCCAAACGGCTTCCGACGACGTCAGACGGACCAGGAGCCCACCAAGACGGCCGAAGATGGCCCTAAGACGGCCCAAGAGCCCCCAAATATTGCCGAACGATCGCCCAAGAGG
This sequence comes from Prorocentrum cordatum, assembly GCA_963575745.1. Classification (NCBI taxonomy): domain Eukaryota; class Dinophyceae; order Prorocentrales; family Prorocentraceae; genus Prorocentrum; species Prorocentrum cordatum. Next base: position 90,952 of record CAUYUJ010020056.1, on the reverse strand, counting down.
CCTCCAAGATGGCCCCAGAACGGCCCAAGAGGGCCCCAAGACGGCCCCAAGAGGCCCCCAAGACGGCACAGGAGGCCTGTAAGACGCCCAAGATGGCCTCCGAGACGGCCCTGGAGCATTCCAAGAGGGCCCCAAGTCGGCCCATAGAGGCCCCCAAACGGCTTCCGACGGCGTCAGACGGACCAGGAGCCCACCAAGACGGCCGAAGATGGCCCTAAGATGGCCCAAGACGGCCCAAGAGGCCTCCAAGAGGGCCTCCAGGAACGCCCGAAAAGGCCAAAATCATTGTTTTCCCAAGGGTGTTTGAAGGATTGTGGCATTTGCGTTTTTTCTGCCTTCCGACGGCCCGAGACGGCCCCAATGACCCCAAAGATCGTCCAAGAGGCCCAAGACACGGCCCCAAGAGGCCCCCAAGACGGCCCAAGAGGCCTCCAAGACGCTCAAGATGGCCTCCAAGACGGCCCAAGAGCCCTCCAAGAGTCCTCCAAGAAGGCCCGAAAGGGTCAAAATGGCCTCCTGACGGCCAAGATGACCTTCAAGATGCCCACGTGTTCCCCGAAGGCTTTCCAAACCGGTTCGGGGAACACATGGTCCGATAGCTTGGCAGGTCTGGCCTCAACGTTCGGCCACATAGGCGCTTCCAAAAAGGCAGGGGGCGGCGGTGATTCGCCGTAGGCGTCTTCGACAGCGTGAGAAGGGGAGGGAGGGAAAAAGAGAGAAGGGACGAGGGCGAAGGAAGATCACATCAGTCGGCGCGCCCCGGATCGGCGGCACTGGCCAGAGGCCACTACAATATGAACAAACGCGCACAACCACGCAAAGCGACAGATGACACATCTTTGTCTATGACGACGTGGGACAAGAGGCGTCGGCTAGCAACGCCACAGCTGAAACAGATTTGCTTGGGTTTGGCACATGCGCGCTTCTGCTCCGCGGCTGCAGCAGATTATGTTGACAAAGGTGGGGGTCCGTATGACGGCGACGGTCCCTGCGCACGATATCTAATGCCTTCCTGGCCGCTTTCCATCCTGACACGTTGTTTGACGGCCCCGTGGCCTGGTAGAGGAATCCAGAGGCCGAGAATCCCTCCGTCGTGATTTGCTCCACGACGCGAGGATCGGGGGCATGCAACAGGGGGGCTTCCAAGAGGAGGGGGGGCGCAAATCATGGCCCGAGGCACATGCGCGCACGAGCGGGGGGCCAAGGGTCGCATTGGAAGAAAAATAGGGGGCCGTGAATTCTGGGGAGAGATCATGGCCCTGACCATGATATTTCCACCCCACCCCACCCTTGTCATCACCCCCTCCTAGACGCCACCGAGAGGAGGCCTGGGGAACTCTCGTGGGACGCCTGCCAGAAATCTGGTGTCTCATCTAAGCAGCGAAAAAAGAACGAGTCTTACGCAAGATTACATAGCGACCTTACGCGGTGGCTTACGCGGGCCACCATAGTCGCACGCTACACTGGAAACGAGGGAGCTTACGCGCGACCTTACGGAGCGATTTACGCGCCAATGTCGGCGCAGTCCAGCCTGTTCTTGTCCGTCGCTCGTCTGACGTGGCCACTGTACGGTGCCCACTCGGCGATGCTGGGGGCCAGGGCTGGCAGCATGACGGGGGTTCGAAGGCGGCGGCGGCGGCGGCCCTGGCACTGCACCCACGTGGAGGGCAATACGGTGTCGTCCCAGTCGAATATGAAGATCGTGTCCTGTCCAGGCCAGTCTGTTTACACTCTCCTCCTCCTCCTCCTCCTCCTCCTCCATCTCCTCCCCCTGCCCTGATCAGCCGGCGCAGGGTGTCACCCCTTTCTCCTTGCGACTGCTTAAACTTGATTTCTTGCCTAGGCGCCCGACGGCGTATGGCTTGGGAATGGGTGACTGCTGACCGCCTTTGGGAACCGGTGTCCCAAGATCCACATTGGCAGTGGATATTGACATCTTTAGGATCCCCCAGAGCCTGGAATTATCCAAAAGGCTTCTAAGATGACCCCCAAGAGGGCTTTAATATGGCCCAGGTAATCTGCCAAAAGGCTCCCATGTCGAAACATCCGCGAAGGCAATATGGTTAACTCCTGGGTCCCCTCAGACTGACCCCGAGCTTCGGCTTAACGGCTGCACACACCCCACGCACACACACACAAGCACGCACGCACGCACGCACGCACGCACGCACGCACGCACGCGCGCGCGCGCGCGCGCACGCAAGCGCGCGCGCACGCACGCACGCAGTCACACACACACACACATCGTTCCACCTCTTACTCTTACACTCCCCAGATCAGGGCAACTCGATGGGCTGGCGGAATATGCGAAGCGACAAGAATTGTCGATGCGTTCACCGACTTCGGTCCACAAAGGGCCGATTCAGGGCCTCGGACAGCCAAACATCAGACCGGGAAGAAAAACCTGGGGAGCTGTCCGGGGAACGATTTTGAGCATCCGATCGGGATGCGGAGGAGGATAGCGATCGGTACCGATGCCCTTCCTTCCGTTCCCTAGTTTTCGCGTTCTTGGCATCCTGAAGGGGGTGCCTCGTCGCCACGGCTGGATTCGTCTCGGAATCCTGGCCAGAACGCAGCCCGAAGAGGTCCCGGGAGCAGCGGTGCCGATAGCTTTCTGTTGTCGCAAGCTCGGTTCGATGCGCTTGCTTCAGCTTGCGAGGCACTGAACAAGACCAGCGCGCAGCTCACAAACCTCAAACGGGGGCGCCCATGAGGGGGTCCGCAAATCGCGGCCCGAGGATTGGAGGACGGGGAAAGGATGATGAGGGAGGAACCTACCTTTCCTTCGCGGGGGCGCCCCAGCAAAAGGATAAACGATTATGTCGCTGACCTGCAGACGATTGTCCGAAGCGCTGCCGCTGTCTACGTGACTCTACCGGTCCTTGGCCCCGCATTGAAAGAGAAATCGGCAAATTAAGAGGAGGAGTACGTCGCTCCCTCAGGACCACTCTTTCCCCATGCTGACCCTCCCCATCCCCTCCTCCGCCACCGTCCTTCCCTCCCTTCCTCCCTCCCTCTCTCCCCTCCTCCTCCTCCTCCTCCTCCTCCTCCTCCTTCTCCTCCTCCTCCTCCTCCTCTCCTCCTCCTCCTCTCCTCCTCCTCCTCCTCCTCCTCCTCCTCCTCCTCCTCCTCCTCCTCCTCCTCCTCCTCCTCCTCCTCCTACTCGCCGCCGTCGTCGTCGTCGTCCTCCTCCTTCTCCTCCTCCTCCACTCCTTTCCCTTATAATCAACTTCTCCCTGTCGCACCCCGAGGCCAATTTTTAGGGCGGGGCGGTCGTTTCGTGTGAGACTTCCTCACCACTTATGACCGTGAAACTTAAAACTTGGCAACAGATTCATAGATGGAGGGCGGGCGGCTTTCAAAATGTGGCTCTCGCCTTAGCGCCGCGCACGCTCCCTTTAAAGCATATGCAAGAGTTTCACGGATTGAGGGCAGGTCGTTTTCAACATGTGGCTCTCACCTTAGCGCCGCGCACATCCGTTTGAAACAACTGAAAGTGTGTATGGGGCTGAAGTACAAGAGTACAGAACCCCTGATCCGTTGGTAGAGAGATGGAGGGATAGATGGATATCTTTCCCTCCCAAGCGATCAAGGTACGATCGCTCCAACTCAGTACCTGAGCCCAAACGGCCAGGTGCGGGAGAGGTAAGGATAAGGAGTATATATGAGGGTATTACACGGGTTCCATACACACCCCCCGTCCCGAATCCCGCCCGTGAAGGCAGGACTCGGGATCAGGAGGATGGAATCCGTAACCTCAGAACTCCTTTACCTTAAGTCTGAAAAGGCAGCTGGGCTAAAAGTCAGCGAAGCCACAGCTGCAAAGTGAGGTAAGAAGAGATACCTTGGGTCTCTTTTTCTTCTCCAGGCGGTCTTTGCCGCCCCCTCGGTGCGCCCCCCAAAACGCTTCGGCACTCGAGGGAGGAGAAGAATGAGACAAAGGTAGGCGGAGAAAGAAGATCTGAGCACCAAGGCAACGTAAACCGCCTCGCAAGATTTGCGAGGCAGGTGTTGCCACCAGCTATCAGATTATTCTCGACGCAATATTGTTAAATTGTTAAAATATGCATGCTAAGATCGTGTTGACGAACACAATCTTGAAATCAAACACAAGTCTGCCTAAAAGCAAATGTATGCCAAGATCGTGTTGACGAACACGATCCTGAAAGAAATGCAAATCTGCGTTAAAGCAAGTACCTGGCCAGGAGAAAATGTCGTGTTGATGAACACGAAAATGATGTATAAAATCTGTTTGGCGACTCCCGTTGGCGTTGCTCCTTAGGAGGCTGCCTCGGTGATCGCAAAAGATATCTGTATGTGTGTATGGCCACTTGTGTGAAAGATTGAAGTGGCCTAAAAGAATGCATTGGCCACCGCTCAAGGCGAACTTTGATGAACGGAAGTTCTGCTCTTGAGCAGTGGGCCTTGCGGCCGACTCACTACGCGTCGCCGTCCTTGTAGAACCTGCGGTCCCACACCCTCTGGCCGTTGTACGTCACATAGCTTGTCGTAAACGTTTCCCAAGTGGTCCTCGGGATCCAGTTGCGGAACCAATCGTTGTACGTGATATCCTGGATGTACACATACTCGTCGTTGTTGATCGCAATGTAGATCCAACATTTGATGTAATAACTCCAGTATCGAAGACCCCAATCGCTGTCCTCGAGATTGTGGCGCCAGTAAGCAGCGTAATCAGATGTACGTGCTCTCTTGGCGCGCGGCATCGCGGGCATGTAGTCCTCTGCGCCTGAGGCGCTGGATGCAGCGGCGTCGCCAGGAGCAGGGCGCGGCGGCGGCCGCGGCGGCGGCCGCGGCTCCATGGCGTCATCGGACTGTTGGGAGTGTGTATCTGGATCGGTTCTCATCCCTGTACTACCCCCCCTCTGGTCAGTGTGTGACGGATCGAGGGAGCCTATCAGCTCGTTGGCAATCGCGGCAAGCTTGCGCTGGGTGAACTGTTCACGGGTTCCGTCCCCTCGAGGGAGAGAAACCGCAATCAGTCCGCGCGCCTGCCGCGTCTGCCTGTCAATGCGTCCCTCGTTCAGCCACCACTTTCTCCGACCAGCCTGTCCTGTCCTAATACTGACGTCAAGGATGTCCCACGCGTCGCGCATGTCCTCGACTCTCCAGGGCTTCTTGCCGACATTCACGCGGGCTCCTGTCATCTGATGATGGAATCTGAGGTCGTTGAGAAAGCGTTGAATGAGATTGGCGTATGGGTAGTACAGAGGTCGGTCGTCCTCGGATTCGCCCATTAATCTGCATTCGTGTGCAGGCGGGCTACCGGCTTCGACCCACTTCTGATACCTCTTCTTGGACGTATTGGCCAATCTCCGCAACTGATCTTTCTCTGTGCCTATGGGGGATCGCGCACCCGTCATAATGACATGTGCGCCATCCTTCATGTATCTCGCGACCTGGTCCTCGGACAACGTCGTCTTGATCCAGTTCGTCAACTTCTGGAGGTACGCGAGGTCACTCTGTGTGGCGGTGCTCTTACCTGTGGCGCCTACGGCCACAGTGTATTGCCAACATATATCACAGAGTGTGCCGTCACCTGTGACGATACCGAGGGACAGATCTCGACCGCAATTGTTACAGAGCGGTATGGGATGCAAGATCGTCTCGGGGGCCCCTGCCGAAGTCAGGTGATCGCGGGATCCCCAGCGGGTGTCCTGACCGCGAGCGAGGCTCTGACCGATCTGATTGATCGCCTCACGATTGATCTCGGTGTTTGGTCTGGAAGCGATCGATCTGCTTAAACCCTCGATCTCGATCCGAGACAACCTTTCCCCCGGCAGTCCTTTGTACTATATCTTGACGTTGTCGGTATCCTCAGTACCGCCATGGCATACGTTCTCCTCACGAAGACGGCGAGCCTGCTTCTGCAAGGTAGCCTCGTTGTCGCCCTCCTCGCGCTTGAGTCCCGTCTGTTCAGCTATGATGCGTACCATCGTCTCCTGATCGGGAGCTGCAGACGCAACACTGCCTGGGTCCTGGGGAATATCCTGTCCAGCGCCTTCCTCTCGAGGCGCAGCAGGTGTTTCCACCAGCTCTTCCCACGCAGGAAACTCTGGATCACCGTATGTCGCAGTACAATTTTTGTATAGGTCACGCAATGCCTGAAGTGCAGGATGATTGTCATGGATGACTTCCTTGGCGAAATCTGGTAGCTCCACAATACTATCTTTCAAGATGTTCTGGTATACTTTGGAAATCCATTGAAAGATGCCAGTGGTCGACTCCTCGATAGTCTCCGGGTCGAGGTAGTGTACCAACTTTTTGAAGAAGTGATCTGCACCACAATTGGGTAAGTCATGTGCCCACTTGTGGGTATGATTGTAGTTCAAATGATATGACTCCGCGTTCCATGCTTTCGATCCAAATCGAATTTCAAATTGTAAATGTGACTGAATTTTGTCCATTACGATTCTGTCTGCGCCACTGTGTATCTCAATGATCTGCCTCATCTTGATCATAGGCGAATCCACCAATAACGCCGATGTCCAACAATACACGCGGCAATCATCAGACTGTCTAATCCATCTTGAATCCTCGTCGGGGTCGTAGTCTGGATGATCAAGGAAATTCGATGGCGGATCAATGATGTTATCGAGGATGCTTGCCTCGATCTGCTCTTCTGCTTGGATGTCTGCCGAGAGGTCTGCCCTCATGTTGTCTCATGTTGTCGTTCGCAGCTTTCTCATCTGCAATAAGAACGATATTTGATATGTCCACGATTACGGTGATCAGTGGATCATGCGATGATGCTGTACCCTGTCGAGGAATGTCGCCCGCCTGAGCGTTGTCCTCGGCAGGTGTGGCCACCAGCTCGTCTGGATCAGGTGTCCGTGGAGCGGGCCTTCTTGGTGGTGTACGCGGAATACGTGGTCTATGGATGCTAGGCATTCCAAGGTATGGTAAGCTGCCGCTAACCTTGTGCTGCAGTATCTCCTCGCTGCAAGATGTCGGGCCTTTCAGGGCAGTCTCCATCCATGTTGGATCGATGGCGTATTCTTCGATACGAATCGGCAATGCAAATACAACGCCCTTGAGGGGCATGCTTTTGTCATTATACCAGATATTTACCCATCGTAAATCGTAGTTGAGAACAGGTACTTGTACCGCAAAGAACTTGTCGAAGATGCCGAAATGGATGATTGGACCATATATGTGTCCCTTGGACAAGGCAATCTTGGTATTGTGATTGCCTTTGGGCCAATGGTTGTCGTAGTGGAAGCATTTGGTAGAACCCCAATTCTTAATGACAATGAAGTCGCCCATTCGAACATCGTTAAATGCAGGACGACGATCCCAATCTTTTTGCATGATCTTTGCTGTGATTGGTCGAAGAGCTTCACGACAATGTGATAATGCAATCAACCATTCTTTATCATCTGCTTTGTGATTGGTCTCCTGGATCATAGCACGTACTATTTGCTCGTCCAAGGCGTCCTCTGCGGATGTACGGCCAGCAGGGGTTTCCCCCGGCCTGGCCGAGGGTGCTGATGCTGGCGTCGTCCTTGGAGGCTCCATGTCTTGGTCGGGGTCGATAGGTGCCAATCCAGGTGGGTCGTCAATAAGTTCTCCAGGAAGGCAGGCGCAAATCTCGTACTTGCTCAATGGCTCTCTGGCTGCCAATGGCGGGTAGTCCCATGGGTCGCCGTCTGGCCACAGCTGCTGGCCATGCATGTGGTGTGGTTTGAGGCGGCGAATTGCAATAATTGCCGCAGCGGGTACCACGTCCTCAGTCATGATAGCGCCCTGAGCACCCAACCAAAATCTGCAACCTGCTTTTGTGGCGATCTCCATGTTGATCACCAGCTCGACTTCGTTCTTGTAGCTGTTGAACTTGTACGATTCCACTGAAGTATGTGGGTTCTTTTGAACGTTGTTCAAATATGTGCTAGAACTGAAGAATGCCTCAGATCGCTGCGATGGTTTATAAGTTCTGTCTCTCTGAGAATGTGGTTCAACATATCCAGGAATGATCCCTGTCTTCAGTATGTTCTTCCAGGCGCGGGATGCTGTTCCATGATGGAGATATTTGATATCTGTCCACTGTAAGCTCTCCCATCCCATGTTCCATGGCTTTGAAGATGGGTTGACACAACTGTGACCACCGACGCACCGAATAGCAATAACGCTGTTCCAGTCAAAAGTGCTGGGGTCACCTCCGTCAGGAATCGGCTTGGCGTATATCTCGATTCTGTTTTTCTGCGGGTCAATATGCTTCTGGAACGCACGAATAATGAATATCGGATAGTAGTCGTTCCAATCGGTGTATCCATCATTTTCACCGTCTTTCTTGAAATGTGCCACTGCCGCTTCCATGGATGGTCCATTGTGTCTTTCTTTGCGATCTCGGAATTTCCATTCAACCATTTCTTTAAATGATTTCCAATTGCTTGGGATCTTCCAATCATTCTTTGTTGTTTTGTCACAGATATTAATACGTCTGTCATGAAATTGGTTGATCCAAAACTTTTTGTAGTGAATCTCATGGCGTAACATAGTCGTGATGTCTTTGCTCATGTATTTGTTTGTTCCCAGCCATTTTTCATCAATTAGCTCAGGACCATAACGTACATCGTCGTAATGTGGTAATGGTATACATTTCCATTCTGGGAAACAACCAGATTGTGCAATGTCAGGCGCATGAGCAATTACACTATCATCATGCAGTAGCTGCTCGTACCACTCTCGGTCTTCGATGCAGGCAAATCCATTGGTCGCTTTCGTGCCCCGCAACATTGGGCACATGTATGGATGTTCATCTTTGACGCCATACTGTAACTTCCATTCGCGAATAGTGCATGAGTTGTCGAAGATCCCGAGCTTGCTGGTATCCTCGTGCATGGAACGCTCACAACTGTCCTGCCATGACAATATATTCATCTCATGTGGAGAAGGCTCCTCCTCAGCAGGAGTTGCCTCCAGCTCCATTGCCTCAAGGTCGGTGCCGTCATCAGGGATCGGTACCGCCTCAGCTTTTGGGAGCTGATCTGCTGGTTGTTGTTCTGCTTTAGGCTCTGGAGTCGATGGTTGCGACGCTTTGATCGATTGCGGTCCAGGTTGCAGTGGATCAGGCAATGGGCCTGGTGGGGCTGGCTGTGCTGTGTCATCAGCTGCCCTCCATACGGCTGTAGGGACATTAGGGTCATGACCCAAAGCAACTCGATCCAGTGCATTCTGTTTGAAGAATGTTTTGCATGCCTCGATGTTCTTCTCGTTCTCGGCAGCTGGGCCGATGCGGTGAGAAGACAATCTGTTTTCTTCTGCAATGAGTCTTGATTTGGTCGCATTATCGTCTCCATCCAACTCTTTGATCTGACGTAAGAATTGCTCGAATACAACCCAAGTAACTGCATGTGCATCTTCAACTGTTTTGACGATCTTGGGTTCTAGAAGTTCATCTTTCTCAAGAGAATGCCAAGATGCCCAAGCCCCAGGGTATTCTTTGATCAACAGCATAAGGTACTGGAATAAGTCATTGTATGCCATAACCCATGGATCATTATCAGGAAGGGTTTGGTCAGGATCGCTAGGGTCCGTTGCTGGCGTACGTGTAGACCTTCCAGGAGTCGGCTCAGTCGTGTCGCCCGTCTCGGCAGGCAGTGATGCCGGCAATGTGCCCTCGGCACATGACGCCATCCACGCACAATGAGCCATCTCGTTTGCCGTCTGTGTCATCAATGTTGTGAGGCTGAGGTCTCTTTTCCATTCGTTTGTCAACTTTTCTCTGAAGTCGAGGGCTGCCATGATTTCCTTGGCCTGAGTGTAGGCCTGGTTGTCCGTGACAGAAGTCAGCAATGGCGGCCTGAATGGATATGGCTGAGAAGGAAGAGACTGTATCAATGCGCAAAAATTGCGATAGCATACTGCGTCGCAGAATTGCGTTGTAAACATTGCCATGTTATGGTTGTTCTGTTTGGCGTGCCAAGCCTGTGGGGTAACCCTGTCGTACGTATCCACCCAATGGTCGGATGGAAGAACAGTGATACCACGGTTCTGCATGATAGTGATCAAGTCGCTCGTGTGGTGATCAAAGTTCGGGTGTGCGCCCCATTGCGCTGCTTTTCCAGGTCCCATGACCGTGGGGCAGCGGAAATACTGCATCACATCGACAAAACGTGATACGTCCACGAGCACGTGCACGGGCATGAGCGTCGGGACGCCGCCCTCACATTCCATCTTTTGGAGCTCGTGTACGTTTGTAGGAGCACGACTGCGATGTCGGCGCATGTCGATGGTGTTCTGTCCAGGATTAGCACATGCGATGTCGTTCGCACTCCATACTACCATGGCATTGAGTCCCCTGTGATAGTGTCTTTGTTTTATGGATGATGGGAAATCATTGGCCCAGTATTCCCAGATGGTCTCGTTCAGCTCGCGCCACTTCTTGATGGAAGCGTTGTCGCTTTGAAACATGAGGCCTCTGGCTTCGCGGATCTTCCTGATCATATTGCGCTGCTCGAGAGTGTTCTCAAACTGATTGTTGAGAAGAGCGTTGATACGGCTTTCCTCTTTCTCGAAACGTTGCTTGCGTAGTTCCTCCATTCCGTATCGTACGCCCTCATAACCAGCTTCAGGCAAGAGAACGCAATCTTGACCGATCGGCGTGTCATTCTGTCTGAACCATTCCCTGTAATTGCCAAAAGAGAATGCCCACATCATGATGTCGTCGCGGATCATGGTCGACAGGTGCTCAAGAGTAGCGCCACCCATGTATTCCGCGCGGTTAAGGCACGGCATGAATAGCGGTACAAGAGCAGTATTTGATGCTTTGGCGAGGTCGATTCTCTTCTGGGCAGCGTTGAGCTCGTCGATGCCGAAAGTGGGGTACTTCTTGTGTTTTGCACCCTTAGCCCCTTTCTTCGGATGCATGATCCATGTTGAGTCCGTGTATAAGTTGGTCCATTTGTACGCATGACCCGATGGCCCAAATGCATGATGTAATAGTAGTCCCAAGTCCTCTTGTACGAGGGAGTGCCACCCATTGTCTGACAATAGGGTAGAAACCAAGCGACCACCACAGAAAGCACTGTATTTTGCGTGGTCCAGCTCGAATGGGTCAACATCATTGCCAGGAGTCATGCCGGGATCATTCGAACCCATGTGGTCAGCAGCGTCGCCGAAGAAGTCGTTGCCCTCGTTGTATGGTGTCCAACGATAGGTACGCTCTGTCTCTTGTGGATAATCCAATATCGCCACCCAACCATTCGGATGGTCGGATGGTGTTGCCACCGTCTTGGAGTTTGATCCGATACTTCCAAAGCCTCCGCGCGCAGTCAACCATGTAGTAAGCTTGCGGCGGAACTTCTTTGTTTGGGTAAGGTCGGAAAAAGCTCTCGTGTTGGTGACCAAGTTATCCTCGACGATATGACCGATGTGCCCAGATGTATCCGATGTCCTGGCGATGCCAGGTGGACGAGTAGGTAGCTTGGCCATTGCACGATCAATTTTAGGAGCATAGCATGGCGTTACCAATCCGTTTTGGTATACATCGGATGGTGCACTCAGACCATTGTTGTAATAGTTTTGCGTATCCGTAACGCTGTCCTCGGTGTATTGTCCCAGAACTGCACTGCCAATTTTGGACCAATCGTTGTGAATCATCATCCACTCCGTCTTCAGTATCATTGTAGTAAAGTTTGATGGTGGACATTTGCGGTCTGATCCTGGGATCGTCGCATTCAAATGATCATGTAGTCCACGAACACTATCTTGTACTGAAGGATTACGATTGAAAAGGCTGGAAATCATACACATAGCACGCATGAATGATAGCCACGGCGTAGCTGTGAACGTGTTGTACTCATAGTTGGCGTTGCCGCCGACGGATCCACTCTCGGTGCTGGCCCATTTCTTAGCCTCGACGGACGCGAAGCGGGCAAGTTCACGGATAGAAGACTCGTCGGGTACGCGGAGATCAAATTCTCCGCTCCGATCGGCACGCCGTTGATGTATGTATATGTAACCATCTTCGGGATCACGAGGACGACCAGTTTGAGCGTGGTACGCAAAGCCCACGCGGTCATCGTCCCTGGCGTTCGGGTCGTACTCCTTGTCGTAGCCGATGGGCCAGCCGACGAGGTTGAGCGGCTGTGCCTGATCCATCTCGTGGATGGAGGGGTCGGGATTAGAACCGATCTCACTTATGTTCGCCTCGCAAGCGGCAAACAGGATGCTTGTAAGCTTTGTAGCTCGAGTCGTAAAATTGCTGCGGTGTGAACGAATAATCAATGTCCTAACTCTCTCTGCATCTCGTTGAGGTGAGGGAGGATGGCGAGGATGTCTACCGTGCGGTGAACGTGCGCGTGAACGAGGTGTGCGCGACGAAGTATCTGCGGCTGGTACGCCATAGTGGTACATGCATGCACATAGTCCCTCATGGTTAGCTTGTCCAACACACTGAAATCCGCATTCTGATCCTACCTCGCCCCATCTTTCTTTTTCCGTCAGCAATATCTTGCATATTTCTGGGCATCCATTCAATTTAGGAGGTTCCGCTTCATGAGGTAAACCGTCGGGCCTCCGAGGCCCTCGTATCGGCGGACATTGTATCGGAGTAACAGGAAAAATAAGCGAGTGTTCCAAGAGGTCCTTCCAAAGGTCTGCTTTCTTGGTCTCGAAATGTTTGGTCATCATATCTGCGATCTGCTCTTTTGTTCCTACATATTTAAGCTCGATATGTTCAATTTGACATGTTTCGCATATCCAATCCAGATTGATACGATGAGTACGATGAAGATGACGAAGTGCTGGTGTACGTCCCTTTTGGACAATTTTGATAACGGCCTGGTTATCCTCCAGGACGATGAGTCGTACTTTCGGTGCACTGATCTCTGGAGCTGGCTCTGGATCCACGTGTAGTACGGTACCTTCATGGGATATTGTACGTCTCTTTGGAGTCGTAGGTAAATCCGTATTTAGCGGTAGTTGCCTACGGCTAGGAGAAGATCCCCGAGTAGGGGGTGCCTTGCGAGGCGATGGTTTACGCTTCTTTTTGGCTGCCAATGTAGGACACATCGCCGGGTCAACGTGTCGATGGCAACTCAGGCATGTATTCTTCTCTTTGCATGTTTTGGCAACTCCCACCACGGCTTCCCAGAATGATAGTAGTGGTAACCCTTCCAGTCGTAGTGCGGAATCGAGAGCAACGATCTCCGATTCAGTAGATGAATGTGAAACAACCGTTTGTTTCTTACATACAGCGTTGACTGGAAAGAACGTATTGGGTCCAACAAGCGCAGCAAAAACACCGGTAGTGGATTTGGATGATGTAATGCAATCAGCGAACGAGGCGTCAGTGAAGAGCATGATGGATAACTTGTCTGATGAATCGCCTATCCATCCGTGTAAGCAATGTGTACGCGTCGTTTTGATGTAGCATATCAACCGATGTAGACGTTTGTCACATGTAGTATTCCATTTGGTAATTTCTCTGGCCAACATACATACCGGATGTAGAAGATCGAAACGACAGCAACGTGCCAAGTACAGGATCTTCATTAGTACACTTGCCGCGTCCTGGCCGAGAACGCCCTCGTCTGAATAGTCGGACTCAGTGAAGGAGGTGTCCTCGATGCCAGGGGTCTCTGCGTCGGGTAGATCATGGTATGTGGCGGGTATGGTATTGGTAGAAGTTGTGTCGATCGATTTTGCTGGGCTGGATGATCTTGTCCGTGCGTTGAGCACACTAGTAGGTCTGGCGACCGACCCGGAGGAAGATGGCGATTTGGATCGCGAAGCCCTCGGCGAGTCGGATCGTTTCCGACGTGACCCTGTTCCCTGGGCGCGCTTGGAGGCGCATTCCAGGTACCGCTCAATGCACTGATCTGTAAAACCAAGCATGTCATGTCGAATACCACGAACGTGTTTTGCCGTATTGTATTCTTTCTCGTTGTGTGCAGGTAGCATAGGGCGTATTGTGGACATTCTTTTGTCGAAGATGCTCTGCGGTACATCATATGCTTGTTGTCCACAACCCAAATATTGTGAGTATGGAGTAGGTGGATCCAAATCGATACCGCTTTTACGAATATAATCCCAGCCAGTCTGTAGATTATGAGCTGGGCCGGCCAATTTGAAATCGTCCACATATACTGAAAGTATCAGTCCCAGTTTGTTGTGTCTCCATACACATTCCCATCCTGAAATAGGCTCGAAACCGACGCTTTCCAAGCATGTACGGCATTTTCGTTCCCAAAAGACACCTGCAAGAGGGTGTCCGTATAGTGCCAATCGCAATCGGCACACTGGGTTATTGTATTTTGACCATGATGTCGGTTGTCGCCATTTAGGTATAGTAATCCAAGTATCAACTGGATCAATTCGTCCGTCGCCGTATAATAGTGCCTGCGTGTAAGCTCCAGGTGCGTCACTTTGCTCTCCCGCATATTGCGGTAATAACGCAGTAGCATCGCAAAGTTTGGAAGCCTCTATATGCGAAGCACTGGAAGCGGCGTCGGCGAATATGGCGGCCAAACCAGTTTCATCTTTGCCTGTATTGCCCTGAACCACCACTCTGCCCTTGAATTTACGTAGATCAGGAGGAAGTTCTTCATGTTTGACTGAAGATAATTCCAATATATTGAAGAAATGCACCTTTGTTCCATTGCGAATAGCTTGTGACTCAATATCAGCTTTTTCTGCAACAGTCTCCAACATCCATGTTTGTTTCTTTTCCAATCTCTCGTATTCTTTTCGTAGGGCTTCTTGTGCACGTGGTTCTGCGGCAACTTCTTTCTTACTCAGGTTTCTGGTAACTAATGCTGGGCGTGACCATGTCGAATCTGGTATTTTATCTCTGTGTGCCGGCATGTAGTTGGTCTCACGTGGCATGGTTGGTATTGCTACCGACTGGGTGAACTTGCGTATGAGCGGGTTCAAAGTCCCAAAGTCGGTTCCTTCATTATCCACAAATACCAAAGCACGTTCTTCTCCATCGTGCTGTTGTGGTAGTTGACGGTAGTATAGTACCGTGGTAATGTCACGTGGCCCACCAGGTAATTTGGCATACAGTATTTCTTTGTTTGTCACGCCTTTGACATTCTCGTCGCGGATGACGTCGCCATTGTCAGTGTCGTATGTAATCCGTCGTTCCACAGTATTCCATGTGGGTCCGCCTGATGTAGTAGTACGGAAATTGTTGACCTGTTTATCCTGTCTTGTCCACACTCTCAATGCAGCACGATCACGAATCTCACGGGCTCGTTTAACGTCGTTGGCGTAATCGATCTCTTTCTTTTGCTGTCCACGAGAGAGTGTTTTCCAATGCTCGGGGAGAACATGATCAGGGCGTGTAGTAGTCTGCACACGTGTCTCGCGTCCACGAACCACCATTTTGCCGTCTGGCGTTATTTTTGGAAGCTCATAGAACTGAATCGTGCCTGTCCACGGCTCGCTCAGCTCCCTGTGGTCGTTGGCGCTAACACCATCCCAAACATCTCGGAAGTTACTTTCGCCCTCGAAAGTAGAAGTCGTTTTGAAATCTCGTGTCACGTCGAGTTGGTCAACAGGTACTGGTATATTCATGACGTCGTCCGTTGGGATGAATAGTTTCTTTCTTGGGGTACGAATGTGTCTGATGACGCAATATCCACGCTGTTCCCAGTAGTCTGGCTCCGGCGCTGGTGCAGCAACTTCAGAAGCCGATGTCTGGATATCAATAGCGTTATCTTCCGTTGTCATCATAGACGGATCATCCCATTCTTTAGGGTAAGAAAGTGGAGGATCAGGCATTGGCTTGTCACCCAAGGGGCGAGAAGTAGATGCCTTCACCTCGTCGTGTGCCTCAGGGTTATGATGTCGCAGAGTACCATCTTTCACGGGGTAGGTGAACTTGCCATCAGGAATGATGATGTCTTTGACTCTGTGCACATGACACAGATCACCATCAGGATTCTTGGCGTATGTAGCCGTGTCCAAAACAAGGTAGTCACCTGACCATCGTCCACCAGAGTGTAAGTGGTATCCCATGAATAACCCTTCCCGAGTGTTTTCTTTAAATTTTGCAGTCTCGTTGTTAATCTCGGGGTTGAGGCATTTCCAAAATATCCGAGCACCGAATGGTATGCAGTGCCCAGGAAAGCTTTCGCCAAATCTTATTTCATGAGCTGTCTTTTCTGCATGCTCCTCGTTGAGGGCAGCGACGCCCGTGGATGTATGCACAAAGTTGTGTCCACAGCAAAAGGCTTGCATGGCCTCTTTCCACCATTCGTGTCCCAGACCAGACATATGTAACACAGCTCTGGCACCAAGGATGACAATTTTGACAACGCGCTCAATCAATCCATTTGTCTGTGGACGATGTGGCGTACTCGTGTCGTGTCTCCATCCCAGTTGGCGGCAAGCTTTCTGAAGCTCTCCAGAATTGTCTGTGTAGATATGCTTCACCTCATCGTTCGCGGCGATGAACTGTTGAAAGGATGCCTTTGTAGTAGCTGCGTCTTTGTGTAGCGCTGGGTAGGCCATGAAGATGCCAGTATATCTGTCAAGGACAACAAGTGCATATTTGTCGCCATGTTTGTCCGCGGCATCGTCTTTGGCCAGTACGATATTGTCGGCAGTTAGAGCTTCACCGAACTTCTTCGGGACAAAAGCCTCGTAGGCGTTATCCTCTTCGGTGGGGTCTGCCGGTGGATGTGGTTTGTGCTGTCGTCTACACGGGGCATTCTGTGCCATCGTACGAGAACAGATCTCACAATCGGGATGTTTTGGGCTGTGAGTCATGTAATGCATCGGGTCGATCGGTTTCTTTTGTCTGTTGGGCAGAACTCGATCGTTGTCTGGATGCGTTCGTGTAGGTGTCTCTGTCGGTATGTCGTTGTCTGCTTGAGCTATATCGAACCCCCCGCATTGTGGAGGAGAACACTGCATCTGAGACGTAGGCGAGTCGGTGGTCGTGTCCACGTTGGTCTCGTCTGTTCTTGTGTCGGGAGGTTCTTCGACCGTGATGGTCCGTGCTCCTCCTCCCTCTCCGACATGTGGTCTCTTGGGGCAGGTCCCTATGTGGGGTCGTAGCTCGTCTGCAGTGGTTGGTTGCTCTGTAGTTTTGCAGCGCCAACAAGTGTCGTTACAGCGGGCGGATGAACGCTTTCGCTGACGACGGCGGGGTGCTGACGAAGTGCATAAACGTGGTGGTGGTATCCGTGTTAAGTCGTCGAGTCGTAACTCTGGTACTCGATTGTTGACTGGAATCTTATACCATTGGCCCCCCGGATCCTGAAGCATGTAGCCCAGCTCAGGATCCCAAAGCTGTCGAAAGCCATCAACCTCGATCAATTTCCAACTGATAGTAATGATGGGCAGTCTGGTAAAGCAAGGGCTGAACTATGCAGTCCAACTTCGGGTAGCCGTATGTCGTAGTGCTCGTTGACGGTACGATCACCATTTGCAGTTTCCAGAATATGCTCTTCGCGAATAGATATGCGATCCGACTCGGTCTGCGTAAGTTCATGTTTTCCCTGAATATGATGGGCAGAACCACTGTCAAGAACCCAAGACCTTGTCAATGCTGCAGTCGAGCGTGGAGTGTCGACTTGCTTTGTCGTTGTTGTCGTCTGGGCAGTCTTTGATGACTGCTTGACAGTGTCGTCATGCTTTCGGATCGCAGTTGGTGTGGCCACCGACTCTTTGTTGTGTCGGTAGTCGTACAGTTCGTCGTACCATAGTTGTGCCTCTTTTTGACATTCTCGTAAGGCCTCTGCACTATCATCCCACCATTTTTGTGGTAATGGATCTGGTACTTTGACGATGTCACCCTCATTCGGCAGCTCTTTCCACCTGTCCAGTCTGGCTCTGCCAGATATGGTATGGAAATAGTAGTCCACGTTGCGTACGTCGAAGCGTATCCGACGACGTATCTTGGTAGATGTCGTTGTGGCCTTGGTGTTGGCCATGAGGGTCTTGTCGCGGATGACGTAGCTGCGGTCTGAACGGCGTGAATGTCTAAAGTTGGCAGGAGAACGTGCTCTAGTGTTGGGTGAACCACGGGACGATCCGCGGCTCGGATACCGCTTGCCACGTTCTTTGCCACTGCCATATGATCGATCACGGCCGCGTGGACTGCCACGTCCGCCGCCACGATTGTCTCGTCCTCGGGAGGTAGATCTCGAAGATCTGCCGTAACGACTTCTCGATTGGCTGCGAGAGTCTTGGGACCTCCTGGATGTCGAACGGGATCGGTCGTATTGGCGTCGGTTGTCACGTCCCTGTCGTGAATCGCTTGCGTAGCGAAACCCCCCGCGTTGTGAAGACCGTTGGCTTCCTGATCCGCGGGGTGGTGATCGGCCACGGCTGTCCTGGCTGGAAGTCCGTGGTCGACTCGGGCTTCGTTCAGGAGTCTTTGCACCAGGTGCAAGATGAGCGTATTTGCATTTGTCGCCTTTTGTGCACTTGTTCTGTGCGAAATCCTTGCACTGTGCGACGTGCGGGTAGTTGCACTTATCACCTCTGGTACATGTGTTGCGCTTGGCAAAATCGAAACAGAATGGCCTTGATGCTGGCTTCTTGTGATTCGCAGGAGTGGACATACTACGGCGGGGGTTGCCACCAGCCGTTGATGTTCTGGAAGATTTGTTGTTCTTCCAATCCCTGGAATATGTATGTAAAGCCTTGCACCGTTCACCATTGCGACAATTGCCTTTCTTCCATGCAACGCACACGTTGACCTGAGATCGTGTCTCATGTTCGTACCGTAGCTTGTTTTGATTCTTCTCCAATTGTTTAATCTCCAGTATGTCCAGGACACGCTGTCGAAGCCAACCGTAGGTACGATTCGGGTCGCTCATCTTCATGCGCTGGTACTCGTACATGTCTTGTTTCATCCATGCATGTCTACGAATCTGTGTGCGGAATAGCGATTCCAATATCTTTGGATCGGGTACTTCTCGGCATTCCAAGAGTAAGGCGTCCCAATCGGTAATGAAACGTTGCAAATCTTCGTCTCTCATCCTCAGTTCTTTAAGGCGCTCGAAATCGTGCAGGTCGTCGTCGACGTCTGTCACTTTGTAGGACTGTAGGATATGCCAGTATATCTGGCGTCCTTTGAGCATGCGTCCTGCTTTGTGCTCTCTGGTCTCGATGAGCCTGATTTGGTAGCGTAAGTCTGAGGATAAGATGTCGCTCAGAGCGGTTGCGAGTTTGCAATCGATGCTCTCAAAGTCTCCACTGTCTTGTAAATCCTCGAATGTACATTCGGGCTGTTCTGCCACGCATAGGAAGGCGTATGCTTTGGATGGTCGCCCTGAGGCGGCCCCAAAGTTCTTCCGCACTCTTTGCTGCCACTCCAGCAGCTGCGTGATCTTAGGCAAGACAGGTACTCGAACGGTGTCTGACTCCTTGATAGGCGTCGTTGTATGTACCGACACCGCAGACACTGGTTGTGAGGGTATCGGTGCACCGTCGATTGTTGGTTCTGTGCGCACAGGAGACACATGGCGTGTCTGTGCAGAAACTGCCGCGGAGGCTGCTCCTGGAGATGTACGTCGTTGTTGTCCTGCTGAAGCTTGTGGTGCTTCGGCGGACGCTGCCGTCGGCCTGTGCGGGTCGGCTGCAGGTCGAAGGTGAATGTTGGTGTCGTTAGTGTGGTCGATCAGCTGATTCGTCCAGCTCGTCATGTCTTCTTGTATTTGACCCACCTTTTGGCGTGTATACTCATCAGTATCCCGAGACCGTTGGGAATACCGATCAAGTCGATGCTCGCATGCTCGGAGACGGGCGCTTTGTGCCTCCACCTCGCTTTCCAGTCGTGCGAGATAACTCTCAACACGTACCTTCTCAGTATCTCTTTCATGAATAACCTGGGAGAGCTCTAACTGCGTGTGGTCCGCCGCCTTCTCAACCTCCTGCAACCTGTCAGTGAGGCGGGCGAAATCGTAAACCGTGGGAGGAGAATCCAGCTGATCAGTCTGGGCTCGTCCGACACGCAACTCTGCCAGGGCGTCCTGTACACCAGGGAAACGCTGCTCTATGTCAGCGATCCGGTTAGCGAGTGGCTGCACGACAGCGTTGGTCGCATCAAGCCTTTGAGTGATGACTCTCTCAGTACGCTGCAACATGTCGATCAGGTTCGACGAGTTTGTGTGTGCTTCGGTACGAAGCGTCGCCGTAGTGTGGTCTAGGTAAGATCGAAGATCATTGATCTGAGACTGAACGTCGCCGAGGTCTGTGGCCTCGGTTGGGGTTGGTCGGTTACGGAGCTGGTCGTGGACCTCATCGTGTAAAATCCTGACCGCAGAAATGCCTGTGTCGCGTACGATCACCAGTTGTTGCTCCATCTGCGCGAGATAGTTGCGCAGGTTCTCGACCATCGCCGTTCGTTCACCTGAGTGTGACACCTCACGATCAACCTGGTACTGCAGTTCTCCTATGATGCGTCTATCTTCGGTGATCCTGGAATCGATGATCCCTAAGGCGCCGTCAAGATCGGGGCGTATGGCTGCAGTATCGGTGGCGTTCGTCTGAACGCTCTGTAGTAGTCCAGAGTATTGACTGGACACGAAGGTTTCAACCTGGTCTCTGAGCTCAGCTATGTCACTTGCGGCGGACGTCTCCGCCAGCTGGTCGTCTGAGATGGAGAGGTGGGGAGCGTCAGCTTCCCTGTGTCCCCTGTCGCGGGGAGTGCATGGCCTCTGAGAGGCAGCGCGCGGGCTCGACCTGCTCTCGCCGCATGGGCCTGGGGCTCCACGGTGGTTGCGCGCGGACGAGCTGCGATTCGGACCATGTGTGTGTGATGTCTCATCCGATGATACCTTGGGGCACCGCGTCTGTGGCTGTGCCGACACTGGTCTACTGAGTTCCTCGAAGGTAGCTACGTGCTCCGCCACGGGGACGGTCGCAGGGCTGGGGGTTCCAGCACCTGAGGTCCATCGGCGGTTAGCGCGGAAGCGCCCTGGAGTATCGAGACCGGCAAGGCTTTCGCCTGACGCGGTTGGGATTGCTCCCGACGGGGAAGGGGAGGGAGGATCAAAGGTCGGCGTGTGAAACTCCGTCCTTCCTGTTCCTACTCCTTCTCCTGTCCCCCCGCGGGCGGCGCTGCGGCGAAGTTCAGCAGCTAGACGCGCCTCGGGTCCTCGGGAGCTGGGGGGGGGGGGGGTATCGGGGACACCAACACAGTCCGCATTAATGCTCTCCAACTCGTCACCGAGCCGTCGCACCGTGGGAGAGCTTGGACGCGAAGCCCCAATGGAACCCTTACGGCGCATGCGCCGAAGCGGCTCCATTAGGCGCGCATGCAAGGCCACCGCGGGCGAGTCGGTGATGGTGAGCGTTAAAGGGCTGATAACCTGTGTATGGGGTTGAAGTACAAGAGAACAGAACCCCTGATCCGTTGGTAGAGAGATGGAGGGATAGATGGATATCTTTCCCTCCCAAGCGATCAAGGTACGATCGCTCCAACTCAGTACCTGAGCCCAAACGGCCAGGTGCGGGAGAGGTAAGGATAAGGAGTATATATGAGGGTATTACACGGGTTCCATACACAGAAAGAGCTTCACGGATTGAGGGCGGGTGGTCTTCAAAATGTGGCTCTCGCCTTAGCGCCGCGTCCACTCTCTGAAAAACCCCAAGAGCTTCACGAATTGAGGGCGGGTCGTTTTCAAAATGTTGCTCTCGCCTTGGCGCCGCGCATATTCGCGTGAAACATTTGCAAGAGCTTCAAGGATTGAGGGCGGGTCGCTTTCAACATGTGGCTCTCGCTTAGCGCCGCGCACAAGCATTTTGAATATTTGCCAGAATTGCACGGACTGGGGGGAGGTCAAAATGTGGCTCTCGCCTCAGCGCCACGCACCTTCGTTTGTTGATGAGCAAGAGTTCCGCGGATTCCCATGCTCAACGCACAAGAAATGTCGTGTTGGAAGGATTTGGGATTTTGAGGGTGCAACAATTAAGTTGGTTCGCGGTGTTGCAGTCCCAGGGAGGGCGTTTTGGCACGGTCCAGGATCGTCAAAACGCAACAATCAGGTTGATCCGTCGCGTTGGCATCCCGAGAACAATGTTTTGGCATGCTTCAGGGTCTTCAAACGGTCGTTTTCCAACGGGGCAGTTCCCGCAGTGGAAATGCACCGTTGCAGGGGCCTACGAAGAGGGAGCTTGGAGGGAGGCTTCCACTAGGGGCCCAGAAAGGACGCACGCGCCCAAGCTATGTACATGAACACGGCCCCTTGACCCGCGAGACTTGCCGCGTGGTACGAACGTTTTTTCCCAGCCATCCTGTGGTGTTGGGTCCTAGTTTTGAAGAGACGGTGCCCCGCGTTCTCCTTCCTTCCTTCCTCCCGCTGCCTCCTTGCTGCCGCCCGCATGCGTCACGCACGCCCAATTCGGCACACCCCTCACACGCTTCGTGGCCCCATAGGGGGCTCCACCGACGGCCCCAGTGCTGCCGCCCGCATGCGTCACGCACACCCAATTCGGCACACCCCTCACACGTTTCGTGGCCCCATCGGGAGCTCCGCCGAAGGCCCCAGTGCTGCCGCCCGCATGCGTCACGCACACCCAATTCGGCACACCCCGCACACGTTTCGTGGCCCCATAGGGAGCTCCGCCGAAGGCCCCAGTGCTGCCGCCCGCATGCGTCACGCACACCCAATTCGGCACACCCTCACACGTTTCGTGGCCCATAGGGGGCTCCGCCGAGGCCCCAGTGCTGCCGCCAGGCATGCGTCACGCACACCCAAATTCGGCACACCCGCACACGTTTTCGTGGCCCCATAGGAAGCTCCGCCGAAGGCCCCAGTGCTGCCGCCCGCATGCGTCACGCACACCCAATTCGGCACACCCCTCACACGTTCGTGGCCCCATAGGGAGCTCCGCCGAAGGCCCCAGTGCTGCCGCCCGCATGCGTCACGCACACCCAATTCGGCACACCCCTCACACGTTTCGTGGCCCCATAGGGAGCTCCACCGAAGGCCCCAGCGCTGCGCACGCATGCGGTTCACCCCCCAATTCGGGCACACCCCTCACACGTTTCGTGGCCCCATAGGGAGCTCCACCGAAGGCCCGAGGGCTGCCGCCCGCATGCGTCACGCACACCCAATTCGGCACACCCCTCACACGTTTCGTGGCCCCATAGGGAGCTCCACCGAAGGCCCCATGGCTGCCGCCCGCATGCGTCCCGCACACCCATTTCGGCACACCCCTCACACGTTTCGTGGCCCCATAGGGAGCTCCGCCGAAGGCCCCAGTGCTGCCGCCCGCATGCGTCACGCACACCCATTCGGCACACCCCTCACACGTTTCGTGGCCCCATAGGAAGCTCCGCCGAAGGCCCCAGGGCTGCCGCCCGCATGCGTCACGCACACCCAATTCGGCACACCCCTCACACGCTTCGTGGCCCCATAGGGAGCTCCGCCGAAGGCCCCAGCGCTGCCGCCCGCATGCGTCACGCACACCCAATTCGGCACACCCCTCACACGTTTCGTGGCCCCATAGGATGCTCTACCGAAGGCCCCAGCGCTGCCGCCCGCATGCGTCACGCACACCCAATTCGGCACACCCCTCACACGTTTCGTGGCCCCATAGGAAGCTCCGCCGAAGGCCCCAGGGCTGCCGCCCGCATGCGTCACGACACCCAACTCGGCACACCACTCACACGCTTCGTGGCCCCATAGGGAGCTCCGCCGAAGGCCCCAGCGCTGCCGCCCGCATGCGTCACGCACACCCAATTCGGCACACCACCTCACCGTCCGCATGCGTCCCGCACACCCATTTCATACATCTACCGAAGGCCCAGCGCTGCCCCCGCATGCGTCACGCACACCATTCGGCACACCCCCACAGCTTCGTGCCCCATCCCACTCCACCGAAGGCCCCTGTGCTGCCGCCCGCATGCGTCACGCACACCCATTTCGGCACACCCCTCACACGTTTCGTGGCCCCATAGGAGCTCCACCGAAGGCCCCAGGGCTGCCGCCCGCATGCGTCCCGCACACCCAATTCGGCACACCCCTCACACGTTTCGTGGCCCCATAGGGAGCTCCACCGAAGGCCCCAGCGGCCGCGCTCACATGCGTCCCCGCCACCCATCCCGGCACGCTCCTCACAACAACAGGTTTCGTGGCCCCATAGGGAGCTCCACCGAAGGCCCCAGTGGCACCGCCCGCATGCGTCACCACCCGTACCCAATTCGGCACACCCCTCACACGTTTCGTGGCCTCGTAGGGAGCTGCACCGAAGGCCCCAGTGGCGGCGCTCACAGTACACCCCTCACGCGCTTCGTGGCTCCATAGGGAGCTCCACCGAAGGCCCCAGTAGCGGCGCTTACATGCGTCTCCGCCACCCATCCCGGCACCCCCCCCGCAGCAGCATCATGTTTCGGGGACCCATAGGGAGCTCCCTTGGAGGCCCCAGTGGCGGCCCTCACATGCGTTTCCGCCACCCATGTCGGCACGCCCCGCGCGTGTTTCATGTCCCCATAGGGAGCTTCACCGAATGCCCCAGTGGCACCCATCTCGGCACACCCCTCACACGTTCCGTGGTCCTATGGGGAGTTCCTTTGAAGATGAAACCCGCAGCTGCGGTACTGACAACTGCATATGGTTGGGTTCTTCGCCAGGCTAATTTTTTGCAATGCGAACTCTCAAAACCAGCGTGGATTCATGTACGTGTACGTCCTTCTTTTGCTCCTGATCCACTGGTCCTCCTCCTCACTCGTCCCTCCTCAGCCGCAAACTGCCCCAATGCGCCCCGCTACCTTGCCCTGTGAGGGTCTCTTCTCTTATTCCTTTGGCGTGACGAGAAGGTGCCGAAACCGCTGCGCCCCGGACCTCGGGCTTTTCTTCTCGACAGTGCGAGGCGGATCCAGCCGTGGCGACGAGGGCCACAAAGGGACCCCGAGAGAAAAGCGAAAACGAGATGAAGAGCAGCGGTATCGGCACCCTTTTTGCGTCACCGACCTTCATGCAGCGCGTCCCACGATGAGCGACGCGCGGTTACCTTCGCGCCCTCGCACTCCCTCCCTCAGCTTCTCTGGCCATGGCCGCAACGCGCAAAGCGTTGTTACATCTTCACGCCCCGTGGTTGATATTTAGCTGTTCCTCCTCACATGTGCTGCTGTTGTATTTCACAGCATGGATACCCAACGGTTCGGGACCTGCTTGTCAACGGCCCTGGGGCCTGGCAAAGGCCCCCCCAAAGCACCAACAAAAGCATCCGTACTGTAGTGTTCGCAGCGTGAGGACTTATGTTCTTCCTCGCCCAAGCCCGCAAGATAGGCAACGAACGGCGGAGCCGCTTCGAGCGCGGTCTCCATCCCCGCAGAAGGCGGAAGGAGGTTGTTCTTGAGAGCTGGGCTCGTGAGGACCTTGGTTTCCTCACTCGTGCGAGTGAGCAGCGGGGTTTACTACGCCCCTCCGCAGCTGGCTAGCTCGGCGTCGTCGTCGGAACGAAACCCGACGGGCGGAGCGCGATCGAGGCCTGCCGCCCAAGGAACGAGCCGCCCAGGGGGCTCCTCCGCCGGGAACCTGACCGCCGACTCCTGCGCGGGGCGAACGCGCGCACGTCGGGGCCGCTCGGAAGCCCGGCCTCAGCGCTGACCTCAAGACGACGTTAGCTGCACACCGACACCGATCTTGGGGTGCTGCTAGAAGTTGTCCTGGCACAGGGTGCCCCCAGCTCTTCGCGCCACTGTGGAGCTCCTGAGGCCCTCTAGGCCTCGTGAAGGGTGCTCATGGAGGCCAGCTGGGCTCCCCAGAATCCGGGGGACACCTTGGGGCAGCGCCACCTTTTCCAGCACCCGAGATCTGGGCTGGGCCGATCTTGGATCCAAGACAAGTGGATTCGTCTTCCGTGCCCAACAACGACGGCGTATAAACCCGTGTTGTGCCGAAGACGGGCCTGGCCAAGATCGGCGTCGGTGCACAGTTGTCGCTGTTCGAGACCTGGGTCGTACAAAGCCGTGTCGCGAACCCCACGCTGGCTTAGCAACTCCCAATCCCGGGTCTGCAGAGGGATCCGCCCCGCGAGGTGGGCAAGGAATGCCGCCTGGCCTGTCAGCACAGCGCAGGGAGCCAGGCGTGGCTGCGGTCGTGGCGCGCCTCTCGGACCCAGACCCCAACGCCCGCTGCCCCCCTGCGTGACGACGGAGGCGGTGACGCACTTGGGTGCCCCCTGGGCCAGGATGAGGGTGGAGGGGAGTCGGTTCCACATGACAAGATCATTCAACATGAAGTCGGATCGAATCGAGATGTGCGTCGGATCGGGCAGCACCAGCATGATGGAATATAGAGCCACATTGAATCGCCATAATAAAATCTAATATGATCAAACTGGTAAACATCGATATCAAATCAATCAAATAATCAGATGGATCAAATCGGGATGGGCCCTACCCTACAAATCTCCCAAACCCGAGCCAACCGGAGTGGACAAGCTGACGGTCCTTGGCGCTGATCTCGGTCGTACGCGCGTCGCCCGCACGCCCCCGTACGGTCAACTCGTGTCGCGACGCATCGCGCGATGGATTCTGACACCACATGGATCGTTCTACCTTCAACGATCGCGCCTTTCTGGAAGCGCAGATCGTTCAATATCGACCGATTCTGGGCCACTGGCGGCGTTCAATTTTGGACCCCCGCGCTGGCAGGCCTAAGCCGGATCGGCTCGCGAAATTGGATCGGGTCGGACACGAATCGGATCGCCAGCAAAGTCTAATCGAAATCTGATCGCGCGCCCAGCTCGCTGGCCCCTGCCGACGCTGGTATATAAATCGAACCGAATGGACTCCAATTGGAATCGCACCCCCAACCGACGCATCGAATCGCATCGAATCAGATCGTAGGCGGCCCTGGCCAGAGTCGCCGCGCCCGCAGAAAGGGGTGGAACGAGGGTGGTAACCTTTTAAAGGCAGGGGGATTATCTCACATGAAACCCGAGGCTTGGAAGAAGGCGAAGACGACGTATGGACGGACGGACCTGCGGACATACGGACGGACGGACCACAACGACCGACGGCTCTGACAACGTCCGACACCACGGACTTCCATGGAGCCTCTGGGACCCCAACGCGCAAAAAGACACATTGTTGCTCGTCCGAAGACACGACCGACGACGACGGACGACGCCGA
Source organism: Prorocentrum cordatum (assembly GCA_963575745.1). Classification (NCBI taxonomy): domain Eukaryota; class Dinophyceae; order Prorocentrales; family Prorocentraceae; genus Prorocentrum; species Prorocentrum cordatum. The sequence continues at coordinate 63,884 of CAUYUJ010020056.1, read as the reverse complement.
CGACCTGCGAACGAACGACGACTGGCGAACGAACGATGACGGACGACCGACGAGCGACGACGACCGACGCCACCGCCGCACACGCCGCTGCCTGGGCCGCCGAGAGCCCGCACAAAGACCTTCGAGGCCTGATACATTCGACCTTCGAGGCCCTGAATCTCTCGATCCAGAACAAGGAAACGCGACACCCCCTATCCACCAGAGCACCACCACCACCACCACCACCACCACCACCACCAGGGACCACCTCACTTCGGGAAGGCATCGTGGACCTCCTCGCTGGAGTTATGATCTCACAAGACTCATACAGTCTGGTGATAACTTAAGAATTTCTTTTGCTGAAAAATAGGGGCGGCGCCCAGGAGAAAGATATCAAAAAATAGTAAAAAAAAATAGTAAAAAATATGTAAAAATATATGTTTTCATATATTTTCTCATATTTTTACATATGTTATCATATTTTTCGGCGCCCGATCAGGGAAGGACAAAATATCAAAAAATAGCAAAAAAAATAAAAATAGTAAAAAATAGGTAGAAATATATGTTTTCATATATTATCTCATATTTTTCATATGGTGACCCATGGTGACGCACGCAGGGGTGGGTCACCAGAAAACTGGTTGAGAAAAACCAATTGTTTCACTTGCATTCTGGGCCCCAACATGAGACAGCGCATTGCCACTCAATACGTTTCCCACACGGCGCGCGCACAACAGGTGACCCACGCAAGGGTGGGTCACCAGAAAACTGGTTGAGAAAAACCAACTATTTCACTTGCATTCTGCGCCTCGACATGAGTCAGCGCATTGCCACTCAATACGTTCCCCACACGCCGCGCGCACAACAGGTGACCCACGCAGGGGTGGGGCGCAACAGGTGACCCATGGTGACCCACGCAGGGGTGGGTCACCAGAAAACTGGTTGAGAAAAACCAAGTGTTTCACTTCGGTTCTGGGCCTCAACATGAGACAGCGCATTGCCACTCAATACGTTTCCCACACGGCGCGCGCACAACAGGTGACCCACGCAGGGGTGGGTCACCAGAAAACTGGTTGAGAAAAACCAACTGTTTCACTTGCATTGTGGGCCTCAACATGAGGCAGTGCATTGTCCCTCAATACGTTTACCACGCGCCGCGCGCGCAACAGGTGACCCACGCAGGGGTGGGTCACCAGAAAACTGGTTGAGAAAAACCAATTGTTTCACTTGCATTCTGCGCATCCACATGAGGCAGTGCATTGCCCCTCAAGACGTTCCCCACACGGCGCGCGCACAACAGGTAACCCGCGCAGGGGTGGGTCACCAGAAAACTGGTTGAGAAAAACCAATTGTTTCACTTGCATTCTGGGCCTCAACATGAGGCAGTGCAATTGCCACTCGGTACGTTTCCCATACGGCGCGCGCACAACAGGTGACCCACGCAGGGGTGGGTCACCAGAAAACTGGTTGAGAAAAACCAATTGTTTCACTTGCATTCTAGGCCTCAACATGAGGCAGCGCATTGCCACTCAGTACGTTTCCCATACGGCGAGCGCACAACCGGTGACCCACGCAGGGGTGGGTCACCAGAAAACTGGTTGAGAAAAACAAATTATTTCACTTCGGCCTCGACATGAGGCAGTGCATTGCCACCCAATACGTTTCCCATACGGCGCGCGCACAACAGGTGACCCACGCAGGGGTGGGTCACCAGAAAACTGGCTGAGAAAAACAAATTATTTCACTTGCATTCTTGGCCTCGACATGAGGCAGTGCATTGCCCCTCAATACGTTTCCCATACGGCGCGCGCACAACAGGTGACCCACGCAGGGGTGGGTCACCAGAAAACTGGCTGAGAAGAACCAATTGTTTCACTTGCATTCTGCGCCTCGACATGAGGCAGTGCATTGCCCCTCAAGACGTTCCCCACACGCCGCGCGCACAACAGACCAGAAAACTGGCTGAGAAAAACCAATTGTTTCACTGCGCCTCGACATGAGTCAGCGCATTGCCACTCAATACGTTCCCCACCTCCGGAGGTAAGGAATCAGGGAAGACAGGAGGCAGGAGGGGGGGAGGCGAGGAGGGGCGACAGGCAGAAGAGGAATTCAAGGAGGGAGGGAGGGAGGGGGGGAGGGAGGGGAGGCAGAGGCATGAGTGGAAGACGCGGGGGGGGCAAACAACAGGGGAAGCGCAGGAAGGAAGAGGAGGAGACGGAGGACGAGAAGGAGGAGCAGCAGCAGCAAAGGACTGGAGATTGCCCCCCCCCTGTCCACTTCACATCATCGTTTCCGACATCTCGACGCCCTCATCCCCCTCGCTCCTGCCCCCCCTCTCACCGCGGCGGACCGCGCGACGGTGGGACGAGGATGGGCTGGCATCCCCCCCCTCAGCCCCTCGCCGGGGGAGGGCGCGGGCAAAGGGCATGGGGGGGGACGGCGTGGGGGGGATGGGCTGGCACCCCCTGCCCCCAGGCCCCAGGTGCCCAGTTCACCCCTGTTTAACATGTTCCCCAGCCCCCTCCCTAATCAGGGCCCCGCCATCTTGGGCGGATCTCTCGGGTCCAAGGCCGCGAGGCCCCCATGGGTTGGAGGGGCCCCAGAGGGCCCCCGAGAGACACACCAAATACCGAAGAGGATCTTGATACGGAAGAAAGCGCCCAAAAGTCCACGCTCGACCTCGCGAAAAATGTGCTGGACACGTGACGCTGGTCGCTGGATGCGCCGGCGGGGGCAGCCGCAGCGCATGGAATTCGGCTTGCAAGTCCCCACCAGCCCAGCGCCAGGAGGGCCCAGCGCAGCCCGGAGCAGCTCACCTGGGACGTTCAAGATACCTGGCAGATGGATCTAAGACGGCTGCCCCAAGACGGCTCCACTAAGTCCCACAAAGCTCCCAATGTGGCCCAAGAAAACGCCAATATGACACAGGCAGGCCCAGAGCCCCCCAAGAAGCCCCCAAGATCACCCCAGATTGCTCCAAGACGGCCCAAGAGACATCATGGCAAAGAGAGGTCCCCAACACGCCTTCCGAAGGCGGAGGACTGGCCAAGAGCGCCCTGAGAAGGCCGGTCATGGGGGCCCCCTGGGAGCACCCTTTCTGGGAACGAATGAAGCAAACGCTCGGGTCGATAAGCTGCAACCGGGGCCGGGGATGTTCTGGGGATCTCTGGGGCCTTCCTCGCGAGTCACGGGGGGTCGTCGGGTGGGTAGGGTCATGCGCGGATGGGCGGGCCCGTCCGCCATCGGCGGGCTGGCCAAGTTCCACTTCATATCAGACCAGCCAGAGAAACAATACAAACACAAACTGGTAAAACTCCACGCGGGGTCGTCGTGGCGGCGCCAGGGCCCCCTCCCCACGCCCCTGGCGGCGCACCTAACGCGCGAGCGTGCGGGGGAAAGCGGGTGACATGCCATTCTAAACAATGATGCCAGCGTTTGGGGCCGAAACAATGGATTCTCGAATTTCCAATGCGCAAGCTGGGCGCCCACAATGGGCCATTTGGCACAGGGCATCTGGCACCAGTGCTGGGGCACCACCCATATAGCACCGACCATTGGGCACGGGAGCACACCAACAATTGGCAGCCGTGCCTGGCAGCCCCCCCCCCCCCCGCCATTCCATAGCCCAGCAATCAGAAGGGAACCAACAACCGGGCATCATAACGCAGCAGGTGGCAACACGTGGCAGACAAACAAGGTTTATTTCAAGCCCCCTCGCGTTGGGCCAGGTGGGTGGGGGTGGGGTGGGGGTGGGGTGGTGGTGTGTGTGTGTGTGAGTGTGTGTGTGTGTGTGTGTGTGTGTGTGTGGTGTGTGTGTGTGTGTGTGTGTGTGTGTGTTGTGTGTGTGTGTGTGTGTGTGTGTGTGTGTGTGTGTGTGTGTGTGTGTGTGTGTGTTGTGTGTTTGTGAACGTACGTGTGCGTGGCGTGTTTGCGTGCGTGGGTGGGTGGCGGGGGGCGGGGGGGGAGGGCGTGCGGGGGGGGGGGGGCGCGGGGCGCTGCCGCGTCGAAGCGAGGGCCCGACACCACGAGATGGCTGGGAAAAAACGATTCGTGGGGAGACCTTCCCGGGGAAAAGGATCCTGATACTTTGCGCCGACCCTAGCGCGACGGTCGCCAGCGGCGATCCTCCGTCCGCGCACATACCAAGGGGGCGACAAAATGCCCTCGCCCACTGACCGCGACGGGGGCCCATGCCCTGCATCCCGACCTGTTCCCTTGTGGGCTGTCTGCGCCTCGGCGCCGAACGCGCCGGCCGCGCGGAGACGCCTGCGTCCAACGCGCTATTCCGCGCTGGCCGCCTCGTCGCGCCCGTCGCCTTGCATGGGCTAGCTGTGGCCCCAGAGAACACCGCCATCAAATGGCAAGATATTGCTTCCTGATCGCGCGACCCCCCGCCGCGGTCGATGCGCGGGCCTTGCGCCCCCCGCGAGCCTGGCGCCCGCCCGCGCGGCTTTGCCCCGCGCGCCGCGCGGCCGCGCCCCGCGATGGCGGGGCAGCCGCGCCCCCGCGGTTTACATGTCTCCGCGCGGCCGCGCCGGCGCCGCTGAGGACTCCGCGCCGGCCGCGCCCGCCCCCTGCACCGAAACCGGCGCGGCCGCGCGGCCGCGCCTGAGGGCGCCGGGCGGGCCGCGCCCGCGCGCTTGAGAACGCCGACCCGGCCGCGCTGGCGCGCCTCAGACTCAGGGCGCCGGCCTGGCCGCGCCCGCGCGCTCCATCATCCCGCCGCGGCCGCGCGGGGGCCCGCGCATTTGAGGGCGCGGCCGCGCTGGCGCGCCTCAAAACTTCGGCGCGGCCGCGCCTGCGCGTTTTACAAACCGCCGTCGGCCGCGCCGACGCTCGCGACGCGACTCCAGGGGCGGGCGCTCTCCGGACGCGGGCGAGAGGCCCCCCCGCCTCCGCCGGGCGCGCCCGAGCGCTTCATCGCCCCGCCGCGGCCGCGCGGGCGCGCCCGAGGACGGCAGCCCGCGCGGGCCCGCGCATTTGAGATCGCGCGGCGCGGCCGGGCTGGCGCGCCTCAAAACTTCGGCGCGGCCGAGCCCGCGCGTTTTACAAAACGCCGTCGGCCGCGCCCGCGCGTTTTACAGAGCGCCGTCGGCCGCGCCGACGCCCGCGACGCAACTCCAAGGGCGGGCGCCCTCGGGGCGTGGGCGAGGCGCCCTCCCGCCCCGCTGGGCGCGCCCGCGGGCGGGCACCGCCCCCGGCCCGCCGGGGCGCCGCTGGGTGGGGGATGGGGAAATAGGGAAAAATAGCTAGCGCCGCTCGCTGGGGGGGTGGAAATAGCGAAAAATACTTAAAAGAAATAGCTAAAAATAGCTAAAAATATTTACAAATAGCTAAAAATATATAAAAAAATATGTAAAAATATTATTTTTCATATGTCTTCTTGCATATAACATTTGGTTTTGCTGTGTTTTCATATATTTTTTTTCAATATTTTTTCATATTTTTCTATATTTTTCGTCTGGCTACTAAAAATAGCTAAAAATAGCTAAAAAAACCTAAAAATAGCTAGGGGAAAATAACTAAAAATAGCTCTCCCCCCGGCGCGTGAAAATAGCTAAAAATAGCTCTCCCCCCGGGCCGGGCCGCCGCCGCCCGGCGCCCCCGGGGCGCCGCGGGGCCGCGGCCCGCGGGGCCGCCGCCCGCGCCCGGCGGCGCGCGCCGCGCGCCGCGGCCGCGCGAGCGCGCTGACCGCTCAAAATAGCTAACAAAATTTAAAATTGCTAAAAATAGCTAAAAATAGCTAAAAATAATTCAACATAGCTAAAAATGTATAAAAAAAAAAATATCTAAAAATAGCTAAACATAACTAAAAATACCTAAAAATAGCTCAAAATAGCTCTCGCCCCCGGGCCAGGCGGGCGAGGCCGCGCCCGCGCGCTTTACTAGACTGCTCGCGCTGCTCGCGGCCGCGCCCGCGCGCTTGACAAGGCCAACCTGGCCGCGCCAGCGCGCCTGAGAACGCCGGCCTGGCGGCGCCCGCGCGCGCCACATCCGCCGCGGCCGCGCGGGGAAGCCCGCGGGCGGCGGCCCGCGAGCGCCCGCGCGTTTGCAAGCGCTCGGCCCGGCCGCGCCCGCGCGTTTTACAAATCCCCCCGCGGCCGCGCTGGGGAACCCGAGGCAAGACAGCCGCCTGCGCGCGCGTTCGACGACGCCCGGCCGCTCGGCGCGGGCGCGCCGGCGCGTTTTGCAAATCCACCCGCGGCCGCGCCGGGGGGCCCGAGGACAGCCGCCCGCGCGCGCGCGCATTTGAAAACGCTCGGCCCGGCCGCGCCCGCGCGCTTTAAAAATCCCCCCGCGGCCGCGCCGGGGGGCCCGAGGACAGCCGTCCGCGCGCGCGCGTTTGACGACGCTCTGCGCGGGCGCGCCCGCGCTTTACAAATCCCCCCGCGGCCGCGCCGGGGG
>CAUYUJ010020056.1:0-55000 GCA_963575745.1 Prorocentrum cordatum | reverse complement strand
AGCAGCATCTTCATCATCATCACCAGCCACTTCACCGTATCAATTCATGATCGTCTCTACCATTCTCATCATCACCCGCACCTCTTCATTTTCTCGACCATCCTCGGCCTCCTCACCCTCCTACTCATCCTCCGCCTCCGCTTCCTCGAACTCCTCCGCCGAACCGCCCCTCCCCTGAGGACGTGATAGCGCCGCTGCTGATATTGGACCCCAGGGGCGGCTACTACAACCACAATGATATAGCGGCTGCAACCTCTCCTCATCTCCTCGCCCCTTGTAACGTGTACCCCTTATCGCCTCCCCCTCCTCATCAGCACCAGCCACGTTGCCTTGCCGTCTCATCTCATCCGCAAGTGAGATGAGATGGGGATGATGAGGACGACAAGGAGGATGACGCTGTGATGGTGATGGTGATGGTGATGATGATGCCGATGATGAGGACGAGGTTGGGACGCGTCCCGCCCTCATCCTCGCCATCATCATCAACATCGCCAACATCCTCCTTGTACGTGTCGTCCTGCTCCTCCGTCTCCTCCTCTTGCTGCCCGTGCAGTCATGCTCTCGTTCCTCCCCCTACCGGTTGCGATCGCCCACCTGCACGCCGAGAAGCCCATCATCCCGCACGTGCGACGCGTGTCACGGTCGATGGGGTCGCCGCCTCCAACACTGCCAGAGCTGTTCTCCCTGAAGCTGCGCGTGATGCTCGGACACGTTCGCATCAAACACAAGGACCACGAGTTTCGAAATACAGATGAGGAGGATGAGGACCCTGGACGAGAAACAGGAGGATGTGTGGCGGTGATGATAATTGTGATGGTGATGGTGATGGTGATGGCGATGGTGACGACGACGATGATGATGATGACGATGGTGATGATGATGATGATGATGGTGATGATGACGATGACGATGACGATGACGATGATGATGATGATCATGATGATGATGATGATGATAATGATGATGATGATGATGATGATGATGATGATGATGATGATGATGATGGGGATGATGGGGATGATGGGGATGGGGCGGCGGGCGAGGCCCGAAGAGGATGGTGGGCCATCCCACCCGCCTCCCGCCTCACGCACGCGAGCTTTAAGTCGGCGGCGCAGAGGAGCCTCGAGGCGCGGTCAGCCCGCACACACACACACACACACACTCCTTCGTACACGCACACACACACGCCGTTTGCGTCGGCGGCAAGGCAGCGGGACTGCGCTGGCGGAGAGGCAACACACACACACACACACACACACACACACACGCACACACACACACACACACGCACGCACGCACGCACGCACGCACGCACGCACGCACACACACACACACACACACACACACACACACGCACGCACGCACGCACGCACGCACACACGCACGCACGCACGCACGCACGCACTCACGCACACACACACACACACACTGTCCACCGATCCTCCATCCGATGCCCCCTCCTCGATCTCCCACAAATCCTGCCAGTCATTTCCCCCCGACTTCCTCGTGTTCCCCTGATAGTTACCCTTTTCTGCAATGCGTCAGAAGCATCATCGTCATTACCATCAGCATCGTCGACATCGTCATCGTCAACATCATCATCAATACACGGTCGACACTGCGTCTCACGCAGCACGTGCACGACAGAAAACCACGTGTCTCCAGATATGTTTCTGTCACTCGCTCCCTGGTCAAGTTCCTCCGTCTACTCACCACGCACCGCTTTCACACGTCTCATCTTATTCATCAACCTCCTCATCCCGACCTCGCCCCGTGCACGGCCACCATCCGTGCCTTAATAATGCTCCGTAACGCCCCCTCGTCGTCGGGAACCGTTAGCAAGGAGCTCACTGCGACGGCGCGCGAGAAGGCGCCCGCCGAGCTCAAGGAGCTGCTCGATCTCATCACGTCTCGGCCATTAAGTATGTCGCCGCCCGCAGCACGGAAGCAGATGGCTCGGCCTCGGTTTTCGAATCCGTTCATCAAGCTTCGAGATGCTGCGGCGGACACACCCCAGGCGAACGATGAGTCGGAGGAGTCGCAGGAGGACGTGTACCCCATTTTCGCCCAGTACAATGGCAAGACGGTGACAGCTGTCATGACGACGGGCACCACCATCGAGGCGACCTCGTTCGAGAAGGGGAGCGACGGGTTCCTGGTGGCGCACTTCCTCGGGACGATCGACAAGGATGGCAACGCCTTCAAGCACGGCACCGAGCTCACCAACGATTGGCTCACGGACGGGGGAACCTTGTTGGAGCCTCCAGCGAGACCAGCAGCACCAAAAGCCAAAGCTAAACCTAAAGCGAAAGCTAAGTCAGTGATGAAAAAACCTGCGAGCAAGCGACCAGCAGCTGCAGTAGTAGAGGCTCCAGCAGCTGCAGTAGTAGAGGCTCCAGTAGATGATCTGCCGCCAGCGGTGGACGACGATGAGGAGGAGGAGGCACACGACGGCGATGATGGCGACTCGTATGATGAAGCACCAGCAGATGCAGAGCCAGCACCAGAGCCAAAGGCCAAACCAGCACCAATGAAGACTAAACGGCCAGCAGCAGCGCTCGAGACCGACGAGGAGCTGTCTGCACAAAAAACACCACCCCGCCCCATCAAGGAATCGTCCCCCATCGTTTCCATCCACAACTTCATCCATCTTCGGCGTGTCGTATCACGCCCGTCCCTTCAGGGGGCTCACCTTCGCACTCCAGTGCCATACTCGCCCTCCTCGTCACCATTATACCCCAATGGGAAGGGGATGATGATGATGATGATCAGCAGCGGCAGGAGGAGGAGGAGGAGGAGGAGGGGGAGGAGAATGAGGAGGATAAAGAGGAGGAGGAGGAGGAGGAGGAGGAGGAGGAAGGAGAGGGGTGTATCAGCAGGATACGACGTGGCTGCTGACCGTGGCGGCTGGGCATGGCGTCTCGTCAGTCATCTTCTTGAAGGGCGCGGGCGTACCGATCAAGAAGCAGATCCTGCAGGTCAACGCGCTGGAGACGGCCGAGGAGAACAAGAAGATCTGCGAGCTGGTGGTCGAGAACAAGCACAAGGAGATCATCGACATCGCGATGGCAGCCGCCGACCCGATGGCAATTACGGCCGAGGAGCATTGGGAAAAAACAAACCGAGACGATCAGGACAAGGGAAGAGGAGAGGAGGAGTAAGATACGGGTGAGCATGATGAGAACATGGTAAGACGAATGGCAAGGGTTGCATGCTGTTAGGGGGTGGGGGGTGAGGAGGAGGCGCAGGAGGATGAGGATGGCGATGAGAAGGATGACGAGGAGCAGGAGGAGGCGGAGAAGGAGGAGGAGGAGGAAGAGCGAGGGCGAGGATAACGGGAGGGAGAGATGCCGTACTCGGTCCGCGCCTCCTCGCCTCATTTTTCAGCCTCCGCTGTGGGTCTCCTCCTCGTCCACCTCCAGCGGCCCAGTGCCGCCATCCTCACTCTTGCAGGCACGTGTGTTGCCTTACCCGCTGATCAACATCCCCCCCCCCGCCCCCCAGCCGCCCCACGTGCCACCCCACCCCACCATTATCTTGGACGTTTCCCTCGTATTCCTCATCATCCTCATCCTCGACTTGTCCCCCACATCTCGCTTCCCCACATCTCCTTTCACATCTAGACGCTGCCCCAGCAGGAGTTGTCCGCCGTGCGGAAGCTGGCCCAGACCGAGCGCGACACGCTGCTGGCAGCTGGCTAGAGACGTGTGCGCGAGCTCGGAGAGAAAAACTGAGCTCGCCGCCATTAGATGTCATCATGGAGGGGTGGCTAGGGATGAGTGGGCAACACTCGCCAGTCTGATGATTGGGTTTGCCGTGTTGAGGCTTGCGTGGTCGCCACGGCCCGATTCACCTCGAAGTCCTGGTCAGACCTTGGGGCTGGAGCCCATTCGAAGCCTGGCAATTTCTGATCATCCGTCTGGCGTCGAGATTCACCTCGGAGTACTGGTCAGACCTGGGGGTCCACGGATTCCCCTTGGAGTATTCGATTCCCCTCGAGGCCCACGAGGCTCGCCCTCCCCGTATTCGTTTTCATCACCCCCCTCCGTATTCAGGACATGTTACTGTTCATCATCCTCATCCTCCTCCATGCCATCTCCGCATGTCCTCCTCGTCGCCATTCGGGCTGGGTGGGCTCTCTCGCTGCTCATCGTCCTCTCGTTGTCTCGGCTGCGCCCCCCTGCTGCCAGGCGCGGCTCCGGAACGCCGTCGAGGTTCTCTCGCGTTCGCTTCTCGGCGATCGACCAGGTGGGCGCGTGGAAAAACTCGGCACTCCACCCTCCACCTCACTGCCCCTTAGGCTGTCACGCCACCAGTTAATCTCATATGATTCCCGATCGATCGGCACCGATCGCTCGGCACCTAAGTGCCGATCGATCGGCTCCTATCCTCCTCGATCGCTCCTAACCTTAAGTGTCGCTATCACCGACTCATATCCTTCTCGATCGCTCGGCACTTGAGTGCCGAGCGATCAAGAAGGATATGGGACCGCCATAGGTGGCACGCCGAACGGCACGCCCACGCACCCTCGACGTCATCGAGATCTTCAGCGGGTCGGCGGGCATCTTCCACGAGGCCGAGCGCGTGGGGATGCGCGCCTGGCACTACGACTGGGCCCACGACGAGGACCACAACATTCTCACGGAGTACGGCTTCGACTTGCTGTGCGACCAGCTGACGCGGGTGCACATGGCACGAAACGAATGACATAAAATTCAGTCATATGACTGAATTTTCTGTCATTTGAGGGTTGGGCGAAGATGATAATGTAAATGTGCAAGATGAGATGTATGATGCTGATGAGGAGGGTCATAAAGACAAGGAGCATATGGCACATGCGACGGTGATCACAATAAGACGGCTGGGGGATGATGGTGCGACGGATGATGATAACAGCGTTGGTACAAACTGATGACAATGGTGATGAGGATGATGATGGGGATGATGAGGACGAGGATAGATGCGGAGGAGACTGATGCGGGTGATGAGGGTGAGGAGGACACGGAGGATGACTGTCAAACGGCAAGTGTGCCCTCCTGCACCCTCGCCCCCCTTCGAGGTGAGAGAAGGTGGCTTGGTATGGATCTCACCAGAGTACGGATCATGGATTCGGAGAGAACGAGCTGACAAATGGAAATGCACGATGACTCTATCTGACTGCATGGCGCCAGAGCCACACTCGCACATCGAGGGTGATCAGATGGACATGGACATAGTTGCTGGCAATGCTATATGTAAAAGGGTTGCGATTATCATGAGAATATGTTCGGCACGAAAGGTTCACTGTGTATGCGAGTCCGTCGAGCAGAGTGTGTTCTTCGAGCATCCCATGATGCAGAATGCGGTCGTGGAGCTCGGCTATTTCTGCACTGTATCGCACATGTGCAGGTGCCCTCCTCATCTCTCCATCGCTCCTCCTCATCCTCATCGCCTCCTCCTCATCATCATCAATATCTTCCTTCTCCTCCCCATGATCCTCCATATCCTCCTCCGCATCTCCATCCTCTTCCCTCCTCCTCATCTCCCTCCGTGTCACTCTCATCCACATGCGTCTCCTCCACCGCCTCACCCACCTTCCAGAGGTTCTGGGGTGACGACATGCCGCGAGGCGGCCCTACGACGTTGCGCATCTGGGGATCGCCGTGGTGGGTCATGTCGTTTGGCCTCGCGTGCACGTGCGACGTAAGGCACAAGCCGACATCGGCGCGGGGGTCAATACAATGCTGGGGGCCTGATGTGGGATTGTAATGGGAGTGGCCTGAGTGGGTCGCGTTCAGTTCGGCGCGCCGATCTGAACTCGACTCATTCAGACCAAGACCAGCTATTATAGCTATCAGCTGTGAGTTCAACCCCCATCCCCCTCATCCTCCTCATCCTCGTCGTCCTCCTCTGCCTCCTCACCATCCTCCCCGAACTACCTACTCCTCATGGGGCGCCTCACCACCCGCCACCGCCACCCGCCACCATCAACACCATGACCACCCTCGCCAATGCCCGCACCATCCTCGGCCCACGCCACTACCAACCCGACCACCCCACACCGCCATCACCGCCAGTTAGTTTACTTCCCCAAGGCACGTTGCACGATGGAGTCCGCGGCCTACCCCGTCCGATTCTGTGGGTTCGTCATCCAGGCGTTCCAGAGGTGCAAGGACATGACGCTCGCGGACATCAAGTGGACTAAGGAGATCAGCAAGGGGCGCCCCGTGGGGGTGCGTCGTGCGGCACCGCATTCGACCAGCAGTGCTGTAACGAGATGCTAATGCGCATGCTTAGGCATCGAGTTGCATGCACAACCAGGTCGAACGTGGCGACACACAACGCACCCTCGAGGTACATCATCAAGAAGGCGGAGATGCGGGCGACGGCGCTGCTGCTCCAGGCCAAAGTGATGCCGAGCGGGATCCCAGCGGCCGACGCCGTGGGCCCCCAGATGCAGATGCCGCCGCATAAGGCCGGCGGGATCCGCAGTGATGGTGGTCGTTGACTGTGGCAATGACGTTGTGGTGGTGGTGATGATGGTGATGGGGATGGTGACGATGATGCTGATGATGATGAGGAGGATGAGGAGGAGGAGGAGGATGATGATGATGACAATTATGGTGAGGATGCTGATGATGTCAAGATGGGGGATCGGATGGGCAGTACACGATCGACCATGACGATTGGGGATGATGATGTTGATGAATCATATGGTATCGTGGGGAGCGTGTATGATTCAGATGGTGGCGGTGGCGATGAGGATTGCACCTGGGGTGGCGCTGATGATGCTCACTGTGCGGTTGATGCTGATGATGATAACGATTGTGATACCGATACCGATGACGATGTTGATAGTGCTGGTGGGATGGTGCTGATGAATGTGATCATGACGGTACGGGTGCAAGTCCTGGTGGTGGTGCTTGGTGTATACGGGGTATTGCCATGATGGTGATTATGACGATGAATTGGATGAGGATACTGGCAACACGGATGGGTAATCAAACAAAGATCTCGTCACACAGGTGGGACCGTGGACGCCACGACGCACGCGCACCAACGACCACCAGTCGTCCCAGCCCGCCTACCGCGACATCAGGGAGTGGGTTGCGATGCGGCGCTTCGACAGTGATGATGCGGCATCGCAGGGGGCGACGCCACACCACAATACTGGCGCGTCATCGTCGGGGGCAACATCAGCACCAGCTGGTACGGCGCGGGCCATCGACGTGAGCGATGACGACACAGAGTGGGTGTGCACACTGTGCGCGAAGAACGTCGCAGGGGACTCGCCGCTGTGTCCGCGCTGCGTCGCCGACAGGAACGGGGTGCCGCACTGGACATGCCCCACGTGCGCCACGGCGCACAACTTCTCCATCCAATGCTGCCCCGACTGCTTCGTCACACAGCACGGGGCGCTCTTGGAGAGCTCGTCGAGGGCTCACGCGGTCATCCAGTCTGGAGGTAGATCAGTTCAGTTCATGGGAGCTGTTGTCGGAGGAGCCCGACCGAGTGCATCGGCTGGCAGCGCATCAGACCACTCCGATGATGCGCCGCTCGTCGCCCCCGTCGTCCAGCCCGACAGGGGCGCGTGGGATCGGGCGTGGCTGCAGACCGCAACCGATCCGCATGATGAGAGGAGTCGGTCGCCACCGCGGGCGTCGCCACGGCGGGCGCCGACACCGCGGGCTCCGCCACAGAGGGCTCCGCCACCGAGGGCGTCACAGCGGGCGCCTACGATGCGCAGGCCAGCTGCAGCGCCGCCGCCAGCACCGTTGGTGGCATCACCGCGGGCGCCAGCACCGCATGTGCCAACGCCGTCGCCGCCAGCACCCCTGGCGCCGTCCTCGCCATCGCCGACGCCGATGGTGCCTCCAGCGTCGGCTCCAACACCGCTGACGCCAATGACGCCAGCGCCAACGACATCATCGCTGCGATCCAGGCGACCTTCTCGCCCAAACGTCCCCCATACCGTCTGGGACGAGCGTTACGATGATAATGATGATGATGATGATGATGATGATGATGATGATGACGATGACGATGGCGAGGATGATGATGATGATGGTGACGATGGTGGTGATGATGGTGAAGATGATGAGTATGCTGCTGATGATGCTGATGGTGGTGATGGTGATGATGGCGAGGAAGATCACGAGGATGATCACCTTGATGATGCTGATGATGATGATGAAGATGATGGTGGTGATACTGGTGATGACTATGGTGGTAGTGATGTGATGGTTATGATGCTGATGATGATGAGGATGGTGATGGTGACTGCTAATGCTGATGTCATTGGTGATGGTTAGAGTGGTGGTCATGGTGATGGGTATGGTGATGCGGATGAAGGTGACAACGATGATGATGGCGGTGTGGATGATGATGGAGATGATGATGATGATGCTGATACTGATGCTGACGATGCTCCTGATAATGGCAATGATGGTGTCGATGCTGACGATGATGCGGATGACGATGACGGCAACGATGGTGATGATGATGCTGATTCTGACGATGAGGGTGATGGTGGCAATGATGATGTTGATCCTGATGCTGGGACGGATGGGCTAGGAGGATGACGCGGAGCATGAGAGGGATGGGGAGGTGGATGAGGACACGGAGGCTAACGTGAGGAATTGAACCCGAAGGCTGCCGAACCCGTTCGTCAAACTGAGGGCGCTGCCGCCCCAGCCCGAGGAGGACGAGTCGGAGAGCGACTAATGGGACTTTAGTTTTGAATATTTCTGTGCCAGCTTGGCCGCGCTGACCACCCAAGTAACATAAAAACCACCAAATGACAGAAAATGCCGGAAACCACAACCACTGCGAAACCCTGTGTTTTTACATGTTTCTGGAGGCACTGAAATGACAGAAAAACCTGTCATTCGACAGACCGTCCAACCACATATATATATATATATATATATACGAAAAAACGACAATTCGGTTTATGTCATTTTCTGTCAGGCTGTTTCTGTCATTTTATGTCACCACACGAAAACCATATATATATATATGAAAAAATATAACGACAGAATGGTGACAGAAAATGACAGTTTTGGGAGCTCAGTTCGTGATCGCCCATGTGGACTGGTCGAGTGGCAGTGGACCAAGTCGACTGACGGGCAGGGGCCATGTGGGATGGAGGGAGTGTTGAATGGACATCGATTCTCTGGCTCACGGCACAAAACCTGGCCACCATCCCACATGGCGGTCGAGGGCCCTGTCATCTCAGCCCCAAATCTACTCTAACTGATTACCACTCTACTCCGTCAATAGGATGTCGAGGAGATCATAGAAGATTTATCGGACGTGGACTCGTTCTACTCAGACTCGAGCTTGTCACACATGAGCGGTTTACATTCGGATGGAACCACGTGGTCTGTTGGAGGTTCTACGTTTGAGCCGTCGGGATGGTCTGCGGTCGGCGTGGATGCTGAGCAAGACCTTGATACTTTCGATGTATAGGCTGGCACTGGGTGTGCGCGCTCAGGTCCAGCTGCGTGCAGCGCGGCGCGCCTGTCTATATAGTACGCATAGGGACAGCAGGCCCTATCCATGAATTGAATGTTACAGGCGCGTGGTCCGCCTGATCCCTGATCAAAAGATTCATGTCGGAGAAAGATTGTAATGCTCCTGGGGGATTCGTGCATCGACCCTCGTCCCCAAGGTCTGGATCATGGTCGACCCCCACCGCGTGTATGGCTGATAGTTGTGGTGGTGCACGTGTTCGACACTAGTGAAAAGTTGTCTGACCAATCCGCCCCGACCACCCACCCCTGGACCCCGACCCCGACCATGAACACCATAGTCTGAAGCCAATACCTTGTCAGGGCAGCGTAGCGACCCCCTGATACATGTATCAGGGGGGCGCTACGCTGCGGTAAGAATCGTGTACGACGGGGGGTGTAAGCAGGAATTAATGCTGAGCTCCAACGCTCCACCCCCTTCCCACTTACATCGTCCCTGTGCACCCCCCCCACCCCCCCCATCCTCCCCACCACCCTCCTGCCTCTCGCACAAGTGTCGACCCGATTCGCGTTGCGTCCCCCATCCGCCGCCGTCGTTGAGCAGCCCGACCAGAGATTGGGCCGCCACAGCCTCGGCAGTCTGGCACCGCCATGCCGCCGAAGCGGAAGGCCGAGGCGAAGGCGGAGGGGAGCGTCGGCAAGCGCAAGCAGGCGAGGCTCGACGCCGAGAAGAAGGCCGCCGAGGAGAAGGAGCGGCAGCGCGAGCTGGATCTCGCGACCAAGATCGAGGCGCCGCCGCCGAAGGCCATCCGGGAGCTCTGGGCCAAGTGCGGCACCAACAAGCAGAAGCTGGAGGAGATGCTGGGCAACATGAACAGCAACGAGAAGAAGCCCCTCTTCAGCGCGATGAGCTACTTCTTGCGCACGCAGTCCCCCGCGCGCCACGACCAGTACAGCCAGACCGCCCAGAACGACCAGGCGAAGGTGGCACAATCAGAGAGGAACGACTGACAGAAAAATCTGTCATTCGACAGATTTTTCTGTCGGCGCGCCCTCCCCATCATCATATCATCACCCTCCTCATTCACTCCGCGGCCTCCCCCTCGGCCGACTCCTCCGAACCCTCGCCATATGGATATCACTTCGCCCTGTCCCTCATTTCCCTTGTCATTCTCACATCGTCGGGTATCCTTACTCTGTCCGTCACCTCATCATTCACTTCCACCCTCCCGCCCTCCCACCCTCCCTCCTCTCTCGCACTATACATCCCTCCATCGCTTCGCATCGCCCTTCATCTCTCACTCACTCCGCCCTCCTGTTTCGCATCGCATTCGTTCTCGTCATCCGTCGCGATTCCCAGTCACCTTCCCCATATCTGTATGGGGGAGGTGGCGCATATAGATATGTGCGTACATAGAATGCTCACCTCCCACCCCCGTTGGCGTTCTCACACAGTTGCAGTGGCTGATGCGCTTCGTCATCGAGCCATCGGAGGGCGGCTGCATCGCGAAGACCGACTTGGGACATTCAAACTATATCGTGGGTTGGAAGATCTAGAGTGTGAGTACGATGTGCATGATGATGATGATGCTGATTATGATGATGATGTTGGTATCGATTACGATGATGATGTGAATGATTACGTTGATGACAGTGGTGATGCGTATGCTGATGATGTTGGATGGTGATGATGATGATGATGATGATGAGGTTTATAATGATGATGATGATGATGATGATGATGGTGAGGATGAGGATGAGGATGATGATGATGGCGATGATGATGATGATGATGATTATGATGATGCGAATGTTGGTCGTGACGATACTAGTGATCACGATGAAACTGATGCTGGTGAGGCTGGTGATGATGGTGGGGGCGACGACGATGCCGATGTCGATGCGAAGTGGGAATGTGACATGGTGTGCGGGGGAACGGACGTTCACCCCCCTCCATCATCTGGGTCGTGGTGGGATGATCGAGTAGACCGATGATGCGGATGGCAAAGCTGGCATGATGTAGGGTTAGGACTCGGGCGAATAGTACATGGGTGTGCATGGGAGTACATGGGTGGGATGGCTGATTGGAGCGGGAGCGGTGAGGATGCAGCTCCGATCTGGGATACTGGCACTGGTGTGGAGCCAGACAACCCGCCGTCCTCGGACCCACCTCCTCCGCATTCTCCTCCGCCTCCTCCTCTCCTCCTCATCCTCCCCCCCCCCTCATTGCACCACGTCGGGCCGCCTCCTCCTGTGGTTGGAATCGGTGACATCCATACCCCACAGGACCATCACATCGACGTCCCGCGAGCGCACCGACGGCGCGATCGACGTGTGGCTCACGGAGGAGGAGCTGGCGGGGCCCAAGTACTTGAATTCGAAGGAGCGGTGTGGCTCTTTAATGCGCGGTCGCTCCAGCCCCGTCCCCCCCCCCGCGCCCCCGCCATCCTCAGCAACACCCCTGCCCCGAAACCATGTATTCCAGAATGCCATCGGACGACGCCCCCCTCGCGTATCGGCACCTCGCCGTTAGGGAGGGGCGAGGGGGCTTCGACTGCTGCAACCGCCAACATCGACGCTGGCTCTTCGAGCCGCCATCCAGAAGCTTCGGCAACGGACATCGGAGCGACGACGAGCGATCAGACGCGCGCAGCGATTCGATGTCGGGGTGCGACGGGGTCTGCGGGCACGTGTTCGCCCGAGGAGAACGCTGCCATGCTCAAGATGGAGCTGCCCTCGCGGCCGCACAAGCGCTCGCGGAGACCCCTTTGTTGTTGTGTTTGCGTGCGCGCTGTCACCGCATATGATGCCCTCGTCATCCTCCGCATCCCCCTCCACCTCATCCCCTTCCACATCCCTGTCATGCCCCTCCTCCTACACCTCCCCATCATACTCTCAATTCGCATCCATCCCGTCCCCGCATCCTCACCATCCCCATCCGCTGCCCCCCACTCCCATATGCGGGGATGAGGGTGGGCTGGGGTGGAACTGAAATAGTGGCTGATGTGTGCGGTGCGAGCACAGCACGACAAACGCACCAACAATCGGATCCAGCATCCTGCGCGACAACGGGGTCTTGGAGTACCACTACGTCGTGGACGCGGAGGGAGTCGTCCAGGACAAGACGAAGCACACGTCCATCGTGGAGCAGAGCTCGGGGCTGGAGATCGACGACGCGAAGTCCGCTGCTGCGGACCGAACAGGGCAACCGAATATGTGGGAAGTGATGCGGATGTAGATGATACTGATACTGCTGATGATGATGATGCTGGTGGTGATGATGATGATGACGACGATGACGATGCTGATGCTGATGATGATGATGATGATGATGATGGTGATGGTGGTGGTGATGACGATGATTATAATGACGATGATGGCGATGGTGCTGATGAAGATGACAACGGTGAGTTTGATGATGTGTATGCTGATAGTTTTGGTGGTGATGATGGTGATGTTGATGATGATGCGGCTGGTGATGATGACAATGACAATGATAATGATGATGATGATGATGATGATGATAATGAAGCTGATGATGATGATTATGAGGATGGCGATGATGTTGGGTGCTGTTGATGATGATGATGATGCTGTTGATGATGAGGATGATGGTGACGATGATGATGCTGGTGTTGTTGATGTTGCTGATGATGATGGTGATGCTGACGAGCATGGCAAGACTGCGGAGGATGAAGATGGCGTCACCCGCCACGTCATACCAATTCAACGCACCCACCCTCCCACCCACCCACCCCGTCCACCTGACTTTATCATCGACAGATGGGGGCGACTGATTTGTTTTCTAAGGTTCGCTCCATGTGTCTGCGACCGATGGCTATTCCTGGCAGGTGTTGCTTCATAATGGCCTTGTGGGGCGTTATGCACAGCGTGAGGGAGTAGGCAGCACATGATTCCTTATGAGATCTGTGCTCCAATCGTCTCGAAGCCCAACGGTCTTCCATGGTCTGGAAAGGTTCCCACTTGGCCCCCACCCCCACCCGCATCCGGTATACTCTAGCCCAGGAGATGCTCAAAGGCCTCGACGGGTGGACCAATGCCATGACTGGCAGCTCAAGCGACAGCAGCGGCTTGATCAGCGGCGGCATCTCAGCGCAGGAGAATCCTCCTCAGCATGACGACAAGGTCGCTCAGAAAGCGGAGCGAGCACGTATCAAGAAGGAGAAGGAGGAGGCCAGGAAGGCGGATGAGGAGAAGAAGGCCAGGGATGACGAGGAGGCCTTCCTCGGCTCCATCAAGGACTTGCCCATCGAGGATCAGATCGCTGAGAAGAAGAAGCGCGCCGACCAGATGGAGCTCAATGATGATAGGAAGAAGATGGAGAAAACGTTCCGCGACGCCCGGAACAAGACCATCGCCTACCGCTCGGTATGCGAGACCGACGTGCCGAACGTCGGGAAGGTCCTCGCTGCGCGCGGCTACCCCGAGGAGACGGGCCACTTCATCGAGTCCGAGAGCAAGAAGGTGCACCGAGAATATCACGAAACCATAACAGTGGCATTGCCACACAGGTTGACCTAACACGCATGGTTTCATTGTCTTGGTGTCCCCAACGGGCGACACTGCTCAACTTCCCCCATGCCACCGAGAACATGGTTTGCCCTCTCGGGCTGCAGTCCTCGGCGGCATGAGGAAAGTGTGCTATAGGGTCCACACAGGTGACGGAGCTCATCACCACGTTCGTGCGGGGTGTGCTCGCGAACAAGCCTGGATCCAAGGCGCGGGGCCGTGCGTTTCAAGCTACATTCCCGTCGCCAGTATCCTGTTCCTCCTCCTCCGTATATACCTCCTCCCCATCCTCATCGATATCATCCTTATCATCCTCATCCCTGAGGCGTGGGCATCCGACGGCGCGGTGGCGCGGAGATGACAGCGCTTCGCGCGCGATGACCTCGGGGACCGATCGGTGCAATCATTGCATGGGAATCGCGTTGCGCGACGTGGTGAGCTCTTAAGCACCGCCATAATGTAACTGTTAACGACTACCCATCTCGCTCCTCCTCAGCATCCTATTCCTCCTCGTCCCGATCCATCCTCATGCCCCTCCTCTAGCTTCAATGTGTAGTGCTCCGCATCCTCCTCGTGTCCCTCCTCATCCTCCTGGTCCTCCTCCTCCTTTGTCCCTCCTCCTCATCAACCTCCTCGTGCTCATCCATCTCCCCATCTCGCTCCCCATCGTCATTGATTGGTTTGTCCGAGCAAGGCAGTGCTCACGAAGGACGAGATCTCTCAGCACACTTCGAAGGTGAAGGCGGAGCTCGCCATGGTCGAGGCCGCCTGGAAATCCTTCGAGCGCAACTGCTGGAACGATTTCAAGAAGCTCTCAGAGGTCGCCAGCTAGGCCTTTCACTCCCTGCAAAAGTAATGCGCATCTACCATGTACACCAGAAACCAACAATCGGTCGCCCGTTGATTTCCGCCGCACGTTGCCCATCGTTCATCGCCAATCGTCCGTAGTCGGCTTCGTTGGCGGCGTCGATCGTCGTCAGCGAAGCCGACGTCGTTATTTAATCCTCGTCCGTTGCATCGTCTGTCGTCGTTGTCGGCCCTCGGCGGCTCCGGAAGATTGCATTACTTTTGCAGACCGACGCGGTGTATGCACGCACGTCGGCGGTCAGCGCTGCAGCGTTCTGTATCTCGCGGGCGAGGTACGATTTTATATACGCAAGGCGGGTGACATCACCGCCCTCTGCTCGCTGACAGCTTGTGGTACGATGGCATGGGTGGGAGGGACGAGTATCATGATGCTGATGTCAGTAATGACACTGATGATAATTATGGCCGTGTTGGGACTCGGGGGGTGGGATGACGACACGCCGACTTTTTGCGTGCACGGGTTTCTCTATACACTGCTGTGTCGCAGTGACGTGCTGGGTCCGTGCAGGGGCACAACAATGTACATCATATAACGCAAATCGTGCCACTGGTCGTTCTAGAATTTCGCATTCGCACGCTCGGGACATGTCGCAGTTTCGGATCAGGACCCAGTTTTGGAGCCCACATGCCTCCCAAGCGGACAGGAGTGCGGCAGCGATGGAAGCATCATCGACAGCAGCAGCACTCAGGCGAGACCAGCAAGTTTCTGCACCGTCTCTGGGCTAGGAACAGGCTCAGCTCGATCGAAGTTGGCGCTGGTGCACGTGCAAGCGTGGCTGATGATGTACGGTGCGATACGTTGGGGTCGTGGGGCCGAGTCGGCGCTAAGAAAACAACACGACAGAACGCGCTGAGGGACTTGGGCAGGAAGCTCGAGAAGGACAGTTGCTTGACACATAAAAACCATGCCCCTCCCCCGACTGACTGGCCACCTCCACGCGTTTCAGTCAATCGGATTGCTGAGTGATGCTACGGTGTCAACTGTAGTCTCGACTGCCTGGACCGCGTGGGGTGACATCAACTTTCAATGTGTTACCGCCCTCGCCAGAAAACGTGGATGCCAGCACCGTATCAGGCACGCGTACCGCTTTGGGATCGACGGGCTGGTGCCCAAGTAGTTCGAACTGTGAATTTTTTGCTGCTGACAGAGGTGCTCGATGCGAAGATTTCGGCAGGCTCTGCAATATCAGACTGGACATCTTACGACCCGCGTCAGGACTCGTATGGGGATCGACGTTGGGTGGACTGGATGATGCTTGTGATGATGATGATGGTGATGACTAATGATGCCGACGATGGTGACGACGATGGTGATGAAGATGACGATGATGATGGTGGTGGTGATGATGATGAGCTCTGGAGTTCGAACATGCTGATGGTGGTGACGATGTGTATGGCACTGATGATGTTGCTGATGATGCTGCTGATGATGATGATGATGATGATGATGTGACGCAGATGATCCGTCCAATGGGTGGGTTCACGGATGAAGGTGGCATACAAATCTGTCACGTGACATATTTTTATGTTGTTTGCGTCGGGGTCGGATTTGCGATCAGGAGCCGTTGCGTCCAGCAGTGCATGAGTACTTGGAGCGGATTGGCGCAGATGTCGATCCGACAAATCTCGTAGTATGTGGTTCATGGGGAGATGGCGCGCCATACAACACCCGCGACTCGGTCTACCTGTGGACCCTCACGGCACTGACTGGGAGGTGGGGGTATGCAAATATATCCCCACTCTCCTCCATATCTCCTTCCGCCCCCGTCGCTCCCCTCCTCCCCACAGTCCGCCTCCAACTCCTTCCTGCTTCCGCACTCAATGCCAGTCCACAGGTGCCGAGATCGATGGTGGTTCGTCTGCTTTGGGCAGCGCAGTGTTTGCCAGTGCGGATGCCATGGCAGATGCACATTTAAGCAGGTGCGGTGTTTGAAATGCTCGGTCGCGGGTGCATCCGATCGGCATGCGTAGCAACGCACCCGACCACCATCATCCCACCACACGGTTGTTTTGAGTTGGGCCCACTATAGCGGATTCCATCAAAGCAAACGCGTGCAAGCATATATGCTTGCATGATGGTGGTCGGTTGTGTTGCGCGTGCATGCACGCGAACGGAACCCCACTGACCACCCGCTCGCCAGACATCCGATCCCCGCCGCACGCACCCCGAGGTGTGGGCGGTGCTTGGGTGGATGTGCAGCTATTGGCTTACTGGGAAATGGCCTAGCGTGCGCCACGACCAGATCCCCTTTTCCAGGTCGCCATTTCGCGGCGACAAGCTCCGCTCGGCCAGAGCTGGACAAGCCATGCAGGTGAGGGGTGTATTGATCGACTTCAGGGGGGACTGGGCTTGGTACAAGCAAGTGTTCGGAGTGCAGGGGTGGCGGGGTGGACCGAGTACTGCCAAAATCTGTTTTAGATGCCCGTGCACTGTTGCCGACCTTCCCAATTTTGATCTTTTCGCTGGTTGGCGTAGAGACCTGTACACCCCAAAGAGATACTTGGAACTTGCACGACAGGGGGACGGTGATTTGGATTTCAGCCCCATGCTGGTTCCTGGGTTTACCTGGAACTACTTGCGTCCAGGCATGATGCATGCAGGTTGCCTCGGGGTTGCACAAGAAGCGTGTGGGAACATATTGTGGGAACTGTTTCTCGAACTCGGCGGGAAGCGTGCAACGCCGTCGGAGGCAACGGGCATGTTCAAACAATAACAACGATGAGGAGGAGGAGGAGGAGGAGGAGGATGAGGAGGACCATGACAAGCACGATCACGAGGGACGGAAGATGGTGAGGGTGAGGGGGGGGGCGCAGCCAACAGGCGAGGGTGAACATGGGGCCACAGGCAGAGACCAAGTTGCTCAACTTGATTGCGATTTCTGCTCATTCGATCGGTACCGACCCTCCGTTCAATAAGCTGACGGTAACCATGTTCAGGAATAAGACCACGAAAGCTCCCAAACTTAAGTCCAAAGCGGCCGAGAGTCGGTACCTGGTTCCAGTGCTCGTACATCTGCTGCGACACCTTGTGAAGTGCGACTCCGTTCGTGCGCGCACCAGGTGGGGCGGGGCAGGAATGTGCCACACCCAAGTGCAGGCTGTTGATTTAGTTCGAGCCCCCTCGCGTGCTAGTTCTGCTGGCATCTCGGGTTTCAGTTGCGCTTGCCTGTAGGTTGAATTGCATAGAGTTTCTCTCGCGCTGCTACGAGGAGATGGCAGCCTGGGACTGCGACGTGAGCCCTCAGCGACTGTCAGAGTTTGGTCGCAGGCACCTCTTGCTCTACAGGGCCATGGGGTACGAGGCCCTGGACACCATGTGCTGGAGGTTGAAACCAAAACATCATATATTCCTGGAGATAGTTGAGGAGGCATCCCCTGGCAACCCAGCGGATCACACGGGCGAACGCATCCCTATCCCCCGCCTCCACCACCTGAAGTCCTACGATACGCGCCCTCAAATGCACATCACCACCGTGAGCTAATGAGACCATGTAGGGTACGTATCGTACGGACCATGGTGTCTCACCTCATCCCTCCTCTTCCTCATCCCCCAACCACGGGACCCCCCCCCCCCCAACGCACGCGACGTGACATAAAAATCTGTCATATGACTGAAAATTGTGTCGGCCAATTGCGCGTCCCACCCCCGTAAAAACACATTGAACGGGACCCGGCGTCACAAGCGACGCACAAATGACAGACCATCCAACCACCTGACTGAAAATTGCGTCGGCCATTTGCGCCCCCCCCCCCCCACCCCGACATATATGGCGGGGGCCCAACGACACGCACGACGCACACACGACATACACATCAGCCACAGTATTGAACACGAATGCGTCGACCACGCGCGTGCCCCATCCCCCCCCAAACATAAGAAGGGGACCCCACGACACACGCACGCACGCACGCACGCACGCACGCACGCACGCACACACAAACACACACACACACACATGCACGACGCACGAATGACAGACACATGAACCATATGATTGGACATGGTGTCGGCCAAGTGCGTGTATTCTTCCGATCAGGATCATTGGGAATACGCTGATGAGTCGGGCATCGGCGTGTGTGCTGCGATTGCTGAGGGGCTGCATCCTAACACGCTGCATACGGCCCTTGTGGATAAGTACAGGTACT
Source organism: Prorocentrum cordatum (assembly GCA_963575745.1). Lineage (NCBI taxonomy): Eukaryota > Dinophyceae > Prorocentrales > Prorocentraceae > Prorocentrum > Prorocentrum cordatum. The sequence goes on along the minus strand of CAUYUJ010020056.1, from coordinate 36,005 downwards.
CGTTCGCTGAAGTCTGATGGATAATGGGTCGCAATCGCCATCCATATCATGTTCATCCAACTGTTGTGCACTCGCTCGCATCTTCCGCCACCTCCAACTACCTCCTCATCGCTTCGGTTCTCCGTTACCACCCCCTTCCAGGTATACTCATACGTCTCCCCCCTCCCATCCTTGCAACATCTCCCTTTGTCTCAGCAGCCTGGTGTCGCGATCTCGAGCCAGTGATTTGTAATCCCGTTACTCTAGATGATGAGGAAAACAAGGCATACACGCACAGGAGGGATGATGGGGATGATGGATGAGAGGAGGCGGGAGAGGCAGATGGGAAAACGAGGCGGGAGGAAAACACGATGATGATGGCGATGTTGACCATGATGTGGATTCCGACGATCACACTCCAGGTGACGAAAGATGGAAAGGAACAGGAGGGGTGATGGGGGGGACGAGGAGAAGGGAGGGAGAACCAAACGGGATACGTGACCTCCCCGACGATGCGCGTCAGCAGTTCTAGACTTGACCACGCTGTTCCCGTCAGGATGCTCCTCCCCCTCCTCCCCTTATAATCCCGACCCCCATCTAATTATAACACGTTGCGGTTTACTATATCATACGCGCACAGTTGCGATAATCTCGGTTACGATGGTCTATATGATGTGTACATATGCTTACACATTTGCATGTGTACATGTGCATACACACACACATATATATATATATATATATGTATGCGTATGCATGTATGTATGCATAAGTGCACAACTGTTGTACATGTACATACATACATGTATGCGCCTGTATGTATACACATGTATGTTTGTATGTATGCATGCATGCATGTATGTAAGTGTATACGTATGCATGTGTATGTGTACGTATGTATGTATGTGTGTGTATGTATGTTTGTACGCTGCAAGTACACATACACGTGCATGCATATGCATATGCATATGTAAATGTATACATAGATTTACATTAGATTTACATGTATACACATACACACAATATATACACATAACGGTACATATATACAAGTATGTATGTGTATATGTAGGGGCGTAGAATATGCATATATGTGTATAAACACATATACGTATATACACATATATATATATGTATACACATATATATACATACATATATATATGTACATATATATATATATATATGTATATGTATATAAACACATATATATATATATATATACATATGTGTGTAGGGGCCACATGTTTCCGGAAAAAACAAAGCGGGACTCCGGAAGTCCTATTCGGGAGCATCGCGCCGACGAACATGTATTTCGGGAAAACATAAAACATCCCTGAAACAACGCAGAATTGTAGGGATAGACCCAAATTGTCGGATTGGATCCTCTGGGTGAGGCAACCGCCCGCGCGCGCGCGTTTGACGGCGCTCGGCCTGGGCGCGCCCGCGCGTTTTACACGTCCCCCCGCGGCCGCGCGGGGCGCCTGGAGAACGGCGGCCCGGGCGCGCCCGCGCATTTGAAGAGGCTCCGCCACGCCGCGCCACGCGCCCCTGGCCCCTGGCATCTTCGCCCTTCGCCGCGCCCGCGCCCGCGCGTCTTGGAGAACGCGGCCCGCCGCGCCCGCGCGCCTGAGGCTCAGAGTCTGAGGGCGCGGGCGCGGCCGCGCCCGCGCGCTTGACAGGGCGGGGCGCAGCCGGGCAGGCACGGGAATGGGGCGCGCCCACGTGCTAGACAGGAGGGGGCGCGGCGGGCGCGGCCGCGCCCGCGAGCTCCGCCGTCGCGGGATCAGCCGCGCCAGCAAGCGCCCGGGGGGGGGGGTCGCCGCGCCGAGGAACCGTCAGAATCCTGAAGAATCCATATGTCATAAGCATCTGTCGGAAAATTTCAAAACGAATCGAAAGCCAAAGGAATCGGGAGGCCCCTGCAAGAACCATGCGCTTCCCGGTGAAATCGTGATCTCCACCCGAAACCGGAGGGTCCTCAGGAATTCCTGAAAATATCCCGGGCTTCTTCTCGGGGGGGCATTGGGAAAGCCACAAATCCTCAAAGGTCTCCGAGACTCCGTTGAGAATCTTCAAGTTTTCTTTAGCAGCCGGCAGATTTTTCGGCACCAGAAAAATCATGATAATCAACAATCATGTTCAGGGAGCCTCCGCAAATCCGTCGGAAACCCCGGGCAGCGCCATGCTGCCCGAAGGATAATTGCGACTCCCGCGGAACCCAAAGGTGCCCGCAAGAATCCTGCGGGGAGCAGACAAATTATTTTGAACCCATTCAAATCCTCAGAAATCCTGCGGTTTGGAAATCATTTTTTTTGAGATCATGAGGACACGCCGAGGAACCCGTGATAATCTTAAACGCGCTATATGAATTCTGACAAGCCCGACGACCTTTTCGAACCTCGCGGAACTTCAGGAACCGACAGGAAATTGTCTTGAACCCTTTGGAAGCAATGATTTTTCGGACCCCCCCAACCATCTGCGGGTAACTGGAACAAGTATCGGACTGAATTTTGATCTTTAGGTTCAACACATTCCGAAGCAATCAGGCTCTTCAGGGCTCCTTCCGTCACCGCGGGCATCCTGAGAAGTCATGAACGTCGGAAAACTGCTGTAATTCGCAAGCATCCACATGGTTCTTAGGAAGCATAGGGCATCCCGAGTACCCCTCCGAAATCGTCAGGATGCTGGACGCACTTCGGAAACCTAATAAATTCCTTGGAAGGCTTGGGGTCCTGACGGGACCCTGGAAACCTGAGGTATTCTGAAAAATCATTGCAAAATCCCAGGCCGAGCCGTGGGACGCGCTGAGAATCATCGAAGTTCCTTTTGAAATCCGCGCCCCATATTCGCGACCCCAAATCGCGACCTCTTAACAAAGTGGGATAGGCGATAGGCCCCATGCCTCCGCCACTCCGCTTTGTCGCGCCCCCTCGCAAGTTTCGCGGCCCGACAGGTAGCTCCACCGAAAAACCAAATGGGAGAAGCCCAATGGGAGAGGCCGCGCGCCGCCGAAGGTCAATTTTGGCACGCCCCTCACATGTTGCGCGGCCCCAATAGGGAGCGCCACTGGAACCCCCAGTGGGAAACGCCGCATGCCGCCGCCAATCCACATTGGCACAACCCCCACAAATTACGTGGGCCCGTAGCGCCGCAGGGAGTTCCAACGAAGGCCCTCAAAGGAAAGGCCGCACGCCGCCGCCAGCAGCCTACTTTGGCACGCCCCTCGCGCGTTTCGTGGCCCCACAAAGAGCCCCACCCAAAGCCCCAGTGGAAAATGCGCATGCCGCCGCCAACCCAATGTGACACACCCCTCGCACGTCTCATGGCCCGATAGGGAACCCCACCATAAGCCATAAGCCCCAATGGGAGAGGCCGCTTGCGACAGCCAGCCCACTTTGGCACACACACACACACACACACACACACACATACACACACAATTTTCCTCAACGGACATGCGAGCGCGCAGTGTCGTCGGAATGCGGGCGCGGACACACATACACACACACACGCAGACACGCACACACACACACACAAGACACACACACACACACACACACACGCACAAATTTCGTCGCCCCATAAGGAGCCTCACCGAAACCCCCACTTGGACTGGGCCGCATGCCACCTGGCATGCCCTTGGCCCTTGGCCTGTTCTATGGGCCCACGTGGAACCCCACTGAAGTCACTGAAGGCTCAAGTGAGAAACTTGCATGCAGTCGCCAGCCCATTTTGGCACACCCCTCACAAGTTGCTTGGCCCCGATGGGGGGCACCACCGGGGACCCCGGCGGAAAGGGCGCACACGGTGCGAAGCACCAAGAGGGAACCCCATCGAAGGCGCCAGTTGGACGGGCAGCATGCCGCCGCCGCCCCAATCGGGCACACCCCGCACACGTTCCCCGGCCCCCTAGAGAGCGCCACCGATGGGAAAGCCCCACGCCGCAACCAGCCCTCTTTGGTTGCCCCGCGCACGCTTCGTGGCCCCATGGGGGGCCCGCTGAATGCGACACTCACAATTGCGATCTGCGCAACTCCATGCAGATGGGTTATTTTTTTCCGCCGCTTCTGGCCGCCAGAGGCCGCCGCTGCACCCTGGGGGGGCTGACGCGAGCGGGCCCGGCTTGGGAGCGGCGGGGCTCTCTGGAAGGCGGGGGTCCGAGCATACTGCCTCGAGACACTGGACAATCAAAATCGGTCCCGCGCCCCCCCCCCCGTCGGGTCCAAACGCAACCATTTTCTGTGGCGTGCCCGGCCGTGGCGATGAAATATTCGCCCCCCCGAAAACGAAATTCCAGCGTCGCAGGGGGCTCTCCTCCGAGGGCCGGGGTGAATAAAAAAGGGAAGGCAGCGGCGGCGGTCAGAGAGGAGCGGGCGGCGAGGAGGGAAGGGGGAGGGGGAGGGGGGAGTCGCGTTTTGCCCACACCCCTGCGACCTTGAATTTGGAAAGGAGAGCCATCTCCGTCGAGTCGGCAGGCGGGACGATGTCCCACGCCCCAGTGGGCTTGGTGCGAGATCGAAGGTTGGACACCTGCAATATCTTCTCCTGCAGCCAATCCGCAGCGCGACACCCGCCAGCACGCTCCGCGACCCCCACGACGAAGATGCGCTTCCGAGGAACCTCCGTCCACGTCGCGTGGTCAAGCGTGATGGCTCGTTGGCGCGCTCACTCGTTTCCCAGAAGCGTCGGTCCCCCCTCGGCGATCGCGCATTTGAATTTGCACTTTTCGTTTGGTTCGGCTGGCGGTCGCTCGGGCCACAAGGAGGTTGCGCACGTCACCCGCATATATTGGAAGCGGTACCTGGCATGTCCCTGGCCCGCACATGGTCTCCTGATTTGTATATTTATTCGAACGCATACAAACTATGATGAATTTCCGCGCGGGCTGCCTCAATATCATCCAGCAAAGACAATAACGCTAATAAAAACATAAAGCGCTAATGCAAATGAGAATGTCGTCCAGCAAAACAATAGCGCTAATGAAAACGGAAAGCGCTTCCAAGTATACAAGAATAATAATACAAATAAGCTCTCGATATATATATATATATATATATATATATATGTATATATATATATATATATATATATATATATATATATATATATATATTATATATATATAGCTTAAAACATATGTTTTATATAGTTTATAATATTGTTTGATAATTTCTGTTGAAATAGCAAAAAATAGTTTAAAATAGTTAAAATAGCTAAATATATATGTTTTTATGCATTTTATCATATTGTTTGATATTTGTCCATATTTTGTGATATCTTTCCCCCCGGGGGTCAGAGTTTCTGGCTGCAAAAGAAATTCGTTTCGGGGAGCCTGCTGTATGAGGTGCGGAGATTTTAACGCTGGAGGTGATATCGCTTTCCTTGCTCCCGCTCGACCCCTCCCCGCCCTGGGACCGGCTGTTCGTCCCGAGCTGTTTTGCTCACAGCCCCGCGGCCCGACGCCCGGCCTCCCACAGGCCGAACATGCGGAAAACTTCGGACTCGCTCCATATTCTGAAGGGGAGAACCGCCGACCCGGAATCGGTGATACGTCACCCATAGGTCGGCGGTAGGCAGGAGGCCCCCCAGAGGCCCCCTGGAAGCCCCAGGACGCTCCCAAAAGGCTCCCAAATAGGCTCCCAAGCGGCCGCCAAACTGCCTCCAGAGGCCCCCGACAGCCCTCCGAAGAGATCCTAAGAAGCATCGATGAGGATTCTGACCCACTACCCAGGCACGGTGGCGAGGTGGGCCGCGGGTCACTGGATCCGCCGCCCCCTGTCGATTCATCGCAGGGGTGCCTGGCGTGCCGAATCCTCTCGGTTTTGGTTTTTGCTCTTTTTCCAAAAGAACTCCCCCTGGGGCTTCGGCCCGTCCCGCCGGCCACCCGGAAGGCGCAGAATTCCCCAATTGCCTGCCCAAGACGGCTCTAAAAACGGCAGTTTCGCTCGGGACATCCTCAAACAATCGCGAAGATGGCCCAAGATGGCCTCCAAGTCAGCCCAAGATGGTCCAAGACGGCCTCCAAGACGGCCCAAGAGAGTCCAAGTCGGCCCAAGAGCCCCCCAGAGGCCTCCCAGACGGCACAAGAGGCTTCCAAGAGGTCCTCCAGGAGGGCCCGAAGAGGCCAAAATCTTTGATGTTCCTTAGGTTTTTGAAGGATTTTGGTATTTGCGCCTTTTCGGCTTTCCGACGGCTCAAGACGGCCCAAGAAGCCCCCAAGATCGCCCAAGAGGCCCCCAAGAGGGCCCCATGACGGCCCAAGTGGCCTCCAAGATGGCCCCAAGAGGGCCCCAAGACGGCCCAAGAGGCCTCCAACACGCCCAAGATGGCCTCCAAGACGCCCAAGATGGCCTCCAAGACGGCCCTGGAGCATTCCAAGAGGGCCCCAAGTCGGCCCATAAAGGCCCCCCAAACGGCTTCCGACGGCGTCAGACGTGCCAGGAACCCACCAAGATGGCCGAAGTTGGCTCGAAGCTGGCCCAAGACGGCCCAAGAGGCCCCCACGAGGGCCTCCAGGAAGGCCAGAAGCCAAAAACATTGATTTTCCTGGGGTTTCTGACAGATTCTGACATTTCCTTCTTTTCGGCCTTCCGACGGCCCGAGACGGCCCAAGAGCCCCCAAAGATCGCCGAAAGCTTGCCCAAGAGGCCTCCAAGACGGCCAAGATGACCTTCAAGATGCCCACGTGTTCCCCGAAGGCTTTCCAAACCGATTCGGGGAACACATGGTCCGATGGCTTGGCAGTTCTGGCCTCAACGTTCGGCCACATAGGCGCTTCCACAAAGGCAGGGGGCGGCGGTGATTCGCCGTAAGCGTCTTCGATAATCCAAGAGGGGCCTGAAATCGCCCGAGCGTCCCATGAGAGCCCCCAGAGAAGAGGGCCTCTACAGAATTCCAAGCAAACCCTCAACAGTATCATGCCAGGAGCCTTTGGTATGAGACTGTTGCGGGCTGTCTCATGGGGCTCTCGAGGCCTTTGAAAGCCTCTTGGCGTCATTTGGGGCCCTCTTGAAGTCTTTTTGGTACTCCAAAAGCCCGGAGAGAGCTCCAAGAAGCCTCCAAGAGAGCCGGGAGAAAACTCAAAGAGGGTTCCCAGAAGGTCCCCAACAGTATCATACCAGTGCACGGTGGCGGGTGGGCCGTGGACCACCTAGTTCATGAGGAGCCTGAAATCGCCCGAGCGCTCCAAGAGTGCCCGCAGAGGGCTCCCACTGAATTATCCGAGAGACGACCAGGCTCGACTCTCAGATGGTCAGGATGGCGCTGCATTGCCGCCAAGACGACTCAGGAGGCCATTAAAGATGGCGAAGATGACCCCGTCTGACAAAAGAAGGCCCCCAAATACCTCCAACACGGTCCCAGATGGCGGCAAGCGGCCGCCATGAAGCCTGGGGGGGCTCCCAGAGCCCCGAAAAGGCTCCAAAGGTGTCTCCTCCTCCTCCTCCTCGTCCTTTTTGCCCTCCTCCTCCTCCTGCTCCTCTCAAACCTCCTCCTCCTCCTCCTCCACCACGGTGAGGGCGGCCCAGACCCATGGGCATTCATCACGTTGCTGATTGAAGCGTGTACGCCAGAGCATCTCGGACGGGCAGATCTCGAGAAGATCTGGACCTTCCTTGCGGCCAACCCGCCGCCCAAAAATCTCAAAGGCGGCCCTGCAAACGACGAGCTCCAAGAAGCCGTCACGTGTTGCAAGTTGCAGAAGATGTACAACTCCAACCAAGTGAAGCGTCTCGTTCGTCCGCATCCACAATACGTTGTTTGGGAGAATATCGTGATCAAACACCTCAAGGGCATGACATGCAAGCAGTACTTCGGCTAAGCCCCCGGGGAGCCCTGGAGAGGAAGGCTTAGGCCCTCTTCAAGGAGCTCAGCCTCGATCTAGGTGACGAAGAATAAGCGTGATAAGCGCCTAGTGCCTCGGCTGTGCTCGCCACTCCCCTAGGCGTGCTTCGCCCGGCACGCTCGGTCGGGGCCTCTCCCCTAAGCCTGGGGCTAAAGCCTTCAGAAATTTGGGTAACGATCCGATCGCTCTGCCTGCTTCCAGGCGCACGGAGTCCATGCGCAGTTCCGCCGCCGCTGCCGCGGCCGCCGCCGCCGCCTCCGCCTCCTCCTCCTCCTCCTCCTCCTCCTGCTGCTGCTCCTCCTCCTCCTCCTCCTCCTCCCTCTCCTGATTCCCCCCTCTTTCTTCCCATGCGGCTGCAGATGGCCTGCGAATTATGGGAAACGAAAGTTTCTTCAAAAAACAGAAAATTGCCACAATTGCGTTTCCTTGAAACTTTAATTCCCTACCCAGGCTCTGCCTAGAAAGGTTCTTACTCTCTTAGCTTAAAGGGGCCGGGCAGTGGAAAGCGCCCCATGCGGTTCCCCCAGTCCCCTGGGAGCGGTTCCCCCCAGTCCCCTGGGAGCTTTAGCTTTAGCTTTAGCTTAGCTTTAGCTTAGCTTTAGCTTAGCTGTAGATTAGCTTTAGCTTAGCGGTTCGCTTAGCTTTTCGCTTAGCGTTTAGCTTAGATTTAGCTCAGCTTTAGCTTAGCTTTAGCTTAGCTGTAGCTTAACTGTAGCTTAGCTGTAGCTTGTTCTAGCTTAGCTTTAGCTTGGCTTTAGCATATATTTAGCTTAGCGGTAGCTTCGATTTAGCTTAGTTGCTGCTCAGCTTTAGCTTAGCTTTAGCTTAGTTTTAGCTTAGCTGTGGCTTAGCTTTAGCTTAGCTTTAGCTTAAAGTTACTGTTACTCCTAATGCTGCTTTCCTAGGGGTTCCAACTCCTAGGTAGGGTCGCACTGGGATAATTATGGGAACCGCAATCCCGGACGACTGCCGCTGCAGATAGCTTGGCCAAACTGTACTCCTCGTCGAATGCTTCTTCGGAACCTCACGGGACCTCAAGGGAACTCTTCGGGGCCTGGTCTCAATTTTCCCGGGCAACTCTGGCTGTCACCTTCATCGCGGGGTCTTCTTCCAGGGTCGGCGGCACCGGTTGTAAGACCTTCACAATACCAACGACCGGCGTGTCTGCACTTTGCGAGTCGTCGAACGCGCTCGGTGACCAGCGTTGCTTCGAGCTCAGTGACTGGTGTTTGATCAGGTACCGACCGTCCCGGCATTCCTACAGTCCTACCACGAAATTCTCTTACTCAGAAAAGATCTAAGAACAAAAACAATGTTCTCAGAACGTAACTGGTTTGATTTAAGGCGAAGTTTTCGGACCCAACCGACTCAACCTGTTTTTGCATCATTTTCATCATCATCGTCATCATCGTCGTCATGATATTCATCATCGTCCGCGTCATCGCCATCATCATCATCATCATCTCCTCATCATCGTCATCATCATAATATCCATCATCATCTCCTCGTCATCGTCATCATCAAGTAGTGATGATGATGATTAAATCAATACCCGCATGACGATGATGGCGACGTGAACATGTTGATGCTGATGATGATGGTGATAACGATGATGATGAAGTCGACGATTGCGATGATGATGGCGATGAAGATGATGATTTCGGACTGCGCGGGCCGTGCTGAGTACTGATCGGAAAGCCCCATTTCGTCAAGCACCTCCGTGAGGTCGGGCCACCGCATTTCGTCAAGCACCTCCGTGAGGTCGGGCAGCGCCACGGGGACCCGCGCCAGGTGATCGGCCACGACGTGGTTCACGACGTTGAAGAACTCCTTCGGGCCAGGCGCGGCGTCGATCCTGCGCGCCCTGAACTCCCGAAAGACGTCGGAGCGGATCATGACGGCGATCTGCAGCCTGCTGTCGTCTACGCGCTGTTGCAGCTCGCGGTGGGTCGCGAAACAGCCCTGGCAGTCCGCGGAGGCGTGGCGGTGCACGTTGTGCTCGAGGGAGGACAGGGTGCCCATGTAGAAGGACCCAGGCTTTTGCTCGAGGGTGACGACCCTTCCGCAGGAGGCTGCGCTCGAGGGTGACGCCCCATCCTGTGCTCCCAGGACCCCTGGGATCCTCACTTGCACGGAGCGCGCCCCGAAAATCGTCACGGCCGCGCGCAACAGGGAGCATCCGCCATCTGTGTGCCAACCATCGTCCCGTGCGCCTGGTTGCATGAGCTGGATCGATTCGTGCGCGAACGCGTTGTCGGCGAAGTGCTCTGCCATGATGGGCTTTCCGTTCTGCTCGACGACGGCAGGTGGCATGCCGTCGGCTTTGACAGCCTCGCGCATGTTGTCTCCCAGCTGTTGCAGCCGCGGGCGCATCTTCTTCCGCAGCGCTCGCGCGAAGGCGGCCATGTGGGGCGAGGGGGCGATCTGCAAATTCCCGTCCTTGTTGAGGCTGCGGCACTTCGGGGGGCTTCCGTCGTCCACGATGCCTGCGACCTCTGTTTTCACGCCTTTTGCCGCCTCGTCGCCTCGGGCGCATTTGGAGACGGTTGCCCCCGTGTCCAGGCGCTCCTCGGCCAAGTTCTGCCAGCACGGGTCTCTCTGCAAGAAGCGGAGCAAGTCTGGGTCCAGCTCCGCCTCCGCTATCGTGCCCGTGCCGTTTTTTCCCTGTGCCATGGAGATGCGCACGACGAGCTGGGCGCCAGCCGGCTGAAGGAAGCGACGAGCCCTTAGACGACTGATTGTCGCTCTGGCGCCAGGGTGCCAAAGCAGGCAGCTCTCGGCGGCCTTCAACAAGTCTGGGGGCAGTCTGCCAGTTCGTCAACGGGCCAGCGTCCTCGGTCGTCGAGTGCCTTCGCTGTTTCAGCCTTTAGCCAATCCTCGCCCGACCGCTTGAACCACTTCTCAAAGAAAGGCAGGTTGTCCAGCCACGGGGCGGGTTCCTGGCCCTCGTTATTGTAGAAGCCCCCCGACCCTGGCTCCTTGCCTGGGACCCCCAAGACCTCCCTGCAGAAAACCACGAAGTCTTTCGGGTGCCCCCCTGGAGGATGCCAGAGCGCGCCGCAAGGCCCTGGTGGTTGGAACAACACCTTGCGCGTGTGCAACTCCGCCATCAGGCACCCGATGGACCACATGGCCAGGTCCTCTGAGTAGCGCTGGTTCCCCAAGAAAACGTCTACCGCTCTGTAAGCGGGCGCGCGTACTCCGAGGTCATCGCAGGTCGGGCTGTAGCGCAGTTTCCTCTTCTACCGGCCGTGGGGACCCGCCATCTCCACACAGCCGAGGTCGGCGAGCACCACCTGCGGAGAGGGGCGGATGGAGGAGAGGTGAGCTCTAACATAGTATGTTAGATCTCCCTGGGGCTTGCTCACATAGTCTTTCCAGTTGGCGCCCAGCGCAATCTTGAGGAGCCGCGTGCAGGTGTCATGCGAAACTGGCTTTGGCCACGTCAACACACATTTGTTCTTCGTTACCTTCTCCAGCGTCACTTTTGCGGTCGGGGCCCCTTTTGCCACCCTGGCCATGCTATTGCTGCAGGTCCCCCTCAGCTTCTTGTTGATCGTGTCGTTGTTCGACCCGTCACCCTGCAGGTAACGGCCCCACTTATAGAAGAGAACCTTGTTCTTGTCGCGACCGCTGCCGCCCGAGGCAGCCATCGCCGCGGAGGCCCGCCGACGGCAGTGTCGTCCCTGCGGGCCCGCTAAGTTTCAGTGAACCGAGACGCCTGCGGGCCCCTCCTCCGTCCTCCTCCTCCCCCTGCGGCCGCTCCTCGGAGCGTTGCTTCCCGTGTCTCCCCTACCCTGCTGCATCCCCATCCTGGCCCGCCCCTACAGAGCGCCGTAAGGATGCAAGGGCCTTGGCGGCATGGTATATGTTGTTTATCCAGCTCCCCAGCTTCGGAGCGGAAAGCGTAGGATGCAACAAGGGTGCCCTTTGGAAAGGCAAGCACCCTGACTCTGCGCATTGCCTGCGCCGTGGGCCAAGTGCGACGGATGGCGACGAAGGGATGACGGAGGACTATGTTCCTATATGTACGCAAGGTGCCGTGTACTGCACAGGCCAGAATGTGGCGCGCGTCCCATTACGAGAACGGAGGCGACGCCGCCAGCGCGCGACTGTTGCAATCCAAAATCAAACAAGTGGCAGCTCCACGCACGGGAACAGGAGCGCGCGGGCTGGCTCCTGCGTCGGAGCTGCCGAATTCTGTTGTAGCCTGTGCTCAAGCCTGTGCTCTGTTTCAGCCTGTCTTCGGCTTCTTCTTCTTCGAGGCCGAGGAGTCGTCTGAGGACGAGGAGTCTGAGGTCGAGGGCGCGTCGGCGTCGCGCTTCTTGCCCTTCTTACCCGTATTATTACCATCCGTTGTGTCCTTATTCTTATTATCCTTCTTGTCCTTCTTATTGTCCTCCTTCTTCTTGCCCTCCTTCTTGTTGTCGCCCTCCTTCTTCCCATCCTTCGGGTCCTCCTTCGGGCCCTCCTTTGCCAGGCGCAACTGCGCAGAGCGTGCAAGCAGGTCCTCGCTCACGAGCACCATGATGGCGCTGCCCTCGAGCATGGCCTCGACGGCGCGCTCCACGAGAAACGGCTCGAGCACCTTCGCGTGGTGGTCGTCGGAAGTCAAGGCCAACACGCTGCAACCGCTCTCGATGCAGCCGTGCATGCCTGCGCCGCCCGCAGGCGTGCCGAAGTGCACCCACCTGGGCTTCCCCGCCTCGTGGCAGAGCTCCTGAAGGAGCTCGATGTCGTTGTCGTACGGGAACCACGGCACCTCCGTTCCCGTGAGCTGGCGGTAGAGTTTCCGCTTCTTCACGGCCGCAGTCACGAGGGCCCTTCTCGGGGCGGACGCCTGCTGCAGCTTCGTCGCGCGCCGCGGCGCCACAATCAGCGCCCTCGTCCTCCTGGAGGAGAGGGCGGCAGCACCCCAGCTTCTCTCGCTCCTCTGCCTCCACCTCGGCGACGCACTGGCCGACCATGCTGGCCAAGCTGGTCTCCCGAACCTGCTTGGGCACGAGGGCGTGGCTCTTTCTGCGGCAGGACAGGCACGTTCCTCATCACGTCGTTGAAGAGGGGGCTGCCCGCGTCCACGAACTGCCTGATCTGGGCCAATTGCGTCGGCTTCCTCCCCTGCAGCAGAGCAACATGACCTCGTGCGAGCGCGAGTTCGCCAGGCCTCGCTGCCTCTGGAAGTGGCCGTACTGCTGCATCTGCTTCGTGTTGTAGGCGAGGTGGTATGTGACCGCGCGGAACTTGTTTGCGGCGAGGATCTTCTGGATCTTCGGGAGGTTCGACTGCGCGCGGCCCGCCAACACCCACAGCACGTCCAGTCCACCGATCATCAGCGGTTCCAGGGACTTCAGGTAGCGCGTGAAATCCTGCTCGTCCAGCGCGGGCTCACGGTGCGTGAGGCCCTCCCCCTCGAAGACGCAGCACAACTTCGCATTCTTGACGCCGTAGAAGCCCACTGATGCATTATCTGCGAGGTTCTGGTATAAGCGTGTCTTAGTAACCGAAGCGTTGATATCCATGGCGCTGCCCTCCGCCGTGATCATGACGACCCGCGTATCCAGTACGGTAGAGCACCGCTGCTCGCACAACGCCTTGAAGTTATTCACGTCGCTCGGGGAGACGTCGATCTTCTTCTTGTCCTCGGAGGCCGCCTCCGCTGTTCCAGCACCGCCCGCTGTTGCAGCACCGACCGTGTCGCTGTCCGCAGGCTTTTCCTCTGACGGTTCCTGGGGGTTTCCCACGAGGAAGTCGTGCGCGATCTGGAACTTCTCGAAGAACCTCTTGTTCACTCGCGCGCTCCTGTGGAACTTGTCCATGTTGTAGCGCTCGGCGCACGGCTGGGTGAGGACACCAGAGATCTCCTGCTTGTAGAATTCCTGGCCTATTTCGAGGAAGTGTCTCATCGCCAGGCGCAGCGCGTCGGTCGGCAGTGACTGCGCCCAGGTCGGGCCCTTGTCAGGCCCCTCAGTCTTCTCGAAGAACTTGAGCGGCGAGTCGAGGTATTGCCTCGCCATGACCATGACGTTTCTCTCGGCGGCGCTCTCCTGTGTGTCTGGTGTTTCAGTGCTGTTGCAGCCAGTGCTCCCTTTGAACAAGCCTGGATACTGCTTCAGAAAATTCGCCACGTACTTCTTCGCCCACAAGATCTCGGCCACTATCTGGCCGATGGTGGAGGCGCCGTACGGGCCCTTCACGCTCTTCCGCCACATCCGCGTGTACAAGCTCTCCAAGACGTGCCCCAGCGAGAAAGCGCCCGTCTTCGCGATGTTCATGCCAAGCTGCGTGGGCTTGCCCAGCAGATTGTCTCGCCCCCAACGGTTCACGGCGGCGTCCAAAAGCAGCAATGTCCCTGGGCACTTTTCGATAGCGAGCCAGTTGGTCATGTGCGTCCTGACGGTCCTCAGGCTGGGGCAGTGCACCATTCCCCACTGTAGGTTTTTCTCTAACTACGCCTGCACCTTCTCTGCCGAGGGGTTCCCGCCACCTGGCCCGCCGCTCTTCAAGATTTCCGCCGCACGTGCCACGATGCGCATGAGGTTCTGGTTCTCGACACCGAGGAAATCGCGCAGGCGCTCGTGGCGGGCTCTCTGGTTGACAGACCACTGGAACTTGTTCTCCTCGGCCTCCTCAGCCGCGCGCCCCGGGATCAGCGCGAAATCGAAGGGCCAATCGAGAGTCAAGTCCTCCACCGCGTGTACGGCCTGCCTGTTGCCTTCCTCTTTCGCCCAGTAGTAGGCCAGCCAGACAGCGTTGACCACGACGTCACTGCCCAAACGCTTGAACTTGCCGATCTCGGGCACAGCGGTCTGGTTCACGCTGGTGAGCATGATGGGGATCTCGAACCCTTTTCTCAACCTGCTTCGGGATGTTGCAAGGCCTGCCACCCGACCTGGCGTAGCGTCTCCACGATGCGCCGCTGTGGGTTACCCTGGGCTGTGCACTCGACGTCGCCAGCGCCCTCCAGAGAGTCGTTCGCTGTTTCAGCCGCGTCGTCCGTCGGCACGTTCGACGTGAACGTGTCCGCAGCCACGTTCTCCACCTTGCCTACCGTGATATTCTCCTCCAGGCAACTGCTGTCGATGGGCGCCGTATACGCCAGGTTCAGATAGGCATTCCTGCGCTCGCCCTTCTCGCTGCACTCTTCGATGGTCCTGGCGAGCTTCTCCTGCAATGGAGTTATCTCCTTGCTGTCCTTCTTCGAGATCTTCTTCGACTGGTCCTCCTGCGACTTGTCTGGCTTCCCCCTCTTCGGCTTCTCGGCCCTCTCGGCGACGCGCTTCGGAATGGTCTTGAGAAGCCGCTTGAAGTCAGTCTCGATGAGGGGGAGAAACGTTGTCGGCCCAGAAGTCCTTGAACGGCTGCGCCGCGAAGCCGCCCATCGCGCTCAGGCGGGCTGGTTCAGCTGCGGGCTGGCCGTTCCACCTCGCGCGCCTGTTGCAGGTCGGGCTGGAGCCGCGGTGGGAATGGAATTGGGCAATGATGGAAGAACAGGGGCCGTTGTAGCTGATGGAACGTCCAGAGGGCGGATAGGAAGCAGAGCGAACATAGCCGCAACAAATTCTAGACGAACTCACGGATGTCGGAAGTCGCCCATTCCCTCGAACCAATGCGAACATGAATGCATTTTCAGCGAGCGAGGGCGCCAAGAGCCTGTCGAGTTCTCCCCAGATGGCCTACCAGCTCTTGCTGGGTGGGCCCAGAGATTTTGCAAGACCCCAACGGCACCAAGAAATTCTAACTACCCTAAAAGCCTCAAGAGGAGATCCCAGAAATTCTATCTCCCCACAGGGCCTCAAGAGAGATTGCCAGACATTCCTCGCCCCTCAGGGCGTCAAGAGGAGATCCCAATCTTCTACGCACTCATTGTTTGAGTCCTAGTAGAAGATCCAGAACCCCATAAATCTGTTATGCTTTTTCGGGATTCGCTGCCAGGCCGAAGGTTTCGACTGACTGCGCTAGAAGATAGAACAGAGAACAGCTAATCCAGAAGCCGCATTAAAGTGATCATTTGTTTTTTGGCCCCCCCTCTGTCACAGAGGGGGTCTGAGATGCCCCCCCTCTGTCACAGAGGGGGTCTGAGATGCCCCCCCCCTCTGTCACGGAGGACCTCGTTCTGGGTGCTCTTCTGCCACGGGAGCTCCCGATACGATTGGAGACGATAAAATGTGATAGCGGGATGGGGGATTGGAGGGGGAGGGAGAAGAAAACGATGAAGGAGAGGAGGCAACGACAGCACCGATGAAAGCACCGATTCTTTTTCCTTCTCCGCTCGGGCAGCGGTCGCCGAGCACGACGGCGCGCGCGAGTCGCCGCCGCTCACGATGCATTGGCAAGGCCTCCGCTGCTGCGGAGGGTCGACGTTCGGCCGATGAGGCCTCCCTCCGCTGCTGCGGAGGGGCGGCTCCTGTGCGATGGTTCAACTAAGCTTTTCCCAGGGATTGGTTTCGGGGGGGGGTTCGACCCACCTCCAAGTCGTGGTCGCGACCTCCCAGTGCCCCTGGCCGCTACTCCACCCACTGCGGCTGCTCCACCAGTCACTGGGGCGTTGGTCGCTGCCGAATGCAACTTGCATGTCGCGCCAGGCGGAGTCGACCATGCGGTCCTGCAGCGAGGAAGCCTCGCCGCTCGGCTGTTGCCACTCGCGCTCCTCGCCCTCCTTGGTGCGCCACCACTCATCCCTGCGCCGCTCCTCGTCTGTTGGTTGCTGCCGTGGCGTTTGTGGCCTCCACTGCTGCGGGGGCTCTGGCGGCTCGTGGCCGAGGGCAGCGATCGCGTCCGAGATGTAGATGGCGGCGCCGCGCTGCCCTCGCTGCTCCAGCGGCGCAGGCCCTGGAGATGGGCACTGCGGGGTCGGCTGCCACCTGGGGGGTGATAAATAATTATTTATATATCCCCTCCCTGTCAACTCCCGCCCCTTCCCGACACTCATTTCCTTATGTCATCCCTCGTCCTGCTCAGCCTATTCCTCATTCCCTCTCCCCCCTCCTGCCCTCCCCGTGCTCCACCGCCCCTCTCCCCCCCTCCCCCTTTCAACCCCCCGCCGCGACCTTCCATCGCCAGCCGCGGGCATGTCGCGGCCGTCGCCCGCGCTTTCGTCTGCCCATCTTGGTGGGCGCCACGCCTGTTGGGCGCGCTCGTCTTGCTCGTCCCTCTCGCTGTGCTGCTCTGGTGCCTGGCGCTCGGGTCCGTGCTGCTCGGGCGGCAGCGGCGCCCTGAGCGCAGCTGCCAGCTGTTTCTGGGCGCGCCTGTCTTTCTTCTCTTTGGCTCTCTCCTGCTTCCTCCCCGGCGAACGCACGCTGGCCATGCGCATTTGGAACAGGAGAGGGTAGTGGGCGCCGCCGTGCCAGCGCCCCTCCACCTCCACGGTCTCTGGCGGGAACGTCTTCTGCAACGCGCGGAAGAGGGCCACCTCGCGATTACTAGAGAAGCGGTGGTCCCCTCTAGCCTCAGCCTCGGCGCGCCTCAGTTTCTCACTCTCCTTCTCTTGGATCTTGCGTTGGCATTCCTCTGACTGAGTCAGTAAATTCTGGAGGTGCTCGCGGGCGTCTTTTTTCGGGTAGTAGCAAGAAAAGGCATCCCAGGGCCTCCGTTCTGGCTGTGGTGCCAGTACGTCGGCTGCGATGATGGGCTGGTGGCGGCCCCCGCTGCTGCGGGGGCCTCTGCCTTGCTTCTGTTACGGTACCCGATCTCACCGATCACCGACTTGCGTGCGAAGAGCAACCCCGTCTCGTCTCTGTCGTGCACGGCGCTCAGCGGCCAGCACAGGGTGTACTCGCCAGGCCTGTTGAGAACGAAGATGCCGCAGCTGTCCAAGCACGGAGTGCCGTCCAATCCGCGCCAGAAGTACGCTGCTGCCGTCTCCAATCGCATGCCTAGACCCCGAAGACTCGGCAGCGTCTGTGTGAGCGCCATGTTGAAATCCCCACAAAGGATG
This sequence comes from Prorocentrum cordatum, assembly GCA_963575745.1. Lineage (NCBI taxonomy): Eukaryota > Dinophyceae > Prorocentrales > Prorocentraceae > Prorocentrum > Prorocentrum cordatum. The sequence continues at coordinate 18,246 of CAUYUJ010020056.1, read as the reverse complement.
TCAACGCTGTTGTCCTGCAAGATGGTCGCCAACCTCGGCCACCACGTCTTGTGAGCCTCGTTAAAGCCTCTGGAATTTTTCGCCGTGTCGCGGTGGAGGTGCACCGCGCGCACCCGCACTTTCGAGCCGAAGTGGGCGTAGGTTTGATCGAAGTAGAGCTCAACCACCATGATCCTCGAGAACGCTTCCATCTTGCGCCCTCTTGCTGTTCTGTAGTGGCCGTCGACACTCCTTTCCCAGTGGAGCAGCCGCATTTCGTAACACAGATTTGCGCGCGCAGCGATGCACAAGGACTTGTCCTCACGCCCGCGCAGGGTCAAGTATTCGTACTCTGGTCGATTCTGGAGCTGTTGGCAATCGCCAACACTCGCAGCACGACTTCCTCTTGCTGTCGCCATCGCTGCTGCGGGGGCGACAAAAGGCCCACCGCTGCTGCTGCTTTGGCCCTCCGCTGCTGACGCCCCCGCTGCTGCGGGGGCGTCCGCCTGCAGCGGCGGTGGTCTCCCTGGCCGCTGTAGGATTGACTCCATCTGCTCCTCACATTCCGCAAAGCACGCCACGAGAGCAGGGCAATGCCGCAGCTGCAACTCAAGTCTCCGCCGCTGGTCCGCGTGGTTGGTCTCGCTCGGCATGGAACCCCAGTTCCCGAACAGGACGGAAAGGTTGCCCACGTTGTCGTTCCGTGGCCTGTTCATGTCAGCCGCTCTTCTTTCGCAGAAGAATTTTGGCGGGACGGTGTCGCGGAGAACGCATTCGCGCCGCTCGACGTCGTTGGGCGGCCTGCAGCCCCTAAATTCCTGAGGCTCTTCGTCATCGCTCGGATCCGCCACGGAGTCGCCTGGGCGGGTGCGCATCGTAGAAACTTCTGATCGCGCCGCCGCTGCTGAGCTTGAGACGCCAGGCGGCCCAGCCCCCGCTGCTGCGGGGGTGCCCTCTGGCACAAGGGCCCAAGGACCCTTCCAGGGTTCTGCCTGACCACCTACAGGTCGCCAAACCTTCCCAGATTTCGCTGTGAACACTGCCGTCAGTCGGCCCCGAGGCCCCGCTGCTGCGGGGCCCAATGGGCTGCTGCTGCTGCTGGTGGCCGCGGCCATCGCTCCCTGCCCCCGCGTTGCAGGGGGGGCGGCCGTCGCAGCCGAACTCCTGGGGCCGAAACGGCGGTGGAAGGAGGGGGACGGGGCGAAGAGGAGGAAGACGGGGCGGATAGGGAAGGAAAGGGCGGGCAGAGAGAGAGGGAGGAGAGAGAGAGAGAGAGAGGGAGAGACAGGGAGATAGTGAGAGAGGGAGAGAGAAGAGAGAAGAGAGAAGAGAGATAGAGAGAGAGAGAGAAGAGAGAGAGAGAGAGAGAGAGAGAGAGAGAGAGAGAGAGGAGAGAGAGAGGAGAGAGAGAGAGAGAGAGAGAGAGAGAGAGAGAGAGAGAGAGAGAGAGAGAGAGAGGGGAGAGAGAGAGAGAGAGAGAGACGGACGACGATAACGAGAGAGAGAGAGAGGGATAGAGAGAGGAATGATATAATGACCAGGAGAGATCAGGGAGAAGGAGGGGGGAGAGCAGGAGGAGGGGCGGAGTGATCGACACCCGCGTGGTTTTCTCCCCCTGCCTGCTCTCCCCCTCCTCTCACCTCCTCCCCCGTCCCCCCTCCTCCCTGTTTCTTCTGCGCAAGGCCTGCGCTACGTCCGCGCGCGCACGCGGCACCTCAGTCGCAGGCAGGTGGGAGAGCAGCGGCTGCTGCCCGAACTCACACCCCGCGCCTCGCCGCTGCTGCGGCGGGCCGCGCCTCTCAGAGGCCCCCAGCTGCAGGGAGCGCAAGCGCCAGGGAGCCAGACAGACGGCGTCGCGTCTCACTGTGCACAAACATGCTGAAAGCTCTCGGGTTGCCCCCCAAGTACTCGTCTATGACGTTCTGCAACCATGTGGCAAACGTCTCCGGCCACTTTCCACCGAAGTCCTCCATGCCAGCGGCGTCCCATTCCCGCCGAAACCAGTCAAAATCTGACCGCTGAGCTGCAGAAAGCCCAGAACCCAAAATCGCAAGGCGATTCAGCGCGTCGCACCTCGACGTTCGACCCGCCACGCCTCCGCAGCTGCGAAGGCCCGCGCCCAGCTCGGATAACCCGACATGCTTCATCCTGTGTTTGATATCTATGGCTGCCTCTGCGTCTAAGAGTTTGGCTTGCTGTGTCCTCAGCAGCTTGCGCGCTTTCTTTACGTCGTCCCCCAGGCGGGTTAGCTCTTCTCTGCGCCGCGCCTCGACATCCCGCTGTCGTTTCTCGTTTCTGAGCGTCGCCTCGCGGGCGTCCTCGCATGCTGCGAGGGCTCGCTGAACCCCAGGATCTTCCTTCGACACTTCACGCACTCGCCTCCGTTCTTTCCGTAATTGCGTCTCCATGAACGTGGCCCCCGCGATGTCGCCCCAGCTGCGCAACTCCTCAGCGATCGACGAATACGTTCTCATCAAGTCAGACGTCTGCTCCACGGTTTCCATGCGAGACGTCGACAGGCCAGGCGGCGCCCCCAGCGCGCTCTCCCCCGCCGCTGCTGCGTTGAGGCTTTGATTGGCCCATCCGTAGTCAAACTCGCCAGCGGCGCTCCACCCGTCGTCGTCCTCGCTCCCATCATCTTCATCTCCTTCGAGGGCGTCGACGGAATTGCCACCCTCAGTGCCCCCGCTGCTGCGGAGACCCTCGGCTGCGTCTTCCGCCCCCTCCATGCCATGCCAAATCTTGTCGCCCTCGTCCAGAGCCGTGTCGTCTCCAAGGTTTGCGAACACGTCGTCGCAGTGGCCGCGTCGAGGGTGCGGGAGGACCAATCGCATGATGTCTTTGTAAGTCCATCTCAAGCGCCCCGCCTGTACCTCTTCTTCGACCTCCGCTACTGCGGCGGCGACCTTCTTACGCATCCCCAACTTTCTCCAGAAATGGCCTGCCTCCTTGCATATGCGCGCGTCCAAGTCCGCATCCCACAGATTTGCCTTGAAACCAGTTTCCCAGTACCCGTCTGCCGCAGCCAAGTGAAGACTCATTTGGGACATCACTTCCACCATCAAGTCAATGCATTCTAACTTGTCCAGCTGTGGGACGCACTGGCCCAGCCTCATGGCTCTCAGCAGCGCGGCTCCTTCTCTCTTCATGTACTCGCGCTTGGCGTGTTGATTCAGATGTGTGTCCACAGTTTGGAGGATTGGGGTTACGCCGCCCCCGTGCGGGATGAACACGTACCCTCGAGACCAACATAGCTTACTCACAAGCGGGGACAAGTGAGGGCCATGATCATCCGCCATCATAATTCTCCACTCCCGCTGCTGCGGAGGCTCTGGCAGATGAGGGAGGTGGCGGTCCAGGTACGCGAGCACGCACGGTGTCCGGTAAGACCCCTTGGTGCTGGTGGTCGCCGACACCCATCTGCCGAACCCTCGGCGCCGAAGGTGTTCGAGCAGGCGCGGCCTCAACTTCTCTCCTCCCCCCTCCGCCTTGAACATGCACTCCATCGGTGGGGGGCCTTCTCTCCGCAGTCGATCCTTGTCGCTCATTGTCATGAAATTGGCCGTCCACCGCTCCCGCGCCGCGCCGTGGCACTCCACCAGTGGCACTTCGACCCCCGCTACTGCGAGGGTCCTCACGCCAGCTGATCCTGTTTCATTGTGGTGGAAAGGCGACTGGTCGAAGTTCTCCATCTCGGGATCCTGCTCGTTGAGTAGCACGCACGCGGCGCGCACCCTAAACACGTTCAGCCAGCCTCGCTCGAGGCGCTCTTCCAAGACGGGCAGCGGGCACTTGTACTTCCTGTTCGGGTACCGCATGCTGAGGCCGTATTCCTTGCGCCAGGAGGCCCACCAGCGCGACCTCAACTCCACGGCGGCGGGTCGCTGCCCGATCCGCAGCTGCTGCGTGACGTACTCGCTCATGAGCTCCAACGCTTTGGTCTGGAGCATGCTTTGCGTGAACCTTGCTATCTTCGCTGGCTCTCTTTGGGTACTTCGCAGTCCACTTTTGATCATCTTCCAATCCACACTGTGCCGAATGGAACTCCACCATTCAAACAGAGCTTGCCGCAACCAAGGGCATTTTCGAGCTGGGCCCTGTCCCTGTTGTGGTATCCTTTTCCGCCCTTTCCACTTCAGGAGGCGCCCCTGCCCGTGCTGCTTCTCGTGTCCCCGCGGCTGCCGAACAGCCTCCGCTACTGCGGAGGCGTATTTCGACGACAGAAAAGCCTTGTGCCAGCGCCGCACAACGTGCGTGCGCTTCCTGAGAGGGAGACGGGACATGGAACCCCAGTCCCACGCATCCATGAATGAACGCGCCCCTCCATACGGAAAGCGCTCTCCAGGCGTCCAGCCTAAAGAGCGCATGTGCTCGTCGAAAGCACCCGCTATCTCCATCCTCGAGCACAGGAGCGACGGGACCACCACGCGCTTCTTGTTCTGGGCGGGGGCTTTGCGCTCGCAGCCGCGGTTCCTGTACCTCAAGAGCTGCTCCTCCCGCTCTGCGGGCATCAACTCCCGAGCTACGTCCAGGGCGCACGCAGCGTCTGTCAGTCCTGTCCACCATTGGATGGCTTGCACGAGCTCCTGACAGACAGCCTCGGCGTCGACTTCCACCACGGCCAAGTCCTCAGGTGGCGCCGCCGCTGCTGCGGCGGCAACGCCCTGTGCTCTCGGAGGGGCGGCGTGGCCAGGCTGCGGGACAAGTTCTTCGTCGTCTAAGGCGCTCTGCAGGCGACGAAGCTCCTGGACGTCATCCTGCGTGACTTCTTGTGTCAGGACCATCGCGTCGAGGAACCACGCCAGCCGCACCCTTTGCACGATGTAGTCCGCGATGTCCTGGCGGGCGGGCATGGAGGAGGGGCAAGGAGACTCGGTGGGGAGGGCACGAGGGGAGAGAAGGGCGCGATGGGAGAGGCATGAAGGCAAAATGGGGAGACAAGGAGGGGGAGAGCATGTGGGGGCAGCAGAGATGGAAGCGAAGGATCAGGGTGGTCGGAGAGAGCAACTGTCCTGGCGGAGCTCCCTGCGAGACTCTCGCGTGGAAGCCTCCTGGGTCATCCGCAACATGCAATCCAAACCGCAGTCCCCGTCTGCGACTGTGGACACGACGAACACACCGAGAGCCGAATAGAAACCGTCCACCGTCGAAGCATCTCCCGTGAAATCCACAAAGTCGGTGGAGACGCCTGCGATAAAATGATTGCATCGAAACAAAAGATACTCCTCCGACACGGGGGCCCAGTCCGGTGGCCCCGAGTCTCGGGGGACGGCGCAACACGCGATCGCGTCCACCGCAGGCTCGCGGGTTAACTCCTCTAGTTTCCACGGCGGCAAGACAGCTTTGCAAAGGTCGACTCTGTTGCGTCCTTCCCACACGTAGACGCGCACCTTCCGCAACAGCGCAAAGATTACGAAAACAGAATATCCTATCCACTCTCGGCCTCCCCCCGGCCTTCCGCGAATACTGCGCGACAGCTTCATCAATTCTCGAAGCACCTCTGGCCTTGTTCTGAAAGTGCCCCTGCAGGCGCCCCCGCTGCTGCGGGGGCGCCTGCAGGGGCAACCGCAGCGCCTGCTGTCGCGGCTGTCTGTTCACAGGCGGTAACTGCAGCAACTTCCGCCCCTGGAAGCACGGGTTCCGCTACGTCGCGAACAGCAAGCGGGGCGGGTTGGGGGGAAGCGACAGGGGCAACCTCCTTTGCTGAGAGAGCTGCTGTTGCCGCGGAGTCCTTCAAGACAGACTCCACTGCGGAAGCGGCCTCGGCGATTGCGTCGGCGCCAGGCGCGCCAGCAGGACCTGCGGACGCCTCCGCTGTGGCGGGCTCTGCAGAAGGGCACGCGCACGGCGCCGCCGCCACTTCAGGAGGAGGCGCGCACGCTTCCGCTGACGCACCCGCTGCTGCGGGGCCGTCAGAAGAGCCCACATGCGGCTCCGCTGCCACTTCAGCAGGGGCCACGCACGCCTCCGCTGACGGCCCCGCTGCTGCGGGGCCTTCAGCAGGGCCCACCGACGGCTCCGCTGCCGCTTCAGCAAGGGCCTCGCACGCCTCGGCCGGCGCCTCCGCTGCTGCGGGGGCCCCCGCTCCTGCGGGCCACCCGCCCGCGCATTGCACTAAATGCCAGGGCGCTTGCAAGTCTGACCACTTATTGCAGTCCACGGAACCGTCCGCCAGACGATGGTCGCTGGGGCACGGCCACTGCGAGCAGAAATGAATCTTCTTACATATGCGTCTGCCAGAGTCATAATGGCAAGCCGCGCCGCTGCTGCGGCGCATAACGTACCCGAATCCGAATATTGTCCCCTTTAGTTTCCGTGGGTTCATGAGCACGAAGTCGGGGTCTTTCTTTTTGTCTTCTGGGTACCAAAACTCCACAAATTCGTTGGCCTCGCGGTCGTGCCCGACTCGCAGAGGCGCGTTTGCGGGGCGAGCGTCTCCTGGGTCCGGAGGCGGAGCGGCTGCGGCTGCCATGATGCCGAAGCCATGCGCGCGCGCACGCGGCCGCCCTCTGGTCTCGAGCCCAGCGCTGCAGGGCAAGCGAACGGCCGCATCCCCCCACAAGGAGGATGTACAAGGGGGCGGGAGGAACGAGGAACAAGGGAGATATGAGGGGACCAGCGGACACACGCCTGAAAAAACACGACCGTCGGCATGCTTCGCGAGGGTTGCTGCTGTGAGATGGGCTGGCGAGGAGGGGCCCGAACGACTCACACCAGGACGAGCGGCCCGAACGACGCGCAGAAAACTCAGAAGCATGCGCACACGAACGAACGCCCCGAACGACTCCGAGAACACTCCCCAGAAAACAAGGCCAGAATGTAGGAAGTCGTCGACATCGTCGCCGAGGGAAGGCGAACGCGGCACGGGGGATGACGATAGTCTCCTCTTCCACCGTGAAGCAAGAGCCCCCCCCCAAAAAAAAAGCGGGCCGCTCGGGCGTTTGTACTAGACGCCAAAAGTGCAACATCCCTGCAGGCCGCCTCTGCAGGAATTGAAGCGCAGCCCCTCCCGCAGCCGCACTGCGGATGCGCCAGCGGGCGCGGGGGAGCGGCGGTGGCGCCAGCGCGCAGCTGGTAGCTGTCCCCTCCTCCCCCCCCATCATGGCGATGATGAGAATGATGGGCATCCTACGATGATGAGGCCCTATGTCCTGTCCCAGAGTCTCGGGCCCCGCCCTGGGCCGCGGGCCACGCCCCTGCGACCGTGTTATATATACATACATATATATAAATACACACATATACGTATGTACATACATATGCGTCGACACACCATACATACACAATATATACATACATGCATCATGTAATCAGTCAGCGGAGGCCCGACGCCGCCCAAGACGACCGCACGGAGCGAGAGGCAGAGCGTGCCTCGAGACCATGTTTTCTGTTTATCAGGGGTTTTCTCTGGTTGGCGACGCGCCGCCACCTGCTTCGCTTTCGATGCGCCCTTCGCGGTTCCGAGGAGATCCGCCATGGGATCCCGACCTTTTTCTCCCGCTGCTGCGGGAGATCCTGCTGCAACCCCCGCTGCTGCGGAAGCGTTTTTCACAGGAGTCGACGCTTCATCCACGTTGCCTCCTTCTCCGACGCGAAGCTTCCCAAGCACTTGCTCTAACATTGTCGTTTCGTTCAAGGCGCCCTTCACGGCACTGAGACCACGCGCCACCTTGAGCATGCACAGGCGGTGCTTTCCGACGGGCACGAAGGCTTCTAGGCTTTCCTCGCCGCCAAAGGGAACATAGCGCTCCTCAAATTCCAGAGCAAATCCCGATGTTCCCTCGTGACTTCGGCACAGTCCGCCCGTCGCGCAGAGCACCCCCATGCTCGCGTCATCTTGGCGCGCTGCTTTCCCGATAACGACATCCCGCCATGCTCCCGATGCCTTGCGTTTCATGCCGCCGCGCGCAAGCCCTCGCTGCTGCGAAGGCGCCCGCGTTCTAGGTGTCAACTCCCCTCACTGGTGATCCGCCTGAAAACGGCTATGGAAAGCGGACTCCTCGTCTCGAACAAATCCTCCTACTTCTCATCGGACTCCAAAACCTAACCACTTCTTGCGGTCGCTTCTCCACGGCCACTGCGAGCATAAATGAATATTCTTCCATGTGCGTTTGCCATATTCATAATGGCAAGCCGCGCCGCTGCTGCGGCGCATAACGTAATTACCCGAATCCGAATATTGGTCTCTGTAGTTTCCGTGGAATCATGAGCACTCTGTCGGGGTCTTTAGTTTTGTCGTGTTGCTATAAAAACTCCACATTCGTTGATCTCGCGGTCGTGCCCGACCCGCAGAGGCGCGTTTGCAGGGCGAGCGTCGCCTGGGTCTGGGGGCGGAGCGGCTGCGGCGGCCACGATGCGGAAGCCATGCGCGCGCACACGCGGCCGCCCTCTTGTCTCGAGCCCAGCGCCGCAGGGCAAGCAAACGGCCGCATCCTCGCAATGATCCACCTGTCGGTGCTGCTAGTGTGATGTTGCTGCTGCTGTTGCTCCTCCTTCTCCTCCTCCTCCTCCTCCTCCTCCTCCCCCCCCCCCATCCTACTGGTCCCAACCCCTCCGCCCCGTCCTCGCCAGATTCCGCGAGTTCCTTTTTGTCCTCTAGCGCGCGAGCGCTGGAGAGCCGCAGGCTCGCGATCCCCCGCGCGTGCCCTAACCCCTGTCCAGTCGACAGGAACCCGCAGGCATCCACCTCAGCGGTCAGCGCGCCGCTGGCGCGGCGCATGCACCGAGTCTGTTTGCACAAAAAAAAACCGTTGTAGCGGTCAGCGCGCCGCTGCTGCGGCGCGCGCCAGCGAGCGGATAACGAGGGCATCACTGCTTTGTGTCCTGTTTGATGGCTTTCTGGACCACGTCCTCCAAGAACGCTAGAAGAACCTGCTTTTGCTGCGCACGGGTGGACTGTTTCAAGGGCGTCGTCACTTCCGTCAACGCCACGCCTGTGGACCATTTCTCCTCGTTCAGATCCTGAATCCTGGAGGCCCATTTTCGGCCTGCCATTGGCCCTCCTTTGACCTCCAGTGTCCACATCCCAGACGGGCACCACCTGGTGGTCCACGGGCGCTTCTCGTCCAAAGCGTCGTCCTCGTCGTCGTCGTTGGGTTCGGGGACGCTTTTGCCCTGGCTCTCCTCGTGCAGGTAATGCAGAAGCCAAGGCAGGTCCTGACTATGAACGAGTAGTTGCCCATCTTTGTTCTCATACACACAAATCTCTTTCGTGTCGGCCTCATCTGGCTTAGGAGACATCGGCATGGTTACTCTGCAGAGCGTGCCTCGAGGAAACCCTTTCTGTTTCTCAGGGGTTTTCTTCGCTTTCGATGCGGCCTTGACGGTGCCAAGGAGATCCGCCATGGGATCCCGACCTTTTTCTCCCGCTGCTGCGGGAGACCCTGCTGCAACCCCCGCTGCTGCGGGGGCCTCTTTCACAGGAGTCGCCGCTTCATCCACGTTGTATCCTTCTCCAGCGCGAAGCTTCTCATACAATTGTTCTAACAAGTTTGTTTCGTTCAAGGCGCCCTTCACGGCACTGTGGCCACCGACCACTTTGAGCATCCACAGGCGGTGCTTTCCGACGGGCACGAAGGCTTCATTGCTCATCTCGCCGCCCAAGACAACACAGCGCTCCTCGCATTCCAGAGCAAATCCCGCTGCTCCCTCGTGACTTCGGCACAGCCCGCCCGTCACGCAGAGCACCCCCATGCTCGCGCCATCTTGGCGCGCTGCTGTCCCGACAGCGACCTCCCGCCATGTGTCCTCTGCCTTGCGTTTCATGCCGCCGTGCGCAAGCCCCCGCTGCTGCGAAGGCGCGCGCGTCCTAGGTGTCGCCCCCCCTCAAAAGTGAACCGCCTGAAAACGGCTATGGAAGGCGGACTCCTCGTCTCGAACAGATCCTCCTACTCCTCATCCGCATCATGCTCCCTCCACGAGATCCTTTCCATCTCATCCAACCCATCCCCCTCCTTCTCTCCGAACGAGCACAGCTGCCTTCCCTGTCCCTTAACCGCCCCTCTGCCCCTTGAGGGGGGGCCTTGTGTGCTCTGACCGACCCTCTGTCCCCACAGGGGGGGGGCGCCCTGATCGAACGACCACCCCTGTTTCACAGAGGAGGGCGCGCGGAAACGCACGACCCCACCCCCTCTGTGACAGAGGGGGCCCCGCGCTTTTCCACCCGACCCCCTCTGTGACAGAGGGGGGTCCCGCGGACAAGCGCGGGACCCCCTCTGTCACAGAGGGGGTCGGCCTTGCGTGCTTCGACCGCCCCCCTGTCCCACAGAGCGCCCCGCGAACAGGACGGCAGGACGATGAGCAGGACGATGAGCACGGAGAGAGGAAAACAGGACACGGGAGGGAGGCGGGAACGGACGAGGGGGGACGGAGACGGAGGCGAGGCGCGAGGGGAGGGCAGGACGAACATAGAGGGAGAGGAGCAGGACGAGACCTGGCAGGGGATATGCACCAGGAGAGAGATCTCATGGAGGAAGAGGAGGGGAGGGGACGAGAGGCACTCACATTTTCCGCATTTGCAGGCCCTCGCACTTGCTCCATTTCTCAGCGGCCGCCGCGCCGCCATGAAAATTGACGTACCACCGACACTACTGCGGCTGATGCGTGACCTCTCCCATCCCTGTCTGGTGCTGTTTCTGCTGCCCCCCTCCCCCCTCCCTCTTCGACCTCCTCTCCCCGCCCTTTTCCTCCTCCCCTCCAGCTGACGGCTGCGGGCTGCGACGGGTGGATCATCGGCCGCTGTCATCTGCCGCCCCGTTTCGCGCACCCTCCGCTGCTGCGGCGGGATCACACGAAGTGGGCCCCCTGGCCAGGGATTGTCATCTTGCCGCTCTTGGGGGTTTTCCGTCCCTCCTCGGCGTCCTTCTTCCGTTTCTTCTCCTGCTCTTTCTGCTCCTTTTGCCATGCCTGCTTCTCCTTGTGGGTGTCGGTGGCCCTCTTCTCCTTTGTGATCTGCAGCATCAGCCGATCTCCGCGCACCAGCGGCACCGCGTTGTGCATGCACGGGACAAGCGCGCTGCAGACGCGGAGGGGGGCGGCTGGCGGGCACTTTGTCATTGTCTGGAACTCTAATGGTCGAAGTGCAACGTTGAACTTCCAGTGCTCCTGTCCCTGCACTAGCTGGGCTCGGGCAAGTTCTTCTGGTGTCATCCTCTCAACTCCCCAAAAGAAGTGCAAGGACTCGGTACCTCCGAACTTAAACTGGTACGGATTCTCTTCCGGTTCGGCCTCGCCCTGTGCAGGCGCCGCTGCTGCGGGGGCCGCCTCGTCGAGCTGCGGACCCACGGGCGCCTCGCCCTGCGCAGCCCCCGCTGCTGCGGAGGCCGCTTCCTGCGGCGCGGGCTTGAGCTCCAGCTCTGGTAAGTTGAAATCAGGTTGTGCCCAATATGTTTCCATTTTCTCAACAGGAGTCGGACGTTTCTCACCGACTAGCACCTCCACTGCCCGCGGATTGCTCGAGACTTTCGGGAAAATCTTCGCGGTGGGGCAGCAAGGGAAGAGCATCAGTTTCCCCTCGGCGATGTCCCCAGTAGCCACCACATGGACACTCTTGGCTTGAACGTCATATTGCATCTGGACGGGTTTGGCGCAAGTGTCCGCGTGACGATGGAAGCCAGTCATGACTTCCGCGATGCTTGCTTGGTGCCACCTGTCTGTGTCGAGATTGCCAGACGGAGCCGAAGCGTGCCGCGATTTCACTGGGACCACCATCAGGCTGTTCACGGGCTTGGACACTTCAGACATCTGCCTGTTCAGAGGCTTGTCTTCTTCGTTGAACTCTATCAATACTGGCTGCGGGCGAGAGCCCTCGCCACCTCCGCTGCTGCGAGGGCCAGCGGGTTCCTCGGGGGCCGCGGGCAACTTGTCGGTCCACGGCGCAGGAGGGAGCGGGAACTCTTTCTGTGCGTTCTTTTCCATTTTCTGCCAGGCCTCGCGTACTTCAGCATAGTACGGACGCACTGTCTCGCACACGGCCTCCACAACTGCCTCCCGACGAGGTTTGGTAGCCTTCACCCTTGCGTACACCTGGTAGAAGGTGTCCGTCGCAGTCAGAACCGCCCCCGCGGTCAAAGTCGCGCTCTTCTCCTCCCCGTGGGCCTCCGCTGCTGCGGGGGCCAATATGCGACGGACATACCCCAACAAAAAATTGAGCTCCTGTATCCGACTGTTGCCCTCGCTGTGTCCCCAAGCCGTTTCCGGCGCGGGGCATTGTCCGCACCTCGGCTCTTGCGAGTGCGCCCTCGTGACAAGGGCTACCTTCACATGGGGGCAATCTATGGGGAGTTGGTTGAGAACGCTCCAGGTGGCTGGTGCCAGGGAACGTATTTTGTGATCCACCCAACGTCGATCATAATCTAGAATTTGCGGTATGAGCTGCCCTGATGCGGCCCCCACGTTGATGACGAAAGTAAACATGTCCTCGAACCACTTGGCCTTGGCGTACTCGGGATGTCGTTGCGCGCAAGCCTTGAGAACAGTTTCGTACGAGATATTCACGGGGTGTCCTGTCTCAGATCCGCACGATGCTTTCTTGCCCACCGCTGCTGCGGTGGCGACGAAATCAGCGACGGACGTCGGGACCTCGATTTCGTGAGAGGTCACACCTTTTTCCCTGTGGGTCGTTCAGGGCCGCGGAAATGATCGCGGGGCCTTGCGCGAAGACGGCATCGAAGTGAATTTCCCACGAGAGCACCTCGCAAAGCAAACCGTTATCGAGCACGTCCATGAGTTCTGTGAACTTCGGTGCGCGACGCATTTTTGGGATATCCCAGGAACCCCCTGTACCTGTCTGGAACTCCTCCAAACCACATCCTTTGTGGTCTTCGGGAAAGGTAAAAAAAAAAGCCGACCAATGAAAAGAGATAAAACGTACAAGAAGAAAAAAAAGAAAAAAAGAGAAGACAGAAAAAAATCGGTATGACCCCCACACTGCGCCGTCCCTTTGAGGTTTCAGCAGGCCAGGGTTCGGGTGGCAGTGCTCAAGCGCCCCGTAGTCTAAAACTTTTTTTGAACAACTTTGTGAACGCCGAGCGTAGAGCCTCCACGGACTTCGTTTTCTGCAAGTTGTGGTCCGCGTGCGCCGTGTACGGCCTGCCATGGAGGCGCTCGTAATCGGCCTTCTTCCCCGCAGGGAGTTCCTGAACAACCACTGCTTCGTGCTGCGCCTCGTTCAAGAGGACCCTGTCTTTCAGAATGCCACACAGGAGATTAACCACTCTGGCAGCGGAGGGGCACGTCCCACCTCTGTTCTGCGGGTGGACGCAGATATCCTCCAAGGAAATTTTGGCCTTCAGCCGCTGGCCCTCGGAGTCCTTCAAGGCATAGCGGCTGCGCAGCGTGGCGGCATCATTCAGGGGACCTGACTTGATGTCCTCGGACATCTATCCAGGCGCCCCCGCTGCTGCGGGGGCAGCTTCCCAAACAGATGCTCCGCGACGGTAGCCCCCGCTGCTGCGGGGCCCCGCTTAAAGCACGAGTGCCTGTCGCGCGCGCGGACAGAAGGAGGGGCCTCACGGATCCGCGGCCTGCCCGCACTTGAGCAAAAGGAGAAGGAGAGGAAAGGCAGATAGAGGGAGAGAGACAGAGAGAGAGAGACAATGAGAGAGAGAGAGAGAGAGAGAGAGAGAGAGAGAGAGAGAGAGAGAGAGAGGCGACGAACGGCGGGTCGACGCGGCCTTCTCAGTTTTTCGATACGCGCACATCTGCCTGAACAGGAGAAGCATTGATACATCGGCCCCCCCCTGTGTGAGAGAAAGGTCGCCCACCCCGAACCCATCTGTGAGAGAAAGGGGCGCTGTGAGAGTTGCGTGCATGGAAGCGATGATCACTACAAAGACATAATGACGGGCGGGAGGTTGCAGGAGGGAGCGCAAGGGGAAGCGAAGCAAAGGAGAGAGCAGAACACAGGTGACAGCACAGATGTCGTGTTTTCCCCCACACCGCATGCGATGCCGCACGCGACGCGCGAAACCGCGCTCCCCCGCGCGCGCGCGAGCGCGCCCCTCCGCCGAGGTCACCCCCCCTCGGCGAAATTCGCGCGACATCCCTCCGCTGCTGCGGAGGGGCGCCCCCCTTGTGCGCTCGGGATGTCGCGGTCATCCTGAGGACCGTACAGTCAACCATCTGGGGGCACTGTCGTGTTCATCCGCCCCGTAATTACATCCGAAGGGGGTCGACGCCTTCTTGCCAGGAGCTGCCGACTGGCGGCATCTTGGACCCTAGTTTGCACCAGTTGCCCCAATGGTCGCGGTACCAAAGTGCCTGATCGAATGGATCGCCATCTTCCACGCCTGTCCTCCGAGCAGTCTTCTCATCCCACAACCCACCACGCTCCAAGACAGCAGCCCCCGCTGCTGCGAGGGCTACAGCAGCCCCCGCTGCTGCGAGGGCTTGTTTCTTGGAGCTCGCCTTGCGCCGAGCTAGCGGCCGCGCGGCCGCCTCCGCCGACGCTGCCGTGGGTCGAGCCGCCGCCCCAGCGCGCTTGCTCGAATGAGGTCTGTGGTCTGGTTTCCGAAAACCCCTCTTCTCGCCGACGCGGCATCGTCCCGTCCTTGTGTCGGGTTTCCTATTCCTCTTCTCGCCGACACGGCATCGCCCGATCCTTGTGTCGGGCTTCCTAACCCTCATGGCTGGCGATCTCGAACCCAAACGGCACGGCAGAGATTGGGAGCGGGACAAAGAGGTGACACATGGAGCGGGACAGGGGCGGGGAGCCCAGGACGGGCAGCAGGACCGACCACGGGACCGAGACCGGGACCAGCACCCCCGTTCCCGGTCCCGGTCCCGGTCCCGGCCCCGGTCCCGGTCCCGTGGTCGGTTCTGCTGCTCGTCCAGGGCTCCCCGTCCCTGTCCCGCTCCCGGTCCCGGTCCCGCTCTCCCCCTGGTCCCGGTCCCGGTCCCGGCGTCGGTCCTGGCCCCTGCAGGACCCCTCCTCCTCCTCCTCCTCTTGCTCGCCCCCCTTTCCCCCCCAGCAAAAAGCAAACGACGACGACGAGCACGGCGACGGCGACCACGATTTCTTCAGCCGCTCAATGCGAGCGCCTGCCTCCTCGCGCGCGCGCGCGCGCGCCGAGCCCGGGCCTCAGATCTCTTAATTATGCTAACCCCCGCTGCTGCGGAGATCACCCCTGCGGAGACCACCCCCGCTGCTGCGGAGGTCTCCGTCAGCTGGAGTCGCTTGAAGGGCTGCGGCGCCGCGACAATGCCTCGAACGCGCCACTGTCGAACGCAAACGTGTCCGCAGGAAGCGGCGACTCCCTGGAGAGGAGCTGCGGCGGGGGAGGCTGCGGCGGCGGCCTCGGGACGAGCGGCGCTGCCAGAGGGCGGAGCGTCTGCGACTCTCTTGGCAGGAGCCGCTCCGGCGGAGGGTGCGGCGGCTGGCTCGGGACGAGCCGCGGTGGCGTAGGGTGCGGTGTCTCCTCCAGCGGGGGGGCCCCGCGGCGCCCTCCTCCACGCGGGGGATATGGCGGTGGTGGTGGCATCATTGGCGTCATGCCTGGCGGAACGCATATCCTGGCCTTGGGAAGGAGCGGCGCCATTCCCTCGGCCTCAGCACACGCTGAACCTTGGTGGGGGGGTTGCGCGGGCGGCCGCGGGCAGGAATCCGCCCTGCCCAACGCCCGCCCTGCCGATCGCCGCCTCCAACATGCCCACTCTTCTGGAGCTGCCATGCGCCCACTCTGCTCCTGCCCCTCCTGCGATCCCCCTGGAGGCTGGCTGCGGCCCCCCGGCCTTGCTGCGAAGGGCCCTCCTCCCTCAATCGATCTTTTTGCTCCTCTGCTCCCGCTTTCTGCGTGTGGAACGGCTGCCCCCCCGCTGCTGCGAGGGCTTCGTCCTCTTTGGGGTTCTGCTCCTGATATATTTATTCTTGTTATTCTTCTTCTTCTTGTTTTTCTTCATCTTCTCCTTCTCCTTCATCTCCTCCCTCTCACCTCTGCCAGGGTTGCTCTGTTCGTCGTGGGGCGGCGTGGGGCTGCAGAGGTCGACGGCGTCGCGCCCGTCGCCCTCAAGCTCCTCCTGGGCTCCGTGCGCCCCCGCTGCTGCGGAGGCTGCTGCTTCAGATTCTGTCTCCGCCTCCTCCTGGTCTCCGTGCGCCGCCGCTGCTGCTGAGGCTGTTGCTTCGGGTTCTGTGTCCGCCCACTCTCCCCGCTGTTTTTCCCACTTGGCTTCCCGCTTCCGATCCTTCTTCCTGGCCGCGGCGCCTTTGCCAGACTTCCTGTTCTTGGCTTCTATAAAAACGAACAATGTGTGGCAATGTTCCGTGAGGCGGTTCGCATCCTGGGCCTTGTGGATCACCCTGTGCAAGTGCGGCCATTCATATGTATCCTGCTCCTTGCGCTCCGCGTCCGTGAGCCTGACCCAGGTCGGACGCGCCGCCCAATCCAACTGGCGGTACTGCAGGCTGGTGAGGAGCCTCCGCTGCTGCGGAGGCTGGGAAACCTGATTCAACCAGTGCGGCAGATCAGGCTGCCCGCCCGCAGGGCACTCGCGAACCTGAGCGGGGCCAAGAATCACGATGTAGTGCGGGTGCGTCACGTGACAACCTTTTGTCGGACACCACAAAGCCAAGCCGAGTACGCCTGTACCAGACGCGCCGCAACTTCTGAGCAGCTCCGAAAGACCCTCCCTGCCTGCGTCAAAGATCCCAGCGAGAATACGCACTCGGTTCCACAACACCAGGTTCCGCAGCCCGTTGCGGAAGTTCTCGGGCCACGGGTGTCCCGCGAGGCTCGTCTGGTGTCGGAAGGACACGCCCCCCACTGCTATGGAGAGTTTGCCTTCCTTTGCTTTCGGATTGTGAGCCACCGCTGCCAGGGTCACCGACCAGGCCTGAACCAGGAACTTCCCGTGGCAGTGCCAGCGAAGCACCTCGCACTGCTCGACGCGCTCGGGAACCCAGAGGAGAGCCCCAACGCACTCGCGCGCGACCTCCCCGTGGAAGCCACTTTGGCGGATGAGATCGTCGAGATGTTGCTTCCGCCGATCGCGATTGATGCGTGCACCAGGCTCGAAGGAGACTAAGATGACCCCTTCGCGCCTGTCCCTGACAGCTGCGACCCAATCCGACAGGGAGGCGCCCGCGCGCAGGACGAGGGAAGCAAAAGCCAGATTCACGCGCGCCTCTGTCTGCCCCTCCTGCACCTGGTCTTCGTCGTCGTACAGCAGGGGCACAAGAGGCTTGGAATGGCTCGGGCCGCGCTCTTCCGATGGGAAGTGCGGGCGGCCTTCCTCTGGGAAGCCCTCTTCGACAGGAAGCGCTGGCGACCGAGCCTTCGAGGTCAAGGCGAGAGTCTTGATCACGCGGGCCCCCGCTGCTGCGGAGGAGCTTTCACGCAGTTTGCGCGCTGCGATCAGAGCCTGCCGTTGTCGCCAATTAGTCGTGCAGGGAGATCTCGGTCTCGGGTCATCGGAGCCACCCTGTCCAGGCTCGATTACCACTGTGGCGGCGCCTGGCTCCACGGATGCCCCCGCTGCTGCGCAAGCCGCCTCCTCGGCCGTTATGACTACAAGGCGGTTGGCGGCGGCCGTTAACTTCCGCGCATCTTCGATCAGGCCATTCTGCATCAATTCCTGGGCAACCAGCAGGGTCTGCGAAACGCTTTCCTGGGCATCAGACATCGACGAAAACAATGACCGCAGTTTCGTTGCAACCTCCCCCCCCGCTGCTGCGGAGGCCGGTGCAGGATCTGCCATTCCATGCGGAACTGCATCAGGGGCCTCCTCTGGCAGCCCCCGCTGCTGCGGAGACTTCGGCAGAGGTTCCTGCGCGGCTCCAGTCGCGCCAGGCTGCTCCATGCCCCGGGCCGCTCCCGTCGCGGAGGCGGGCGGGCGCGGCGGGGGGCAGACCTGCAGCGGCTGCGGATTCACTTTATCGCAATGCCATCCCTCCCTGCGCTCAAATGACTTTTCCCCTTGCGCCACTCTGCTGCTCCCACTTCTGAACTACCTCATCCCTTCTACCTCTGCCTGCTCCCTCCTTTTCCTGTTCAGTCCTCCCTCCTCCCTCCACCGCGCTCATTTATCCTTGCTCCCTTCTCTGCTCCTCCTACGTGGGGCGTTTCACGACAACGACGACGACGACGCCGACGAGAACGATGACCACGACGGCGACAACGAGGGCAACGACGACCACGACGACGACGACGAGGACGATGACCACGACGGCTACCAGCGACGACGACTAGCTACGACGACGATCGACGACGACGACGCCGACCACGACGACGACGGCGAGGACGACAACGAGCGACGACGACGACGACAACCGAC